>CM060974.1:7682943-8254196 GCA_030765045.1 Tenodera sinensis
GCTAGCGCCGCTGTTTGAACATTTCCGTGGCTGAACTCTCGTCAATACTGGAGCTAAGAAAAGCAAGGTTATTGTTGTGTTCCGTGACACAAATCAAGCGTCGACTCTCGCTACTTCCGTGCAGCTGTCAGAGGTCTTCAGCTGACAACAGAAATATTGCCAGAACTTGAGGAAATAACTGTTGGTTTTAACAGACGTTTCTACTGACACTCCTGCTTTCTCTACGTCAGACACAGATGGTATTGCGTTCCCACCGAAAAATTCGATACCCAGATTTCACGGTAAATACACGTTTTGAGTCCCCCTGCAAAGAAGGTTGTCTCCTTAGCGCAAATGCCTCCCAAGCAGAAGACCCAGATTCGATTTTCGATACCGCGTGGGGATTTTCTCCCGCTGGGAGAGCTGTTCGAGGTGCACTCAGCCTTGTTAGGTCCCTGATTCCCACTCATCACGCCTGCAGTGGGCAGAGGTGGCGAGGGGGGCGAGTGGGCGGTAACCCTTGGCGTTATAATGCGCCCAAAATAATTTTCGAAAACCCCAAATTTCAAAATGAAAAATAATTTGAATTTATGCCCCCTAAGTATTATTAAAGTTTAGTGTAACACCGCCTTAGGAAAGCAAAATGCCAGCGCCACATATGTGGACTTGAGCACAACACTTAACCTACTTACCTTTGACCTTTCCACGGCAACAAGTGGTGCAAGGTGTGAAGGGTTTGTCTACAGTTCACGACCTCTCCAAATGCAAATACTCTTTCAAGTGTCTCTTCAGCTCAAATGAGTTGCTTCATTAAAGGAAGCGCTTCTACTCCTGAGCAAACAGCACTTCAAGAAAGCTCTAACGACCTTCAAATGTAAGCGCTTAGCACCAAGTCAATGCGAACAATGGGCGCGCGCGCGTGTGTGAGTCTGTGGACAGCATAACTCAAACACGAAAAGTCGGTCAAAAACCAAAATTGGTATTTAAGTTTAGTGTCTTTCAAGGATACCACACAAAGATTTTGAAGAAAGTAGCCCAACCCTAAACTACCCTTTACATGGAAAAAGTTTCGAAAATTTTGAATTTCTTAAAAATGACTAAAACGACTTTTATTAAAATGTCATATGTTTGAGATATTTTTATGAAAAATGAAATGTGTATCTTAAATTTTCTCTCTATAGCCTATGAAGTCCTGTTTACTCTGGACGACTTTTCAATAACTCGTAAACCGTAAGAGATAGACAAAATCTTACCATACAAAAAATGTAGATCTTGCTAAAATACACAATTTACGTCCAAATAAAATTTTTTGTAGAGTGAAGCATTTCGGAGATATTCCTTATTATTTATGTCAGTTTCCGAAAACTTAAAACTTTCGTGAAATGGAACATCGTTGTTCATGTTTTTTACGCGTTGACCGTGGAAAGAGAACTAAATTTGAAAGGTTTAAAATATTTGACTGTCGCTCAAAGCCCACATGTATGCAGGGAGAGTATTAGAGGCTCAAGAGATGAAGTGGAGGTCTGCAGATAGGAAAGCTATCGCCCCTACACACGGGCAGTAAATCTCTTCCCTTGGGACGTGCCTGCTGCCCACAAAGCCACAACTGTGCATTGATATTAATAACCCGCGAGCTGGAGAATCCCTCCATTAAACTTTTTGCTGCTGTTGCTGCAGATCGCCTCTCTACTCTGGAGGATTTGGTGCCCACTGCCTTTGTTCCTAATCCATCTGTCATTTCAAAATATCCTCTACATCCAGTGTTCGCATACGTCTCTTTCATGAAATTTACAACCTTAACTGAGCTTCAACTTACAGTTATACGATATACACAAACATGCTACCGGTATGTTGGATGTTGTGTCGTATTTTGGAAAAAATGTTTATGGTACATACATCTTACGGTAAATGGAAGTAAATTTCTGATAATTTTCCCCCTCCCCTTAGTCAGTGTGTGACTTATTTTAGCGCAAAATATTTTTTTTATTTCTTCCTCGAAATTTAGGGGTATATCAGAAATTTTTTTGTGACGCTAACCATTTCCGAGATATTCTTTGTTCGTTTGAATTATCATTACTAATCTCAACCAATTTTCCCTTTGTTTCCTCCATGCTTCCTTCGTTCCTTCGTTCGTTCGTTCGTTCGTTCGTTCCTTCGTTCGTTCGTTCGTTCCTTCGTTCGTTCATTCGTTCGTTCGTTTGTTCGTTTTTCGTCTTTATGCAAAGAGAAGAGTATTTCAAAGCCATCACATGTGAACCGGCTTTAAAAATATTTCACAATCGTTTAAGGTTATGTCGTTCTTATTATTATTATTCTTATTATTATATTATTCTTACAAATTTTCTAATGAAAATATATCTATATTAAAGAAATACTAGAAGATAAACTTTTTTTAACAATAGGCACCTTGTGGAGAAACTTATCTGAATACAACTCATCAGATTTTTGCCTTCTCTAATAGTAAGTAGAGGAAGTATTGTATTCCACACAAAAACTGGATGTCCAGATTTCATCGGAAATATGTTTTGAGGCCCCCTGAATCCAAACAAACCATTTTTAGAAAAAGGTCTCTGTGTGTGTCTGTCTGTGTAAAGCATAACTAAAAAAGTAAAAGTCGGTTAAAAACCAAAGTTGGTACTTATGTTTAATGTCTTTCAAGGATGCGACACGAAGATTTTGAAGAAAATAGCCCCACCCTAAACTACCCTTTACATGGAAAATGTTTCGAACATTTTGATTTTCTTGAAAATGATTCTACCGATTTTGATTAAAATGTCATATGTTTGAGATATTTTTATGACAAATGAAATGTATATCTTGAATTTTCTGGATATAGCCCTTGTAGTTGTATTTACTCTGGATGACTTTTGAATAACTCGTAAAACATAAGGGATGTCAAATGCAACATCGTTGTTCATTTTTTATATGTTAAGTGTGCAAAGAGAACGGAATCTCAAACATTTGACTATCGCACAAAGCCTACTGTATTCTAATATTCCCCTTGTACCTACAAGGAAATAAGCAATAAGATAGTTTGTACAAATGTTTATCTCAACTAACACAAATAAGATAAAAGAATAAGAGTTTGCAAGAATGGTTAGTACAAGAGTAGAGAAAGAAACTGCGTAATAATTGGTTTGCGTGTGTCGATTTTTTCAGCAGGCGTAACAAAGATCAGAGCATCGCGGCGGATCCTGTGACGTAAGCAGATGATGTTCTAAATGTGGGAGCGAGTAATCCCATAGGTCGGCGCCTTTAGTTGTCAACATAAGCCAATTATGTGAAGGTTTCGCCGGTGCACCTGACAGGCGCGTGAGTCAGAGAGCCGTCTGGAGCCGGTCGGGAGTCTGGGGTCAAGGGCACAGTCCAGTTCGCTTGGTATTTCCGACACGAGGCTGCAGTCCATGCTCCAAGTCGCTTTTTAAACGCCTCTTCCTCCAAATATGATTCAGACAATGGATATACTGGGGTTTCCTTTATTAGAGGTCATTGCTTTAAAGAATTTACATTAATAAAACACCCTCTGACTTCAATTCATAAATTGCTAACAGACTAATAAAGGATTTATAAGGTCTTTAAACGAGGTGTCCCCCACACCCAAAAGAAAAACACCAACAACGCTTGGTATGTTGTGCGGGATGGAAAACTGTTCAAGAAGAAACCTCCAGGAGAGCGTCGGAGTTTGTGAACGAACCCTTGTGACAAATGAACATTCATGTATACGGAAGATATGCAACCCTTTATGCAAGTGTTTAGGCGAATGTTGGGTTGCGTGTATCCCAGGCGTCTGCAGTGCGCTGAAACTCGCCACAAAGGTTTGTTAAATGCGACGCATTGCTCTCTGATATTCTTAAGGTACCTTCATTGGTGAAAAAGTTCTGCGGATTGTTAAAATGCATTTAACTCCCTTAATAAGTGTAGACTCGGAAACTGTGAATGATAAACTCTCCATCTGGGCGTTCAGCAAGTTCCAGATCATTTACAGTAGAGTGCATTTCATCAGCAAAGAGTCTACACGTTGTTCATCGCTTTCTCGCCTCACTCAGCGTAAACAATAACTTTTCGCTTTACAGAACATTTACGCGTCAGAGTACAAAACACAAAAGGCTTTTGAAATATACCGTAACCTTTCACACGTGCTATGTTGTTTAACAAGGGGAATACAGGGCTTAAAATATATAGGAGATTCCATTTAAATATATGGTTTAAGACCCCTGAATCCAATAAAAGCATTTTTAGAAAAAGGTCCGTGCGTGTGTCTATGGGCAACATAACTCAAAAACGAAAAGTCGCTTAAAAACCAAAGTTGGTATTTAAGTTTAATGTCTTTCAAGGATGCGACACGAAGATTTTGAAGAAAATAGCCCCATCCTAAACTACCCTTTACATGGAAAACTTTTTGAAAATTTTGATTTTCTTGAAAATGGCTGTAACGATTTTGATTAAAATGTCATATGTTTGAGATATTTTTATGACAAATGAAATGTATATCTTGAATTTTATGGCTATAGCCCATGAAGTCCTATTTACTCTGGGTGACTTTTGCATAACTGGTAAACCGTAAGAGATAGACCAAATCTTACCACACAAAAAATGTAGATCTTGCTAAAACACTCAATTTATGTCTCAATACATTTTTTTGTAGAGTGAAGCATTTCGGAGATATTGCTCCTGATTTCTGTAAGTTTTGGAGAACTTATACTTTTGTCAAATGGAACATCGCTATTCATTTTAAAACATTTGACTATCGCTCAAAGTCTACTGTGTTCCCTTTGCACCTACAAGGAAATAAGCAATAAGATAATTTGTACAAATGTTTATCTCAACTAACACGAAGAAGATATAGGAATAAGAGTTTGTAAGAAAGGTTAGTTCAAGAGTAGAGAAAGTCATGTGAGTGCAACACTTTAGAGTTTTTGTACAGTAAGAATAAACAGGATTACATGGGCTATAGCCAGACAATTCAAAATATATATTTAATTTGTCCTAAAAATATAATAAACATATAGCATTTTAATCAATTGGAATTTTCTTCAAAATCTTCGGTCCGCGCGCGCGCAGCGTTTTCTAAAAATGCTCGCTATAAGACTAAAAAAGTTGGATAGGAAAGAAAAAGAAAGACAGAAGCAACAAAGAAGGTTTGAGGAAAGCAAATTGCAAAAGGAGCGGGAATGCCAAAAAGGAGTTTGTGTCGTTGGGTTGAAGTGTGGCAGGTTTATTGTCGAAGGAGAACAATAAAGTTATGGTCCAGAGGCGGGCGGTCGAAAGCTGACCTTGAATGGCAATGTGTGCGGTGCAGCTGGACCAACTCTGGCTCTCATAATGTTGCCCTGGAACAAATTGTGCACCTGTGTAACGGCCTTTAGTTACTCATTCTGGCTGTAGTTCAACATTTCTGTGCTTCTAGTAGAATGTATATTACAATATAAGATGGTAATTTATCCTTTATACTCCTTAGAGTCTGAAATTGTGGCTGTGAGAGTGAATATGCGCGTAAAAGTATGTTAAAGACAAATAAGAGTAACCTAACCTAAAAATCAGTATCAAATGACAGCCAAAGCCTTCGATATAAACATACTAGTTAATGGGGGCTGTGTAAGTTAACCTCCGCTACAAATCTCTTACATTCACATGACTTTCCCCACCCTCTAGCGTTTATTGTTGGGTTACAAAGTATTCTTACGATTTTTATCATTGCTTAGAAAGTGCCTATTATATTCCACTACAAAAATGATATCGATATTTCGTTTCAGATACGTGTTTTGAGATCCCTGAATAAAAAAAAGAACAGTTTTTAGACAAAGGTCTGTGTGCGTGCGTATCTTTTGTATTGAATTTTCCATTACATCAGATTTTTAATTTAGAAATCAGCATGGAAAAGTGTATCTTAGATTTTTTAAAAAAACTGTCTGTTTTACGAGTAATTTACCCAAGACATATTTTCTCTGATACATATTTCTGTTTGTTTCAGGTAAGTGTGTATGTATTGTTATGATGGTATCTACCTGTTGGGCTTCAAGGCAACATAGGCGTAATAAGGTTAGTACATAGTCCTGATGTTTATTCCTTGACGGGACGCACAACCCGAATTAAGGTTATACCAATTTGAAGTCGTTATTAAAAAGTTCGAAATAATCAAGTTTGTCTATTATGAAGGGGGACACCTCGCACATTGCGACCTACATCATCCCCCAGAAGGAACGGATTCACATGGTTTTCTATGCTCGGTTGTCTTTTACGTAAAACATTTATATATTCCCTACTCGCCCTTAAGCATATAATTAATACAATTATCTGTATGTTTGAAATATAAATACAACGTATTACATTCATACGGCTTTCTCTACACGCTTTTATTGTTCTTTATGGTATACTAAGGGTTTAACTCTTTGTTTAAGGTATTAAGTCATTTTTAAATAGTGATAAATCATTAAACCAGCCGGTATTTCAGCTAGTATGTTCTAATTAATGAAAATTACGCTTTTTTTCTGACAGCTTTGTTGCGTAATCGAGTTACTTTTAAAATGAACAATTTCTCTGATGAATTATGATCCAGAAATAGTGTTGTGATGATGACCCAGAGGTCATTAACCTGACCCACGCCTAGGAAAAGAAGAAGTACGTGAAAATATGCCCACCGAGGTAGTGTTTTCCCTTGTGATTTATCATTTCCTTCCGAGGTCCATCTCCGGGCCTGTGGTGGGTGGATGACTTCCATGAAACGTAAAAATAGAATGTAAATAGAAAACCCTACCGCCGTTTGTATGTACCTCACAAAAAAATGGGAGGTTCGGCTCAGCTTTCCATATACCATATCTTGCTAATGAAAATTAAACACACACGCATACATATATACATACATACCGTCTTCCTTTTCATCCATCCCCAGCCACTAGACTCAGTGGAAGAGTGCCTCAAGTGACGGCGAGCTGTTGAGGTTTGTTTGATTCATATAAAAAATGAACAACGATGTTCCATTTCGCGAAAGCTTTTAAGTTTTCCGAAACTTACACACATAGCAAGGAATATCTCTGAAATGGCTCACCCTACAAGAAAATTTATTTAGACATAAATTGTGTATTTTAGCAAGATCTACATTTTTTGTATAGTAAGATTTGGTCTATCTCTAACGGTTTACCAGTTATGCAAAAGTCATCCAGAGTAAATACGACTACAGGGACTATAGCCAGAAAATTCAAGATATACATTTCATTTGTTATAAAAATATCTCAAACATATGACATTTTAATCAAAATCGTTTGAGAAATTTTCAAGAAAATCAAAATTTTCGAAAAATTTTCCATGTAAAGGGTAGTTTAGAGCGGGGCTGTTTTCTTCAAAATCTTCGTGTCGCATCCTTGAAAGACACTAAACTTAAATACCAACTTTGGTTTTTAACCGACTTTTTGTTTTTGAGTTATGTTGTCCACGACGCCTTATTGAAGAGTGCTGCAATTTCAGCAGCCGCATAGCTCGCAGGAATGACGTCACATCAGAGCATGCGCAGTCGAAAATACACTGTAGCGTTGCTGAGATCGTTTCAGCACTCGACGCTGTCGTTTCTAGTTATACTAGAGAGAGGCATAGAAAACCATTTTCGTCCGTTTTGTTTGCCTATTCTAAGAGAAATGAAACAGTGTGATTTCTCTCACCGGCGCTCGTGTATCAGCCTGGTTTGTATCCCACGTAGCGAAATGCTGAAGATAGTAGATATAGGCGTGGCCCTTCTCGCCTCCCGCGGTGCAGCATTGTTTGTTTATTTGGTGGAATGCAGCAGCAAGCACATCCACTGCAGGTGACGTCACCAGGAGGAACCCGCATGCTAAGCAAACCGGTAAAGTAGCATTTTACTTTCATCCCGTTCCGATCAGATCTCTTGCGCAATGCGGTGCTAGGTATGTTGCCATGTTACAAATGGCTCATCCTGTCACGAACACACCAAGATAACAACTTAGAGGAGTGTCTCTTCAAATATTCTACTGCCTAAAATGGATCTCGAGTAATATGACCAGAGGCATTTTTAGAAAAAAGTCCGTGTGTGTGTCTGTGCACAGCATAACTCAAAAACGAAAAGTCGGTTAGAAACCAAAGTTGGTATTTAAGTTTAATGTCTTTCAAGGATACGACACGAAAATTTTGAAGAAAATAGCCCCATCCTAAACTACCCTTCACATGGAAAATTTTTCGAAAATTTTGATTTTCTAGAAAATAGCTCCAACGATTTTGACCAAAATGCCATATATTTGAGATATTTTTATGAGAAATGAAATGTATATCTTGAATTTTCTGCCTATATCCTCTGTAGTCGTATTTACTCTGGACGACTTTTACATAACTCGTAAACCGTAAGAGATAGACAAAATTTTACTGTACAAAAAATGTAGATCTTGCTAAAATACACAATTTATGTCTGAATAAATTTGTTTGTAGAGTGAACCCTTTAGGAGATATTCCTTGTTCTTTCTGTCAGTTTTGGAAAACTTAAAACTTTGGCGAAATAGAACATCGTTGTTCAAACCTTACTATATTCTAATATTCCTCTATTACTCATCGGCATTGGTAATTTTGGATTTATTTACGTTGGGTTTTTATTTCTAAACATTAAATTCGCATACATTTACACTCTTACCCATACTTTCGGACTCTCTGGAGGATGGGGAACAATTCTGGTGAAAGAAAAATTCCCTTTCTCCAGCCGGGAATCGAACACAGGACCTGTAGATTTGGAAGCCAGCATACTCATTACCAAACCACAGAATTAGTGCCAAAAAGTGAGTTATATCAAGTATATTTAATATAACTTTTCAATCATGTTCTTTGTTTAATAAGTTAGTATTAGTTATATTAAAAGAAGGGAAAAAATCTTTGAAGACAAAGAACAAATGAATAACTTCCTGCATAACTATTGGTTATGGGTTCTGAAACCAGGGAACCTTCGCACTCGGTTAAACAATGTTTAAAGGAGAACAAAAGAAATACGCTCTGCGTCACCACATCCTGCAAGTTACCAACTGCAAAAAGCTCAAACTGCAGGTATAATGACAGTTTTTGCATTTCTCTACATAATTATTATTTAATCTACTACACAATAGAAAAACTATTTTATTGCAGCGAAGCATTCGTTACTGGGATTTCACCGGAAAATCACGTTTTGAGACTCCGTGAATTAAAAATACAAGGACGTTTAAAAAAACATAAGTCTGTGATGTTTCTGAAGGCAGCATTACTCAAACGTCAAGTTGGTATTGTAAGTTCAAGGTCTTTCAAGAACATTTTCAAACAAATTTCCCCGCCAGAGCTACGATTTGCTTGAAAAATGTCTTGTGTTTTATTTTCTCAAGAATATCTGTAACGATTTTGATGGCGTATTATACATAGTAGACAAAGTAAAAAAGAAGGTATTTTTTAAAGCAACACTTTGTTCTTTGAGGTTAATTTTAATACATTTTAAAGCCACAGTCGTTTTAAGGTCATTTTTAATATTCCTTAGATGATCAAAATCCGGGCTGTGGTCATTGCATCATCTAGGATGACGTATGATATTTGCGTGGCCTTGCAACACGCTTGTGCTACATCAGTCTTCTGTCATTTGTCACAGAGTCGCTTTATAAACATCATAAACTGCTAAAAATAAGGGATAAGTGCAGAAGTACGGTTAAGTGTCATTAGTGCCAACCTTACGGACACAAGCTTTGTTACCTTGTCCTCATTTCACAGTAACAGCAAGCGATGTCGAGATTTCACCGGAAATTATGTTTTGAGGCCCCCTAAATAAAAAAAATCATTTTTAGAAGAAGTGTGTCAGTCTGTGGACAGCATAACTCAAAAACGAAAAGTTGGTTAAAATCCAAAGTTGGTATTCAAGTTTAATGTCTTTCAAGGATGCGACACGAAGATTTTGAAGAAAATAGTCCCACCCTAAACTAGCCTTTACATGGAAAATGTTTAAAAAAAATTTATTTTCTTGAAAATGGCTCTAACGATTTTGATTAAAATGTCATATGTTTGAGATATTTTTATGACAAATGAAATGTATATCTTGAATTTTCTGGCTATAGCCCCTGTAGTCGTATTTACTCTGGACGACTTTTGAATAACTTGTAAACCGTAAGAGATAGAGAAAATGTTACTATAGAAAAAATGTAGATCTTGCTAAAATACACACTTTATGTCTGAATAAATTTTCTGTAGCGTGAACCATTTCGGAGATATTCCTTGTTGTGTGTGTGTGAGTTTCGGAAAACTTTTTTTATATCTCCAGCATGCAAAGAGAACGGAATGTGAAAGCTTTAAAAGATTTGACTATCCTACAAGGAAATAAGCAATAAGATAATTTGTACAAATGTTTATCTTAACTAACACGAAGAAGATATAGGAATAAGAGTTTGTAAGAATGGTTAGAGAAAGTAATATGAGTGGAACAAATCGTTTTTTCTGTGCTGTATGGTAAGAATGTTTGCCCCCAGCTAGGCAAAGACAAGACCGAAATGGTTTTGTGTTTGCGTGAACAAATGACGAGCGAGCCAGCCACCGGCGGCGGCGGCGGTCTCCCTCAGGGTCTAAGTTGTCGATCTGAGAACACAAGTACTACTACATACAGAACAAACAAGTTTCTCTTCGCTTGTGTTTTATTTTCAGTCCTTTCTTCTGTCCGCGTGTCTGTTAGGCATAAAGAGATGACAGGAGCAGCACCAGTGTCGTCATCGTAGCAAGGTTTGTAAACAAATCAAACAAGTGTTCTAAGTGCTCTTCCGGAAACGGGTTTTGTCTGGAGAGGGAGCGCTGGCGTCGACCGTGCGCCACGAGGGTGAAGTAGCAGACAATTGCCTTCATAAGGTGACGAAAAGAAAAATGTTCACCATAAATAAAAACATATGTTGTAGAAGGAGGCGGGTCCAAGGAAGAAAACATCGCAGAGAACTAATTAGCAAACTGTTTAGGAATCCCTGTCATAGGCAACTTAATAAAAGAGAATCGGATAGCCGTGATTGTAACGTGGACTGTCCATCTATCAAAAGCTAAAGTCGTAAATCGTAGTCCCAGCGATTACCTGCTGTAAAGGATGGGGAGGGCACACGTAAAATTATCGGTGTGATGGCAGCCATGATGGGTTGCATTTATTTAGCCTTTCTTAAAAGTCATCATTTGTCATCAAAAATATCTTAAACATATGGCATTTTAATCGCAATTGCTAGAGCCATTTTCAAGAAAATCAAAATGTTCGAAAAATTTTCCATGTGAAGGTTAGTTCATGGTGGAGCAATTTTGTTCAAAACACAGACACAGACACACGCACGCGCGCGCGAGCGAACCTTTTTCTAAAATGCTTTTTGTTGGATTCATAACTTACATTTCCTGTGAAGTTTCGGGATCGATTTTTGTATTTCGTTAGCAAATATGGAAAAGTGTCTAATGACCATAAGCATAAGTTTTAAAACTAGGTTAAATTTAAGGAAAATTATAAACAAAGGATGTCGAGGTCCATTTGTCTTATGTGAATGTGAAAAACAGGTTGGTAGAACTGATTTCCCAACAATGCATAGTACGATAGGTATAGATAGACCGCTAAAATTATGTCGCGTGCCATGATTCCTTCTTGTGGTACTTGAAATGAAATGCATTAACGAAGTATTACATCTCCATCACCGATAGCATTAGCGTAGCCAAGATATTCGATGAAAACTTCTACACTATTCCTACACAACTAGCCTATTCATTAACACACAAGGCTTTCGTGTTAATATGTTTGTTTACATGGAGAATGTCGATGCGCAACTGATTGTTTACATACGTCATACATGAAGGAGTGCGCGCGCATCTTTCCTAATGACTCAACCAAAATGGAGCTAAGAATTAAGTCTCAATTTACATATTTACGCCCTTTTCCAGTACAGCTGACTATGCTAATGAAAGCCATTTCTATGCAGATATTATTAGTCATTAACATGAAATGGGCTCAAAAAACTAGAATGTAGAATGGCTATGGCAAGAATATGTACTATACAAGTTGAATATACAAAGCAGAAGTAAACGAACCTTAATGTATCACTCCGCCGAGCACATGGCGGCGGGGTATCCGCGAGAAAGAACTGCTCCAGAAAACATGCGAATGCGGAATATTAACTGTGGTTCAATGAATTTTGCTGTCGGTTTGAGTGTTTTGCGAGTTTTCTTCATTGAAAAGAAGGTTCTATCTTGAACAGTACCAAGTCCACTTTTGCTGTATCTGAAATACGTACGACTGGGTCCATAAATTGTACCTCCCGTGACATATTTTCTATTTCCAGATACATTATGTATGTAGGTGTTGTCGCGCTATAAACATTCATGAACTCATCATCAGAGGGTCCTGGGAGTGGCGATCTGTCATGCAGCGTTTAATACGTCGAGCTATAGTCCTTCAAAGTCCCCCTCGGGCCAGGCGTTCGTTCCTTCGTTCGTTAAATCTGGAAATTTCATTATACAGGCACGTGCTCCCAAGTGGGAGTCTGTGTGTGCTGGGATTTGATCAACTTCAACAAACACATACACAATCATGATGCCTTACATTCACATCACTTTCTCTACCCAGTAATGTTTATCTTTATGCACATAACCTCAATTAACTATTCTTACCAAACCTTATTACCTTCTCTACTTCGTATAGTAGATATGTTTTGTCAGTCTGTGGACAGCATAACTCAAAAACGAAAAGTTGGTTAAAAACCAAAGTTGGTATTTAAGTTTAACATCTTTCATGGATGCGACACAAAGATTTTCAAGAAAATAGCCCCACTCTAAACTATCCTTTACATGGAAAATTTTTCGAAAATTTTCATTTTCTACAAAATAGCTACAACGATTTTGTTTAAAATGTCATATGTTTGAGATATTTTTATGATAAATCAAATGTATATCTTGAATTTTCTGGCTATAGCCTATTTAGTCCTGTTCACTCTGGATGAGTTTTGAATAACTCGTAAACCGTTAGAGATAGACCAAATCTTACTATACAAAAAATGTAGATCTTACTAAAATACACAATTTATGTCCAAATAAATTTTCTTGTAGTGTGAACCATTTCGGAGATATTCCTTACTAAGTGTGTGAGTTTCTGGAAAACTCGGTGAAATGGAACATCGTTGTTCACTTTTTTATATGTTAAGTGTGCGAATGGTTATTACAAGGGTAGAGAAAGTCATGTGAGTGTAACATCCGATTTTAATTTATTATATTTTCAGGAATTTATGGCATATGAAGGTTCCAGAAGTTACGTGAGGAAATACGGCGGGGATAAATGGGATCAATGACATGTAAAACGCGACTGTACCACCGAGTCTAGGCTCGTAATCAGAGAAGCAACTCATTAAGATGGCTGGCGGCAGGGTTTCCAGATAAAGCAGTCAAACATCATCTATTCTCCGCCACTCCGTCTCCATCTTTTTTCTGCCTGCTTGCTTGCTCTGTTAAAATAAATACCTCTTCAGGAGCAACACGATAAAAATCAACGCAAACACTTGTTTTTGGAACCCTAACAACACAAACATAATCCTCAGCATCATCAGCAGAGCTTTTGATTGCTCAGGTTTAACCCTAGCATTACTAAGGGAGGCACGTTATGCCCACCTCCTGTAATTTTTAAATTCTGTCTTTTATTTTTTTGGTCAATGGCATGCAGTTGTTGTCAATCACTGTTTCTACTACTGAATTGCGTAATTGTTTCAAAGTTTTCATTGTTGAGGTTTTTGAGAAACAATGAAATGTCAAAGTTTTTATATCCAGGAATAATTAATTACGATTTACTGAAACGTATACATTGTGGCGCTTTCGAAATTGCTATATTTACATTGACAAAATATTTTCTAACCTTATTTTTATGAAATAACAGCCGTAATTAGCATTCAGAAGCAACAAAATAGGGGACTAATTCTCGATCATACAATCCGATTTGAAAATTACAGACCAAATTAAGGAGGTTGATAAGGGAAAACACTACATTTTCCTGCACTCCTTATTTAAGAGACAAATAGGTACAAAATTTCAAATTGCAAAGTGATTGGTCACTTATTTGTGCTCGTGGAGTGATTACTAAATTTACTGTTAATTTGTTCCGTTTTGAATTGCTGTTAAGTGTTTTAGAAGATAATGCAAGCATATGCATAGGGTCTCAAAACATGTATTTTCGGTGAAATATTGGTATCGAAATATGGGATTGAATAGAATATTTCCTCTGTCTCATTGGATTATGTCTCACGTTGATGGTTGGTTTTTAAACAAAAAAAATTCAGAATTTCCTATGAATGCTTTGTTTAGCCTTTATTGTCATCCTCCAAAGCATTGACATTTGCTTATCACCTTTCTGACTGTTCACCATTATCATACGAGTACAGAATTAAACATAACATAGGCAAATTAACGTTACAGAAGACCACCACAAAACGGTGCCCCATGTTGGGCGCCATTTTCGTCGGTCTTCTGTGTCGTAAAATACCTGTGTTAGTATTCTGCGCCGTTCAGCACTTTTATATAGCAATAATGAGAAAGCCTCGGAATCATTCTAAAATGGATCTAGGCAGAAAAAGATGACTTTACGTAATATAGAATGATGATTAAATAAAAATCCTAATTTACAAACATTAAACATTAGACAGGGACGTTTTATTATGCATTTATATTATTTACTAATTCATATTAATCAAACTTTTTGAACTATAATTAATTAACTCCTAAAAAAGCCACATATAATTGCACGTATTTAAGGTACTATATTTTATGGTGTGCTTCGGTTTCCCGCGTATCGCGGTCTGGTTCGAGCGTCTTATGTTTACATCACGTTGGGTGGGGCGGTTGTTACTGTCTTTAAGATTATGCAGTAAAAAGGAACAATAAAGTTGTTTTAAAGCTAATCCGGAGAGGAAGAAGGTGACTCCGGAGTGTAATAATCCTCTTTGCAGCTGTCACGTGTTCACGTCATATCACAGCTATATGCAAATAGATGGCGACTCATGCCGCGTTACGTGAATCATAAGGTTATGAAGCAGTAATTAGATACACTAAAAGTTATGTAGGATCATGATTTCGCTAATGTGAGAACAGCGATCGAAGAAGCATTTAAGGTGAACATCAAGTTAATGTTATATGCCATTGTCATCGATATTACTCACTATAGTTACCGTCAGGAATGAACGCGGCTGCGCAGTAGACAAATATCCACAGTCACGTGTTTTCTAGCCAATCAGGCGCGTGTGAGAGTACTTGCCTACAGTTTAACTGTGAAATTAAATAATTCCGATCAATAATTGCACCCCATTGTGTGATAGTAATTTTCTTAATGGTTCCAACGATAGCAGAAGCAAAAAATACGTTGCGTATTCCCAATCAAGTCAGAAAAATGGTGTATAATGTGTAGAACATTGTTGTTCATTTCTTTATGTTAAGTGTGCAAAGAGAATGGAATCTCAAACATTTTACTATCGCTCAAAGCCTACTGTATTCTAATATTCCCCTTGTACCTACAAGGAAATAAGCAATAAGATAATTTGTACAAATGTTTATCTCAACTAACACGAAGAAGATATAGGAATAAGAGTTTGTAAGAATGGTTAGTACAAGAGTAGAGAAAGTCATGTGAGTGCAGCACAGATTGTTTTCGGAAGCAGGCCAAACAAAAGAGCATCCACGTGGAGCCCATCGACGTCTGCTGGTGGAAAATGCCCCCATTCCTGAACCTAATCACCAGTTCAGGGTACAAAGCTCTGTGCAGATATTTGTGTTTGAAATGTTGACGTTATCAGTGATTCTGTTTGCTGACCTGAATCTTATATAAAGGTGACTTTATTCCAAAACTGTTTAGAACCTCTGCAAAGATAGGACAAACTAGATTCTTCCATCTAATTCGTTTTAAACGACATAAACATTTTGAGAAATTATACTATTGCTAATGTTCCTATAGCTGCAAGGAGAACACAATAATGCCTTAAGCGATAGTGAAATGTTTTAAGAGCTGGTTGCTAGGCGATGCGTTGAAAGCTGCGTTCTCTTTGCAATTCCAAGAGATAGAACAACAAAGAACGTATTTCTATTCAAGAAGAGTATAATTATTGGCAAATTCAAACAAATAATAAAGAAATGATTCAACCAAAAGAAACAGAAATTGATATAAATTGTGTTTTTTAACAAGCTGCACATTTTTACTTTTTGTGCTATGTATAGTAAAGTAGAGGGAGTATTGTGTTCCACCCAACAATTTGATGTCGATATTTCAGCGGAAATTTATATTTTGAGGGCGCGCGCGCGTGTCTGTGTGTCTGTCTGTGGACAACATAACTCAAAAACGAAAAATCGGTTAGAAACCAAAGTTGGTATTTAAGTTTAATGTCTTTCAATGATGCAACACGAAGATTTTGAAGAAAATTGCTCCACTCTAAACTACCCTTTACATGGAAATTTTTTCGAAAATTTTGATTTTCTTGAAAATGGACATGGGGATCGAACTCACGGCCGTCTGACGCTAGTGCCTGCTCGGTTTATTCATTCTGAGCTTCCGGTTGTCGAGAGGTCATGGCTAATGTTAATGTCCTCGAAAGAGAACGTTAACTTTGTATAATTGCCTAATATACGCCAGTTCCAGAAGAAGCCTGGAAAGATAAGCAGCAGCAGCAGCAGCAGCTATTTAAAGTGACACGATATCGTGTTACTGTGATTAGGAAGCTCCATTAGAACCACGTGATTAGCTTTGTTATGATGCCGGTGCGTATGACCTTGAACGTGAATTGTACATCCGATTTCCCAGCCATTGCTTCCGTCTGCCGAATTTCCTCTGGTGTTTCGGATTACACGCTTGGATAGCAAATAACTCCTGGACACACGCTTACGGTAAGTGCTCACATGACTTTCTCTACTCACTCTTGTACTAACCATTCTTACAAACTCTTATTCCTATATCTTCTTCGTGTTAGTTGAGATAAACATTTGTACAAATGATCTTGTTAAATTGTCACCCTTAATATAAAAAAATGAACGATGTTCTATTTCGCGAAAATTTTGACGAGGAATATCTCCGAAATAGTTCACCCTACAAAAAAAATTATTCAGACAGAAATTGTGTATTTTAGCGAGATCTACAGTTTTTGTTTAGTAACATTTGGTCTATCACTTACGGTTTAGGAGTTATTCAAAAGTCATCCAGAGTAAACAGGACTACATAGGCTATAACTAGAAAATTCAAGATATACATTTCATTTGTCATACAAATATCTCAAACATATGACATTTTAATCAAAATCGCTTGAGCCGTTTTCAAGAAAATCAAAATTTTCGAAAAATTTTCCATGTAAAGGTTAGTTTAGGGTGGGGCTATTTTCTTCAAAATCTTCGAGTCGCATCCTTGAAAGACATTAAACTTAAATACCAACTTAGGTTTTTAACTGACTTTTCGTTTTTGAATTATACTGTCCACAGACTGACATACAGACACACATACGGACCTTTTTCTAAAAATGCCTTTTTTTTTTCATTCAGGGGGCCTCAAAACATGTACTTCTGGTGAACTCTTGACATAAAATTTTTGGTTGGAATACCACGTTTGCTCTTGCCTGTTACAGGTATGTGGCATAGAAAGCAAAAATTCGAGTTTTTTTCTCTGTAATTTTAGTGCTAGAATTTTTATTTAAACTACACAGAAATTCCTTCTGGAGTCGCTGGGAATAAACCTTAAGTATTGATTTTCCTTAGGATTAATGTTCCAATGTCTATTATTTGTTGAGGACAATCATCGTTGCAATTAAACCGTTAAAGTGTCTAATGTTTACAGGATTGACTTTAAACCCAAGATGATTAAACGCTTCGATATCAATTATGTATCAGGAGTTGCATCTATTAAGACTATTTCACGACTTACATAAATTCTGTATTGTAATTAGTAACCTCTTAAAATGTATATATCAGCGTCCATTGGCACGGCCTTCAATCTTTTAAGATGTTGGCAATGTCAGTAATTGGAGTATCTGCTATTAATTTGTAATTTTGTTCAATGTTTCCACACATATTCCCTGTTGTATTCTGTGTTCTGAGGTTTCCCTCTTCGAGAGTCAGTTATTTGAATAGCGGCTCTGTTACGTCAAATTATGTCAGCTGTTGCGCATCTGTAGGACAGTGCAGCTAGATTCTCTGACCTGATCATAACACAAAGCAGAGCAGGTGATAATTAAATTTGATAAATATTTTCGCGAATGAAGGCTGTCATTGGCTGAAATTTGAAATTGTTACGCACATGATTGTGACGTGAAAGTGCAGCGAAGCGCCGCGGGCAACCCTATGCCACTGAAACACGGACCACACACGCACTCAGATGCTTTGCTGTTTTTCTTCACTCGTACATATGCACAAGTTGTGGCTCGGCTCTGGTTGGCTATTTCACGGATAAAGCAAGCGTTCGAGACGCCTCAGGAAACAAAAGCCAGATGCCTAACGTTTTGCCATGCGCACATTTTCCAGACCATTTAATGTTTTGGGAAGGATTACCAACCAGAGCTGAGTTTAGTCGAACTATCCGTAACAAAAGAGGATTGGCATCAGTGTTTGGTCTTGGAAACTTCGTTCTTTAGCCTTTGTTTAAGGGGACAGTCAAGTAAAAACCCGAAGTGCAGATTTTTAAAATGGCTATCAATTTTTAGGTGTTTTAACAAGGCCTTCGTGCCTTCCCCTCCTTTCCCCTACTTTACCCCTCTGCAATGACAGCACTTCCATGCTATTGGCTGGACAGTTATAAACAGAGACCCGAAGTTAAAATACGCAGGCAAAGAGGTATTATAAATACTAAAACAAGCAATTAGGGGAAAAAAAAAGTTTTAAACAAAATGCTAGTGTTGTAATTGACACAAAAAATAAATATTTTTTAAAAAAGTCAGTATTGCAATGCCCAATTCGTTGCACATGACAAGCAAAGGCTTTTTTAAGTTGAGTCTCCTGTCAGATAACACATTTTTCAATGACAAAATGGCTTCTCAACATCGACGAGGTTATTGGAGCAAATCTAGAAGATAGCGTCATTGTAGAATCCATTTGAACTGCAACAGAATTGTCGCCTTGTAGAAGATTTTAAATGTTTCTAAGCTTATCCAGATAAATAATGAAATAAAGGCAACAAAACATTTATATTGGGGCGATATTTGTATTTAAGCCTTCTAAAATAATCTAACACAGAAAACAAAAGCCTCTTAAACTTAAGAATTGTAAATATAGTTGGTAAAGTGAAGATTCAATTGTTTTCTTTCCATAGCTTGGTAGGCTATCACATCAAAAAAGACAATGTCCGTGGGAATTAAGTGATTTATCTGTATAAAGTGTTTTTTAGTGGTGAAAATACACGACGTAACGACGTACAGAATAAGTACATATGTATTCTGCGAAGCGACACGAAATATAGAGAAGAATATGGACTCATGAAAAAGTGTAGTCCGTGCGTGTGGAATTGTGGACCCCGTAGCCTGATTCGTAAGTACGCCAAGCCATGACATTATGTGACTTTGTGTTAATATATTGAATATGTGTGTTTATAGATTCAAATAAAAACAAATACTTTAAAGTGGATCTATATAAGTAATTAATTTATCTATTCGTTGATCCGCACTGCGCCGGAGATAGTAATAGTAGACGGAAAGAGTTATTCAGACTCAGAGGATGATGGTGTGGACAGCATAACTCAAAAACGAAAAGTCGCTTATAAACCTAAGTTGGTATTTAAGTTTAATGTGCTTCAAGGATTCTACGCGAAGATTTTGAAGAAAATTGCTTCACCCTAAACTACCCTTTACATGGAAAATGTTTCGAAAATTTTGATTTTTTTGAAAGTGGCTGTAACGATTTTGATTAAAATGTCATATGTTTGAGATATTTTTATGACAAATGAAATGTATATCTTGAATTTTCTGTCTATAGCCCCTGTAGTCGTATTTACTCTGGATGACTTTTGAATAACTCCTAAACCATAAGAGATAGACTAAATCTTACTGTACAAAAAATTTGCTTGCTAAAATACACAATTTATGTCTCAATAAATTTTTTTGTAGAGTGAACCATTTCCAAGATATTCCTTGTTATATGTGCGAGTTCCTATATGGACATATTTGTCTCCTCTATCAGCTCTAAACGTTCGTAGCAGTCACAGAGGCACTCACTCTCTGTACCGTTTAGGAATTAATAATGCATGCAGTGGAGGTTTAACACATTGAATTATTATCAAGTGACAAGAAGATAGGCGATGCGTATTAACGTGTGAATGTTATCAGGATGGTACGCTTTACTGCACACGGAGACAATGGACTTATCACAGCAGAGGGGATGGCTTCCAGTGGCGTATTCCCCGTCAATGCACTGCATGCTTGTAGAATAATCAAATGACTAACGTTCATGTATAATTAAAATAGCACCGTTTAAATAGCAGAGGCATCAACAGTAACCCACGAACCAAGAGAGAAAAACAAGAATTCTGTCCCAATGAAGCGTTTACTCAGGGTGACCAATATATCTTCTTCTTGTTAGTTGAGATAAACATTTGTACAAATTATCTTATTGCTGATTTCCTTGTAGGTACAAGGGCAATATTAGAATACAGTAGACTGTGAGCGATAGTCAGCTCTTTTAAAGCTTTGAGATTCCGTTCTCTTTGCACACTTAACATATAAAAAATGAACAACGATGTTCCATTTCACAAAAGTTTTAAGCTTTCCGAAAGTCGCACACATAACAAGGAATATCTCTGAAATGGTTCGATCTACAAAAAAATTTATTGAGATATAAATTGTGTATTTTAGCAAGATCTACATTTTTTGTACAGTAAGATTTTGCCTATCTCTTACAGCTTACGAGTTATCAGAATCGTTAGAGGCATTTTCAATAAAATCAAAATTTTGTAAAAATTTTCCATGTAAAGGGTAGTTTAGGGTGCAGGAATTCTCTTCAAAATCTTCGTGTCGCATCCTTGAAAGACATTAAACTTAAATACCAACTTAGGTTTTTAACCGACTTTTACCTTTTCCTAAAAATGTTTTTTGGGTTCGGAGGGCCTCAAAACATATATTTGCGGTGAAATCTCGACATCGAATTTTTGGGTGGAATACAATACTTCGTCTACTTTACTATACTAGTAGAGAAAGTAAAATTGTAGGATACTATCGTTTCCATGCAAAATTAATGTAATGTTATAATTTATCTACTATTTAAACGTACACTTATAGGCATATAGGTAGTCTTTACTCAACGCGTGTGCGGTTGCTTCACAAAGAAAATGTGCGCTACCCACAAATAATGACTGTCATAAATCCTTCTCCACTCTTCAGAAAAGGCAAAGGTGTATCCCTATCTTTAAAGACCAATAGCAGCCCTGATTTTAAATAAGTGACAGTTACGTGTTTACTCCACATGCCAAAATTCTTAATTTAGCTACAGAAGTTCATGTTAAGATGCAGTAACCTTCCCAAGAGGAAGGGTCCGTGTTGTAAACGATTATGAGGGTTCCTTAAAGGAGGCAGCCGAACTGCACACACACATTTATGTTTTCTTAAAATCCTGAAACATACATGTGATCAACAGCCAGCCATTCTTGTCCGAAGAACTGATCTTTCGGAATTAATATGGCTTTAGTTTGGTGAATATAGCTCCTTTTTTTTTTTTTTTTTTTTTTTTGGTCGGCTTATGCCACCAAATTTGTGTTTGTATCGTCAGCTCCAAACATTTATTTTCTGTGCCTAACCCTACTAAGATATGTCGAAGATATGATAATATTGTCTCCACGAACTTGTATTTGTATATTTGTATAACATCTGTAAAATTTGTTGACGTTTCGGCCATACTAAGGTTCATGGCCATTATCAGGAAAGAATAATTAGTAACTGCATAAGAAATAAACGGCCATCTCAAAAATCATGGCCTTCTTTTAAATATTCCTGTCCAAGCTGTGCTCAGTGGTAGGCAGTTGTTCTTATTAAAGTTATTTGGCTCTAATTTAATTTCAATCGCCTCTTTTGCGAGTCTGTTAATAAAACGTTCATTCTGTGATAAGTTCGAGTTAGTTAAAATAGGAAGACCTATTCTCGATTTGTAAAATCGCTTAAAAACGGAGAACAAAATGAACAACTTACTGCGTTTTACTCTGGACTTTGTAGAAATATGTTGTTTGTTGCTCGGCAAGCATACATCTCGCCCGCCTCGGTAGCGTGATGGTTAGCGTGTCTGCCTCACGTTCAAGAGGTCGCGAGTTCGAATCTCGCTTAGGGTAAGTTATCCGGGTAAGGTTTTTTTCCGAGGTTTTCCCTACCCTGAGAAGACGAATGTCGGATAACTTAAAGCTCCATGGACCTCGGGCTCATTTGAGCATCATTTCATTCATTCGTCCGATATGACACAATGTTGGAGGACGTTAATAAAACAAACACACACACACACACACACACACACACACACACACACACACACACACACACACACACACAAAAGCACAAATCTCCTTGGTTGTTCTGTATAATTTCTGTTTCATGCATTTGTAGAATTTTCAGAATACGCCACTGAGGGGCACCTGGCACATCCTAGTTAGAACTGTTTAACAAAAGTGAAACTTAGGATTACAAAACAAAGGGGCAGTGATGCAACTGTCATGCGCAGTGACGTCAACTTTTTCTGGAACGAGACAGTACAATCTGCGATAAAATCTGAGGAATTAGCTGCTGGTTTTTCTCAGTCCAAATTGTATAATAGCTACGGTGACAAATGAATACATCAGCTGGTTTAAGAGTACTTACTGCGAGTGATTGCCAAGGCACAGAAACGATATAACTAGTGACGGGGGACTCGATTTAATTTTCCATATGTACTTAGTGTTTAAAAGCAACCTCCACAGTTGATGAGATGGAAAATATCGTAGCATTAAGAATGGTATTTGTTGATTCGTAACCTGTACGTTAGCGCTTGAGGTACAAGATTGTGAGGTTAAATTGCGCCGTGATAACTTCAGTTCAGTTAATCGCGAGGTGATTCGTGTACTAAAGTATGATAAAAGCTGCTTGTTATTTCCTAGTATGACTTAAAAGTAGGCCACTTAACATAGTGCACACGAACTAAAAGCTTTAGATTATCGCAGTAGTGCCACATCACTCCATTGTGACCAACTTTGGTTTGAAGTCCAATCGCATGGCAGTTACGCTTTGTATTTGCGCATGTTTAATCATTCGACTTGGTTTGATTAGGTTTTACTATTCATTACGTGTTTTTACATGATTAATTTCTCATGACGCTTGCATTATCTGTTCACAGTACAGATGATCAGACTCGTATTTATCACAGTTTGCTGTGGACTGTAACCTATACGTTACATTAGCCGCCATTTGCTTTCTTTGATCTAAAACGTTACTCTTTTATCTAGTATAACCTACATAACGATTAAAAAGCGACGATTATGAATTTAGAAGAAAATTCAATAGAAATTACACAATACGCAGAAAGAATAACACTAGAACTACTATCCAAAGCACTTACCAATATGAAATAGCATTTAATCACTTCATTGTCTGATGTAAGGCAAAACAAGTGAGTCAACAATACATGAAAACATGTGATCTCGCTGCACACGAGAGTTGATCTCGTTCTAAACGATAATTATTTTAGCTTCAGGAATCAATACAATATTATTTGATATTTCACAAATTCAAGCGCTATCTAGAAAATAATGTATGCCACACGTGTTAAATGGTTTTATTTTGCTCATAGGATTGCGAAATTCCGGTCATTAACTTAACTGCTCCAAAACTTAGACGACCTTGCCTCCAGTGCAAGGGGACATCTTATTGCTGACGTATGTGCCAGAAACACTCAAACAGTTAAATACCAAAGTTTGTATTTAAGTTCAGCATCTTCGTAGGATGGGACACGAAGATTTTCGAGAAATTCTCCCAATCCACACCTTCTTGCATGCAGTATTTTTCGAAAGTTTTGATTTTCTCAAAAATGTCTAACGATTCTGATTAATATACAATATGTTTGAGATATTTTCTTGAAATATGAAATATCATCATTGAAGGTTTGGACTCATGTATCTGTTTCTCTTCCTAGGGCTTGCTATGTTTCTTTTACCGATTGGAACGTATTCGGTCACTAGTCTAGGGAATCTTTCCTTGTTCATCCTCTTTATTCTATTTAATCTATTCTATTAGTTAAATATTGTAACATTGGTTAAGTTCTCTATGGAGAAATCTTGCCATATAGTAGATACTCTTTGGATGTAATCGTCAGGAAACAGTGAATAACAGAATTTTGAAAGACCAAGTAAGAAATTGTATGCTAAAAAAAGAGTTTAAGAGTAATTTGGTACATTTGAGCCAATAGTTAAATGTAAATAGAGAAAAGTAACTTTGTTAGATTTACAGACTAAGTAACTTTTAGGTTAAAAAAGGTTAACTGTGAAAGTTAATGTAAAGTTTGAGTCTTATTCTGTTAAATTCGTGTATGTGAGGTCATACCAAACTATACACCTGTTGTATAGTTGTCTTATTTATTGCAATCTTGCTTTAAATGCTAAAACTCTGGTAGGTCTATGAAATGTATGTCTGGAAATGCCGTCTCAGAGAACCCCTTCATCCTGAATGACTTGATCAGCTGGTAAACCGTAACATCTTATTTACTCTAGAAAAGTTGTAGACATCGTTAAAACATACAATTTGTCTTTTTTGTGGTTTGGACAATTTTCGAGATATTCTTTCTCATTTGTTTGAATTTCTAATACATTTTCTCAAATGGTAAGTCGTTATTCCTTCTTTTTTCCCTTCTCTGCTACGTATAGTAAAACAGTAACTGTGTACAAGAAATCTATGTATAACCTATTATAGGTTATGTTTTTTGTGGTACTAAGAATTTCTGAATGTGACAGAAAGAAACATTACTACTAGGTCTTCAAGGATTTTAATAAAGCTGAAGCCATTTAATTTAGGTATATTTATAGCACTGAAGAAGTTATGTGTTCTAAATTTCATGTCGTCGGGAAATTATAGCACTTCGCGGGTTTCAATTTCTGAAAGTTGGTACGTATGCATGCATATCTCTTGTTGCTCGTAACTCATTCGCTGTCGAGGGCATAAAACTGCCAATTCGAACGCAAGCAGCAATATTAAAACAATCTGGCGTATTTTACTGTAGCAGATTTCATGTGTCAACATTAGAGATTATAAAACAATTTACGAGCAATGAAAGTGGAGCAGGTTGTGAGAAACAGTTGAGTAGCCTGTGGAGGAAAGCAATACGTCAAATGTACGAGTAGAATTCAATACCAGTGTGGTCGTGCACACTGAGTATGGAAATGCATGCGTGTTCGACTCACGTGCACACAGTTGTGCAATTTGCAGTTTCCTAAATGTGGCAAAATACATTGAAATGTCAGTAAGGACTGATTCACGATCAAAAATTAATAAAGATGTTCCATTTGACAAGTATAAATTCTCCAAAACTTACACAAATTACGAGGAATATCTCGGAAATGGTTCACTCTTAAAAAAAAAAAAAAAGTCATCCAGGGACACAAGAAACGAGCCAACGAACGACATAATCGGTGTGAAATGGAGTGGTTAGGAATATCACCTTTGTGATAGAGTTTCACTATGATGGTGCACAAGGAAGGAAAGGCTAAAGCGACACTTAAATTATAATTGAGCCTTCTAGAGGAAGCGGTGAAGGATATTGTGTGATTAAACTTGATGACAGCCACGGATTTATAGAGCGCTTTCATCACACACGGTGACGAAGGTTAACAGTTACTGCCACAATCGAACGACAATAAGAAAACCCTAGAGCAGGGGTCGGTAAATATGTACCGGCCGATATGAGCTTATACCGCTGTCGGGAAAAAAAAAAAAAAAAAAAAAAAAACCATCGACAACACTCAGTATGAGAGCTAGAATAGAAACTGAAGAAATCAATGTCACAATCTTGTATTCTTCAGTTCCGATTCTATCTCTCAAACATTGCCCACACACAGTTTGTGTATTTAAATATACCAACAATAAGTTGGTTGGCATAAATAAATAATAATCAACACTTATATGTCGTGCGGGATGGCAAACTGATCAGTTTTTAAGAAGGAACCCCTGTACCGGTTTGGACGCTGTAGCGCATCGAAGTGTGAGATGGCTGCGCGTTCACATTTATTCAACAAATCCAAAATCGAGCTGTCTATATTAGAAACGGGCTTGAAACTGTGTACCTCCTACATCAATGCAGAACCTAGATCCTTCGTTGACGTTACAGGAGTGTCATACACTTCATACAACTCCACACAAAACAGTCGAGAAGTATCAGATCTGACCACCGTGCTGGCTATGGAACTGGCGCACCTCTACCAATCCATCAATTTGGACACGCGACGTTGAGGTGATTCCGCACATTTACATCAAAGTGTGCTGGAGCTCATGTCGGCCATTTCTGTTCTGTGTGTTGATTTGCTGCTCTCTATCCATTGTTGACCCTGACAACCTCTGGTATGTTACACATAACCTATTTAATCGGTGTCCAAGTTTCGCTGCCTGATGATAATTATAATAAAAGAGTATAAGATGTAGATAGACGCCTTTGTTTCCATCCCACGAAACAAAAGAGATATAGTTTTAAACTACGACCAATAAAGATTAGAAATATAAGTAATAAAACGTGAAATTTCGTTATTATCTTCATTTGAACATTGTCTAATGTAAATATTATATAGAAATTGAAGATTAATAATATCTAAAAGTGTGTATAAATACAAGAATTAGCTATATTATTTAATAACGGTAAGCAATAGAATTTACTTCTATTTAGGTTGTCTATCACATGGACATCCTTACTCAAACCTAATAGCAAATTCGAAGAATTTCTTGTCCTTCCCATAGGATTTCTCAAGCAGTTGGCCACAAGTTATCTACAAAACCACCATCCTTTACACAGAACACACACAACAGCGACCATAAGTAAACTTTCGGCAGGTAAAACGCTGTCTTGTGATTGGTCTGCACACGTCAACAGATTGCACGAGGGATGGAGGGTGGTTTGTAATCTACGAATGTCACAGTGTAAAGTTCGTAACTGTTGAAGCAAACTTTCTAGTTCTTGGAAATGCCTATGCCTAAATATTACAATTGCTGCTTCAGAATAAAATGAATTACTTTTTGGAAAAAAAAAAAAAAAAAAAAAAAAAAACCACCAACAAGACGCAACCCATACCGGAAACCAAGGAGTATGGACAAAGGTCTTGGAAGTCTGCGTAATTATTTTAAATAATCAATTGCTTCGTTGCAAAATTCATTTGAAAAGCTATTGCTCCTACATAAAAAGTCTCCCTTCTTCATTCCTTCCGTTCTTTCTTTTATTAACAAGCTACGGATATTACGTCAGTGCTCCAGGGAAATTATGAAGGAAATCTTTACCTTATTTGAAAGAAGTTTATAAGTTAATTCATCAGCAAAATTAAATATATTCAGAAAACATTGAACAAGTCCTAATTAAACTGTAGAGTGCTTGATGATAGAGTTTGGAACAAAGCTTAACAAAGTTCCCCTTTCGATCATCCCCTGAACTGAGTAAAAGGTTCACTAATTACAGGGGAGGAAAGGAACTACCCCTAAGCCCTGGCGGAGGGTGGTGGGGGCGGTAAAGGACTATTCAAACTGAAAATTAGAGATCAGCTAACGACTCTGACATTTGCATATGGATTAGTTAAAGTTATGAAACACTTCAGCTGAAATTAATCATTTTCCATAAACATTCAAATTTAAAAATCTGATGTGTTGCACTCACATGACTTTCTCTACTCTTGTGCTAACCATTCTTACAAACTCTTATTCCTATATCTTCTTCGTGTTAGTTGAGATAAACATTTGTACAAATTATCTTATTGCTTATTTCCTTGTAGGTACAAGGGGAATATTAGAATACAGTAGGCTTTATGCGATAGTCAAATCTTTTAAAGCTTTGAGATCCCGTTCTCTTTGCACACTTAACATATGAAAATATGAACAACGATGTTCCATTTCACGAAAGTTCCAAGTTTTCCGAAACTCACACACATAACAAGGAATATCTCCGAAATGGTTCACCCTACAAGAAAATTTATTCGGGCATAAATTTTGTGTTTTAGCAAGATCTGCATTTTCGGTACAGTAAGATTTGGTCTATCTCTGATGGTTTACCAGTTGTCCAAAAGTCGCCCAGAGTAAATACGACTTCAGGGGCTATAGACAGAAAATTCAAAATATACAGTTCATTTGTTATAAATATATCTCAAACGTATGGCTCTTTCATCAAAATCGTTAGAGGCATTTTCAAGAAAAACAGAATTTTCGAAAAATATTCCATGTAAACGGCAGTTAAGGGTGGAGGAATTTTCTTCAAAATCTTCGTGTCGCATACTTGAAAGATATTAAACTTAAATATCAACGTTGGTTTTTAACCGACTTTTCGTTTTTGAGTTATGCTGTTCACAGACTGACACACACGGACCTTTTTCTAAAAATGCTTTTTCTTTAGGATTTAGGGGACCTCAAAACATATATTTCCGGTGAAATCTTGATATCGAATGGTTGGGTGCAATACAATACTTGGTCTACTTTACTATACGTAGTAGAGAACGTAAAACTACTATCAATATTTTTATTATTAATCATTTATTTATCTGCTAAGCTGTGTACAAGTGAATATGACTGATCTTCAGCCCTGGCTCTTTGCAGGAAAAATTTTTTAAAAATGCTCTTTTCTCAAACATATTTCTAAGGATTTTGATTAAAACATTTACCATATTATCATGACAAATGAAACGCGTATCTTGAATTTCTGAGAGTAGCCTCACAAGTCCTCTTCATTCTAAATGACTTGCATAACAGATAAAACGTAAGAGATAGACAAAATCTTACTACACAGAACATGCAGATTTCGTTTAAGACAGTTTATGTCAGATACATTTGTTGGCGTGTTAACTGTTTCCGAGATATTCCTTGTTATTGGTTTGAATTTTTCAACACTACTTTTCTCAAACAGGAAGTCGTTTGTTTTTTTCTTCGCTATGCAAGGTTAAAAGAATTTCAAAGTCGTCACATAGCGATCATCTTGACTATCACTTAAGACGAATAAGCGTTTTTAAATATAGTTTGTAGAAGAGTGAGTAGAGAAAGTTATGCGAGTGTAACACATCATCAGACCGTGAATGATATCTATCTGGACTATTTTATTAATAAAATATTAATTTGGATACTGTATCTCCACGATTTGATCAGAAAATGCTAAATTCTATAAAAAAATAACCTAAAATGTATTGATTTCGATTAGAGCAGTTCAATATTCAGCACTGCCAACTGAAGAAAACGAAACCTAAGAATTATATCTTATAACATCTTGTTATAACAGAAAACCAGTTTATAACCTCAAATAAATCTCACTTTATTTTTAACATTAGTAAATAACCTTTCCTTTAGAAAAATGCATCAATTATTAAAAACACAGTTAATAGATTTTTAATAGATTATAGTGCGTAAGAAATTGTTTTCCAGCGAGTTATGGGATACAGTTGGCGACAGTGGCTGAACAATAGAATGATGCAATGATACGTGATTTGTACCAAGCCATAACCCCTCTATGTGTGAAACAGCTATGTAAGTAGGGTCTAAGACGAAGGTACGTTTGTGTGATGTGGTATTTACGCCAGTGTTGCGCGTAGACTCGGCAGATATCTGTAGAACAGTATGGTACTATTTATAGCGGGAACAGAGGACGGGAAGAAAGTCTGGTGGCCACGATATGAGTGCAACACCTGGTCTTACCCGATATCCGCAGTTCCCAGCCCTCTTCCATCATACCTACTATGAAATGCAACTTTTATGACTTAGAGTAGACCCACAGAGCTGAAATTAGGGCATTTATAAAACCATTAAAACAGTGTTTATGTTCACAAACTAGTTCGAACCTTAACCTCCAATTGTATACTATAGCGTTTGCTCTTAAAGCTTTCCTAACCTTCAACATGTGACGATATACATACATACCCAAGAGCATGAATATTTATTTACTTATTTTATTTATTTATTTGTTTATTTATTTACTTATAGCATACGCGTAATTTATCTATGCAAGTTATACTATAATACCAAACAAGAATGTAAAGTAAGAGTAAATATCTGATGTGTTACATTCACATGACTTTCTCAACTCAGACGATCTTCAGTTTTGGTATCAGTATTTTAATGCTGTTAGAGTATTTTTTAAAAAAGATTCCGACTGTCGCAACAATCAGATAAAAGTTACAGGATTCAGAGCTTTCACTTGTGGAAAAGTTCGGAATTAACACAAGACATGGGGGAAGTGTAGAAGTTTTGTGCCGTCAAATGCATTTGTCTCATTTTGTGGATTGGGAAGTTAGCAAATTCCCGTGTGACGTATCGATTTGGTTGCCATGTTACGAGACTTGTGTGGGAGCTGGGCGTGGGCTGTTAAATACAGGCGCTTAAAGCTGTGCCTTTTACTTCCTCTAGCACCTACTTATACAAGTAGTGCAACATTCTATCAAAAAATTCGGCCTAGAGGTTTCATCGGAGGTCCTCCGTAATCAAAAGTCCTAAAGTGCATCACTGAGAAGTCGGATGGATACCAAACTCTGTATTTAAGTTCAACGTCTCCCGGGGGTGCCACACGAAGATTTTGAAGAAAATTGCCCCACCCTAAACTACCCTTTACATGGAAAATTTTTCGTAAATTTTAATTTTCTTGAAAATGGCTCTTTGAATTTTTATTAAAATTGTCATATGTTTGAGATATTTTTATGACAAATGAAATGTATATGTTGACTTTTCTGGCTATAGCTCCTGTAGTCGTATTTACTCTGGACGACTTTTGCATAACTGGTAAACCGTAAGAGATAGACCAAATCATACTATACAAAAAATGTAGATCTTGCTAAAATACACAATTTATGTCTCAATAAATTTTCTTGTAGGGTGAACCATTTCGGAGATATTCCTTGTTATGTGTGTGAGTTTCGGAAAACTTAAAACTTTCATGAAATGGAACATCGTTGTTAATTTTTTATATGTTAAGCGTGCAAAGAGAACGGAATCTCATAGGTTTAAAATATTTGACTATCGCAGAAAGTCTATTGTATTCTAGTATTCCCCTTGTACCTACAAGGAAATAAGTAATAAGATAATTTGTACAAATGTTTATCTTAACTAACACGAAGATCTAGGAATAAGAGTTTGTAAGTGCAATAGATCAGATTTTTTTGTCTCCAAATTGCAAAAAACATCAACCAGAAATAATAAGAAACGTTTATTTCAACTACCAGACAGGTTTAACTGGACATATAAGATTAGCGCAGTGCGAGTAGTCCCGGGTTGGATTCCCGGCTGGGAAACGTATGCTCGTCAGGAAGAGAGGAAAACATTTGTAGAAATTATCTTGTTGCTAATTTTCTTGTAGGTACAAGGGGAATATGGAAATAATGCAGTGACACTCAAATGCAACAGAATGTGCACTTCAGATGGCCTAACCAACAATGAAAGTGTCAGAAGCAATGCAATTCGAACCGCGTGCTACTTGGATTGCCGCAACCTAGAAATTTGCAGAAAGCTCGAGTTAGGGAGTGGTGGTGAAACTGCAAGGGAAATGAGGAAACTCTAGCTTACCACAGAGGTATCCAGCAGGCAATTCGAGAACCATGCCCCCCTAACTGTAACATTTGCGGTCTTGCCCTTCCAACCTGGCGATGGCAGAATCTGCCAAATATTGCAGCCATTATATGATCAGAGTTATTATAAGGTAGAAACTCGATAATATTTCCATGACGTCACGAGAAACAGCAGAATGGCGACAGTATCTGATGTCAGACAGACACTCTTGGACATTTTATCATTTCACTTCACCTTTCATCCTGGTTGGCTGTTAGAGGGTTCCAGTGGAATTAGCCCCGCGGGGGAGGGGGTGGGGAGGGGGGAGGAGTCGGTTGTACGAGTCGCAACCGGAGAGTTCAGGGACCTAGCTGATAGGGACCTTGCCCTCTGTTGTAGTCTCTCCTCTGTCCGGCCTTCCTTAATATCCTCTCATCTCACTCCATCCTCTCGGGGCCTCTCCGAAGTCATAGGTCCCTTGTCATAGTGCCATACACTACGAACTATGGTGTGTTGCATTCACAAGACTTTCTCTACTCACTCTCCTACTGCCTATTCTGCCAAGGCCTGCCCATTGGCCGCTGCGTCCCCCACCTCTACCCGCCACCGCGCCATGAATGGGGTGCAGTACTAGAGGGTGGGACGTGCTCAGCGCCCTGGTCCCTCCTGGCCGGTATATGTGGTCTTCGCGACCTGTGACCACTACTTTTGAACCATAGCTCCTCGATTGACCCTCAGGGTTCTAACGAGGCTGAGTGCACCCCGGACCAGGTCACCCAGAGATAGCCACTAAATACCACGTTTAATATGTATCGATCATTTAGTTTTTGGACTTTTTAGAGAGCCTCAAAACGTGTATTTGCGGTGATATTTTGATACCAAACTCCTTAATATCTTCCATGTACTGGAAGATAAAGCAAAATAACCTATTTGTTTTAACCCTTCTCAGCTGAATGCTAGGTAAACAAGATATGTTGGGTGTTGTTTGAGAGGGTGGTTGACCTGTCCGGGGGCGGAACGTGCTCGGGCAAGTAGCCAGGTTCGCCCACTCGAGCAGCTCTTGTACAAGTCAAATATATGCAATTCCGAGCTCAATAGTGGCAGACATTATTCTGTCCCACTCTTCGACCCCAAGTAGTCGCCTGGGCAGAAACAGAGTGATAGCGTAGTCACTGTGCAAAGAAGACGCCCAAAATCGTGAGGCTTGACAACTTGCCCTAACCGAGTTTCGAACTCCGGGCGTCTTGAATGTGAGGCAGACAGTATACCATCAATCGAAAGCAATGAAATAGCAGATTTTCCAGTCAAGGAACTAACTACTCGTAAAAATGCTTTTTTAGATTTAGGGGGCCCCAAAACATGTGAAATCTCGACATCGAACTTTTGGGTGGAATACAATACTTCCTCTATTTAGTAGAGAAAGTAAAAGTGAAGCATTTCCAAAACACAGTAGGGCCTCCTTGTGCAGATTCTGCAAGGACCTTGTAACAAGCGACATGAAAGAGCATTCTCTGGAACATCTGGAGCATGCGAGAGTGATGTAATAGCAAGTTAAATATGTATAATTATATTGAAGGAATCTTGTGTTCTCGGAACAAGACGTCTGTCTTAAGGCAAGTTCTCATTGTCGAGTTATGGTTTGGCACACGACTCCGCAGTTTGTAGGTTATGAACGTATCCTATATACAGAATATTTGGGAAGATAATATATTTATATACTTGTAGTGCATAATCTCGTTTTAGGTCGATACAGTGTTCCAATTAACCTCAGTAGCTTCCATATTTTGTTTCTAGTGAGATATTTCTAGCTTCTTAAAATGACAATCAGACGCACACTCTTATGTTTTCATTGTCGGCAAATCTTTTACCACCATGCAAGCTTTATTTTGACTATTAAGTACTTATAGTATACTATTCTATTCCACCCAAAAGTCAATATCAAAACTTCACCAGAAATAAGGTTGCAGTACTCCCTGAATCCAAAAAATGCATTTTAGAAAACAATTTCTGTGTGTTTGCGCGTTTGCGCATGCGTGCGTGCGCGCGCAGGTCTGACTGTGAATAGCATGACTCAAAAACGAAAACTAGCTTAAAAACCAAAGTTGGTATTTAAGTTTAATGTCTTTCAAGGATGCGACACGAAGATTTTGAAGAAAATAGCGCCACCCTAAACTACCCTTTACATGGAAAATTTTTCGAAAATTTTGATTTTCTTGAAAATGGCTCTAACGATTTTGATTAAAATGACATATATTTAAGATATTTTTATGACAAATAAAATACATATTTTGAATTTTCTGGCTATAGCCTAAGTAATCCTGTTTACTCTGGATGACTTGAATAACTCGTAAACCGTAAGAGATAAACAATGAAATAATTTGTACAAATGTTTATCTCAACTAACACGAAGAAGATTTAGGAATAAGAGTTTTAAGAATGGTTAGTACAAGAGTAGAGAAAGTCATGTGAGTGCAACCATTTTCCTGCAGTAACAAGACGTAGATAGGAATAAGTGTTTGTAAGAATACTTTGTTGAACAATGGAAGATTGCCGATTCACGTGTGTCCTGAAACTGCATGTTGTAATATGGACCCAGAAGTGAACCCGGCGCATCCTTAACTTCCCAAGTCTAATGACCATGGTGTAGCATATGCGCCAGCCAGATGTCTCTGGCAGCAGCCTCAAGTAGACACAGCTGTAGAGACATGCCTGCACAAGTGACACAGAACCAGAGAGAGAGAGAGCAATAATCCCTTTATGTGCTACAAACTTGCATAATACTCACATAAACATGCCCATAGAAAAGTATTAAGACCTCATATTCACATAAAATCCGATGCGATACATTCACATACCTGTTTTTTATCAAATCATTTTTATAAAACTTTATTCTGCTATGTACTTGATGTTAATAGATATATACATATGCAGAAATGTTTTTTATTGCATATTTCCTTGTGGTAATACGGGAATACAGTAGGCTTAGTGACAGTCAACTGTTTAACGAGCTGGTCGCAGCAAGGTGGGTTTGAAATTCCATCCGTTTGCATGTCTAGACATATAAAAACGAATAACGACTTCATACGTGAGAGAAGTATAAGTATGGAATATCTCGGGAAAGATAACGCCACAAAAAATATATTATGCGTTAACGAGATGATAAGATTAAAATTTGAGAAGTTTTTCCCATCTAAATGGTTGTTTGGGGGTGAGGGAATTTTCTCGAAGGTGTTCGTGTGGTGTATCAGAAAGATGAACTTAAAAACCTAGTTTGGTATTCAACCGACCTTTCATTTTGGAGTTATGTTTGTTCACAGATAATAACAGACAGTGAAAATGCTTTCTTTGCATTCAGGGAGTTTAAAACATGTATTTCCGCTGAAGGTGCAATGCAATACTTCGTCTACTTTAAGTACGTAGTGGAAAAAATAAAAGGAAACAAATTTTGCAGCCATTTCATTGGCCAGCTTGCCTATGTTGTTCCTTTGTTTACAATTCTACAATTTACACACGAGCATTTTTCTAAAACTAGCTTCTTTTGGATTCAGGGGCCTCAAAACGTATTTCCGGTGAAATCTCGACATCGAATTTTTGGGTGGAATACAATATTTCCCCTACTTATCAGTATAGAAAGTAAAAAACTACATAGAAGAACAAGGTTTTGACTTGCCTATGTGATCTGCTGGTTGGAATGCTAGTTTCCAGATTCATGAGGTCCTGGGATCGATTCCCGATTGTAGGGAAACCTAGTAAGTATTATTTATCATTCTTAGAGTCTGCAAGTATGCGTGGCAGTGTAAATGTGTCTGAAAATTCAATGTTTATAAAGAAAACTCAATGTAAACAAACCCATAACCTCAAACCGTAAACTTCTGAACATCATTGCCGATGAGCAGTTGTTCCAAAGGAAAAGCCGCCGATATTGCTTCAGGTATCAAAGGAGGCTTGTAAATGGAGCAAAAAGAAGCAAGTTGTGTACTTGATGTGGACTGAAGGAAAGTAGGGAAGTGGAGTTCATATTTATGGGAACAACTGAGTGGTCGAGGCTAAACCAGACGATTACGTAACGAATTAAGCAAATGGTACGAGCAGAAAGGAAGCTATCAATATTGCACTTGCGACTTAAAGACAGTCGTCCTTTATCAAGATTTATGGACTGTTCCTGTCATCTGCAGACTGGTTCAAACCAGCGGCCACTCAATGCAAAGGTGCACTCCTGTTCTTCTCCCAGAATCCACGCAAAAAGAGGTCAGAATACAGGACTAGGTTTCTGAAACTGCTGCTACTTACAGAACCAACTAAAAACTCCATGTATTATTTAAACCAACGCTGGTCTAACATGTTGGCTCTCAAAAGCCAGCAACTGCTACCAAAAATGGGTACAAAAGTGAGACCGTTAGTAATCAAATGCACAAATTATATAACAGTTTAACACACTAAATCTACGTTTTGGGGTTTTTGATACTTATGTAATAATGCAAATAAAACTGCGATTAACCCATTTTTACTTTCTCTAGTAGGGGAAGTATTGTATTCCACCCAAAAATTCGATGTCGAGATTTCACTGGTAATATATATTTTGAGACCCCCTGAATCCAAAAAAGGAAGCATAACTCAAACCAAAAGTCGGTTAAAAACCAAAGTTAGTATTTTACTTTAATGTCTTTCAAGGATGCGACACGAACATTTTGAAGAAAATTCCTCCACCCTCAACTACCCTTTACTTGGAACATTTTTCGAAAATTCTGATTTTCTCGAAAAGGGTTTGACCGATTTTGATTAAAATCCAACATCTTTAAGATATTTTTTATGACAATTGAAATGTATATTTTGAATTTTCTAGCTATGTGGTCCTGTTTGCTCTGGATGAATTTTGCGTAACTGGTAAACCGTAAGAGATATACAAAATCTTACCATACAAAATATGTATAACTCGCTAAAATACACAATTCATCTCTCAATAAATTTGTTTATAGAGTGAACCATTTCGGAGATATTCTTTGTTATGTGTGTCAGTTTCGAAAAACAAAACTTTCGTGAGATGGAACATGGTTATTTATTTATTTATTATTATTATTATTTTTTTTTTTTTTTTTTTTTTTTGTATCTCAAAGCTTTAAAAGATTTGACTATCGCACAAAGCCTACTGTATTCTAATATTCCCCTTGTATCTACAAGGAAATAATTTGTACAAATGTTTATTACAACTAACAAGAAGAAGATATAGGAATAAGAGTTTGTAAGAATTGTTAGTACAAGAGTAGAGAAAGTCATGTGAGTGCAACACATCAGATTTTTGTTCCAAATATTTCATGGGGGCCTCTTCATCTATCGTAATCTTTTGTCACCACTCACAAGATACTTTGAGAATATAGAGGTCACGTGTTAAACAGCTGATTTTGTTTAAATGATTTTAATAAGGACCATTGGTGAGTCATTGTTGTGAATAAACAACAGTCAGCTTACAAGGATCTTTCAGTGACTGAAAGTGGGCGTCCAAACAGGCGTTTAATTATTAATACTGTCAAAACATTATCTTCGCCTCTGTATCTGGAACCAGTTTTTGCATTAATGTAGAGTTCAATTAGGACACGGTATTAGTTTTCAAACGAAAGCGAGCTTCAACTGTTTTCTTTTTGTTTCAGGTAAGTAAGGTTGAGCAATCGATTCACATAATCTAGACGTAAAGTATTGCTGGATCATCAGGAACAGAAACTAAATATAGGTATGTGTGTATACACCTATATATCGATGTAAAATATTACAAACCATCCCCATCCCTCGTACAGTCTCTTAGCGTTTGCAGACAGTGCTTACCAGACCGTGTTTACCTGCCGGTCAGTAACTCATGGCTGCCATTGTTTACGTGCTTTGTATTAGGTGTAGATCATTTGAAGCCAACTGATGTAAGAACTTCTATGTGTGCTCTTGAATAGACGTCGGATTTGTATGCAAAAAGAATTCCTGACACGGGTAGGCAGTCGTGCTGTCAAAATCTTGTATAATATAATCAACAATTTCTCAGAGATATGCTAATCATGCACCAAAATGCGTAGTTAACTTTAAACTTCTCAGATGTAAATTTATGATGTTTATGTTTTAACACAAGGTTATGTGCTGAGAATGACCTTATCACGTCTACAGATGTTATATAGTCTATTCATAAAATGTCTAGATTATTCGTTTTACAAGTCCTCCGTTTCTGTATTGTACAGCCGAGCCGCGGGGGGAAGCCAGGATGGCTTATCGATTAGTTATGCCAGATGTTCTCAAAGATCGACTTGTTAGCTCCTGTCTACAAGGATGCCAGACGTAATGTGTGTGTAAGTCCAAAGCGAGGATGGAAACCAAATATTCGGCATTAGAGCCGTAATATCACTCTATAATGAAATTAAATTTAAAACATTTAAATAATTTTAATATGCCACGTTTTTTAAAGCTATTCAGGAGACACACACACAAGCGCACTGTAAAATTTGTAGATTGGTTTTATTCATCGAGCATGAAATCGTGTATTTGACCTGAAATTTTAAAGTTTAAAACATTGAATGGCTGTTTGTCGGAAATAGCAGGAAAACAGAACTTCAAAGGAAAATGAAAGTTTTGCCAATCGCAAAAAAGCATGCTTCAAAAACCCTTTTTTTCATCGGAAAACATTTGGCGCCGGCTGTACAGTGGCGCTATGTCGAGTATACAGCACTGCTCTCTTAACACAGATTACGTCATTTTGCAGTGCGACAGCCGCTCCCTTCTTCAAGCCCATCTGCCCATCCCTGCATCTAAACCTTACTTGCTATCATCACAGAAATAAGTATTTTTACGCTTTGCAGAGTGCAGAATTCAAATAATGTGACAAAAAAAAAAAAAAAAAAAAACATGTTTCATAATATTTTATCAAAAACTTTTTCACTTTTAGAATAATTTCTGTTAGCAATGAATCAACATTCGCAGGTATTCTGTATGGGCAATTGTATGTGAAAGAAAATGTATCTGGAAAAATCGACATAACCTTTTTCCAAGTCAGGTACTCTTGAGAAAATGCAGCATTGCCTCGATATAGCGCCACATGCTAAATTAAATGCTTTCTATTCTTGAAGAGCTTTCATTTTTGCAGATCAATGATATTAGTGAAATATTTCAATTAGTATTAAGCTAGGGTAAACCAAAAAATTCCTTTTTTCTTCTTTATTTCTAACTATAAGGGTTGCGAGTTAGAAAAAGGTCCGCGCGCGCGTGTGTGTGTCAGTCTGTGGACAGAATAACTCAAAAACGGAAAGTCGGTTAAAAACCAAAGTTGGTATTTAAGTTTAATGTCTTTCAAGGATGCGACATGAAGATTTTGAAGAAAATACCCGCACCCTAAACTGCCCTTTACGTGGAAATTTTTTCGAATTTTTTTTTTTTCTTAAAAATGGCTTTAACGATTTTGATAAAAATGTCATATGTTTGAGATATTTTGATGACAAATGAAATGTATATCTTGAATTTTCTGGCTATAGCCCCTGTAGTCGTATTTACTCTGGACGACTTTTGCATAACTGGTAAACCGTTAGAGATAGACAAAATCTTACTCTACAGAAAATGTAGATCTTGCTAAAATACACAATTTATGTCTCAATAAATTTTCTTGTAGGGTGAACCATTTCGGAGATATTCCTTGTTATGTGTGTCATTTTCGAAAAACTTAAAACTTTCGTGAAATGGAACATTGTTGTTCATTTTTTTATATGTTAAGTGTGCAAAGAGATCTCAAAGCTGTAAAAGATTTGACTATCGCACAAAGCCTACTGTATTTTAATATTCCCCTTGTACCTACAAGGAAATAAGCAATAAGAGTTTGTAAGAATGGTTAGTAGAAGAGTAGAGAAAGTCATGTGAGTGTCTGTCTCTACTTATAACGTGATTATACAGTTAGGTACAACACATAGACCTTATCACAGTTTGACAACACAGCAACTCCACCTCCCGCCCAAGCTTAGCAAAATGATGGTATGGTTAGAGAATGAAATGTAAATGAATGGAAGGCAAGTGTTGGCGCGCCTGCCTGAGTGGGAGGACCTGAAATACCTGCACACTTCTAACTTCCCACTCGCCAGCATCAGTTCCTCCTTTCATTCCTTCACTCAATTAATAAAAAGTGAAGTTTCCTTATTATATATCGTTACGATATTTTAGTGAAATCTGACTGAGCCAACTGGCCTCGTGGTAACGTCCGAGGGAGGTGCCGGGTTCGATTCACATCGACATCGATTTCCTTCCTAACACGAAGAAGATATAGGAATAAGAGTTTGTAAGAATGGTTAGTACAAGAGTAGAGAAAGTCATGTGAGTGCAACACACCAACCCTAATATTTAAGTTTAGCATATTTCACGATTTTTTCCCCAGGATATACGTGAAATACTTTCTTTGTTGTTAATCATAATTATTTCCGAGCTTTTCAAGCTGTTGCTTTTTGCTAAGTCGCTGCTCATTTTTTCTCATTGTCATGCAAGCATGGAATTTCGCAGTGATCTTGTTTTTAAAAATCTGACTCGCTTTAGCGTTCAACGCTCCATAATCTAAGGGTCGGACGCCCCCGGAAGGAAGGATGAGGCGAGAGGAGACAGCGGGCGGTCAGTTTCAGACTAGCGGTACAGACATTGACAGAGGTACCTAGGGTTTCCCAAGTTTGACATCTCGAGGTCTTTAGGTCTTTCGGGGCCAATTGGGGGACCTCGGCGGGGTCCAACGCTTCCAGATACCGCCCCCTACCCGGATAACGTGGAACGGAAGGTTTCTCTGTACATATCTTCCCTGCCAAACTGCACCTAATGCCTTGGATTACACTTGCTACCCTAAAAGAACCAATACTTCCCACGTAGTGACCACGGGAAACCCCCGAAAAAAAAAACCATTGGTCAGTAAGGTCGAACCCACGACCTCCCGAATGCGACCCTCGCACGTTACCACGGAGCCATCTCTCTGAAAATCTCAGTCTGAATATTCCTAAGACAAAGTTATTCAGGATGAGGTATTGGTTTTAATGCAGTGTCACACTGACCTTCATGTGAGTATCGGGGTTCAAACACAGTGGGTGACCTGCCAGAGCGGTCTCTGTTCTTACCTCTGCCAACTGTTACATTCATTATTATTATTCTAAGGTTTGTTCTATATAACTTTGCCCGGCATCTTTCAACTGTCACGTGACTGGTCGCCTTTCATTGGCTGCTGTCGTGGAAAAGGTTATTGTGCGATGCAAAATGGTCCCTTTTTTAACATACTTTATCTTAATACATTTATTATATTTATTATTATACTAGATGATCCAATGAACTTCGCACCATCTAAAATTCATTTGATAGTAACTCTTAAGTGATTGTCTATAATTAATATTAGACGTATCGTGTGCGGTTTGTATTTGGTTAATGAAACTTGTTTGTAATTCAAATTAATATAACACCTTTTATTTACATAAAATAAATTCCGACACGGAATTGTTTTCAACTTTGTTAAACTTACCTTGTGAACTACACAATATTGAAATCCTCAAACTAATTCCTTGAGTTTCGCTAAAACACATTTTCAGGTTATGTCTAATTCCTCGAGTGTTGCAAAAACAAAATTGAATGACAGTTTTTCATTTATTTCTAAGCGTGCAAAATCAATATTCATAAAATGTAATTAAATTCGTTTTAACAAAGTCTATTCAACACTTTTTTTTACGAAAAAGTTATTTTAAATATAATAGATGCAGCTGGGAAGCGATAGGCCCGCCACAAACGCCACCTATTGAAAGTAATCGGAAGTAACAATTCGCATACAAAATTACACATTTCTATTTTTAAGGCTTTTCCTATATTCTTTTTGTCTAAACCAGCCCGGTATTGCGGAGAACAAAACAGAAAAGAACTTATTCAAATCGGTAGAGCCATTTTCGAGTTCTCAAGCTAATCTTTACGTGGAAAACGTAAAACGTTTCGAACATTTTGATTTTCTCAGAAATACTTCTAGCGAGTTTGATTATATTACCGTATGTTTAAGATATTTTCATTACAAATGAAACGTATATTTTAAATTTTCGGGGAATAGCCTCTGGAATCCTTCATTTCGTATGCCAACTTTGATATTTAATAGAATTGTTGTTTTTGAGTTATGCTGTTTACAAAACAGTTAATTACTGTAGCTTTTATAGCTTGTTCTTGTCTTTTCCAATATGTATCCACTTGGTTTAAATATGCAGCTTTAAATGATAGATCATTTAATATCTATTTAACTACATAAATACAATTTTAGAAGAACATATAACTGGAACATGCTAAAACGTGCATTATAAAAACAATGATTTCTATAGCGACTAACATCTGAATGGAGTAAGCAGTCGTACCAACAGCATTCTTCAAAATCAGCTAGAAGTATAAGTGCACAGCGCTATTGTAAGCTTTGTTTAGTCTGTTTAAGAAAGTTTGTTTTGGTAGTTTGCCATCTGCAGTATTGATGGATCAGTGACCCTGGGAACCTGCGTGCGCAGGTGCCCACTGGAGCGTGACTCGCACTGACTCATCACCTAGCTAGCGGACCGCGACCGCCGTATTGTATTAATAGTTGGCTTAATTGCTGCCGAAGGACTGAATTAGTACATCTGTCCTTAACTATTACTGCACGTAGCTTCAAGAATTAGACTTTCAGATCGCATTGACAGTAAAATAGAAACATTCCAAGCAGTCTGTGGAAGTATTAAAGGAATAAGGTAAAGAAAGAAACACAAATAAAGTTTTATAAGGTTATGGCACTGCCAGTGTCAACTGTGGAAGTGGGGAATGTACTATAAGAATAAGAGATAAGATACGAGCGGCGGAAATAAGGTGTTTACAATCAAAGGACATACAGAAATAAAGTAATTACAGAAGAATTGGAGGCACAGCCATTATTAGAAGAAATAAAGGTAACCCTTCTCTCCTCTGAAGGGTTACACATCCCCGAAGAGTACACCGGGACCAGGAGACCTCCCCCGATCCGGAGGACGAGGATTTACAGAGAGCCATGCACACCAAAACCCCCACCGACACTAAAACCGCCAGCGAGGATAAAGAGCGAGATGAAATGAAAAGGTGATGTGAAAAAGAGGGACAGGAAATTCGGGGGATGTAATTTAACTACCCAGCATTCACCTAGCGATCCGGGGAAACCCCGGAGCACATAAGGAACTTGGACAAGACTGTTTTATACAGATCCTGATTTATCTAATTTTACAGGACAAAGGCACACATTTCTGCCCTAAAACACGAGAGATCCCGTAAAAAACGCGAGTACGATGGTGTCAATAAACCAGAAACACTTCTCTAACGAATATATTCCATTTCTTTGTCATGCAGCGTGCAGTTTTGTGACCTTGAACTCTATTCTAGGGTGAACCGCTCGATTGCCTTGTCGTGACTACTGTGATGTCCATAGCAGTGATGCCAATTTACTTCTCTCCTTATTAGCGCAATTTCCAGCGTTTCCTCGCAGATTTGCAAGATACTAAGAACAATGTAGTGTAAATTCTACAGCGATTTTTACTTTCTCTACTAGTAGAGGAGGTATCGTATTCCTCCTAAATATTCAATACTGACATTTCACCGCTAATACATGTTTTAAACTCCCTAAACCCAGAAAAAAAATCCTGTAGGTATAAGTGTCTGTGAACAGCATTAACATTTAAATATCAAAGTTTGGAATTTAACTTAAGCATCTTCCAAGGATACAACACCAAGATTTTGAAGAAAATCCTTCATCTCGAGAGCAATTTTTTAAAAAAATTTATTTTCTCAAAAATGGCTCAAACAATTTTGATTAAAATACTACATGTTTTAACTCATTTTATGACAAATGAAATATATATCTCGGTTTTGTGGAAATAGCCTCTGAAGTCCTTTTAATTCTGGAGGACTTTTGTGTAACTGGTAAACCGTCAGAGATAGACAAGATCTTACAGCACAAAAAATGTAGTTTTCGTTAAAACACACAATTTTTGTCCACATCTTTTTCTGTGGAGTTAGCAATTTCCAAGATATTCCTTGTTATGGATTTAAATTTTCCAATACTTACACTTATCTCAAATGGGGAGCCGTTATTCGTTTTTTCGCCATTCTTTTTGTTTGTTTTTCTTTTTTGTTCCTTCCTTCCTTCCTTCCTTTCTTCCTTCATTTGTGTCTGCCTTTCTTTCTGTCAGCCTGTCTGTCTTTCTTTATCTTTCTTTCTTCCTGCCTTTCTTTCCTTCTTTATTTCTTTCCTTCTCTTTCTTTCTCCTTCTCTCTCTTTCTCTTCTTTCTTTCTCTCTGCCTCTTTCTTTGTTCCTTCCGTTGCTTGCTTTTTTGTTTTTCTCTCTTTCTCTTTCTTTATTTTCTTTCTTTCACTCTTTTTTCTCTCTTTCTTTCTCATTCTTTTCTCTTTCCCTCTTTCTTTTTTTCTTTCTTTGTTTCTTTCTCTTTGTCTTTCTCTGTCTCTGTCTTTCTTTCTCTGTTTCTGTCTTTTTCTCTTTCTTTTTTCTTTCACTTTTTCTTTCTTTCTTCCTTTCTTTCTGTCTTTCTTTCCCCAAGGCGAAAGGAATTTCAACGCAAACACATACCAACCGGCTCTTAAAATATTTTTAGACAGTTGATAGTAAAAGTCGAACTTTTAGCAGTTCACGATAGTGTTAAAAGTACAAAATTCTTCCACTTAGTGCTCAAAAGCTTTTAACACTCCGGTAATGCCAACTTTGGTTTCATACAGAATGTGACCATGGCCTCATTCAAGTAGACCACGAATCTCAGTTATACAATGCGTATATAAAATCAAGAAACCAATACGACATTGCATTCTGGACTGGTGCTAAATAATAATAATAATAATAAAAAAATAAATAAATAAATAAATAAATAAAAATAAATAAATTAAAAAAAATTAGAAAAACATTGTCCCACTACCTTCTTTGTGTAGAATATTGTGGATTTGTAAACGCCATCGTGTTGTTAACACTGATGCTAAGAAAGGCAACAACTGAACAGCGCAGCACAATGGCTATCATGTCCATGAAAAAGGTAAAACAATAATGTATACTGACATATAATATATAATATAGCTATAAATATCCAGCTAGGACACACAGTAAACAATGCTATAGACAGAGGTGAAGTGTATTGGCTGAGGAACGGGCACCCGTGTGCATGTTCTGTATCGCGCGAGGACCACCAGCACTTATGGTCCATGAACGACCACCATTGTGTCCAGAGTTTCACTTGTTTGCATGTGTGTGGCTCCTCAGCTTGAGATATTTACACGTCACCTATCTATATCATTACTGCTTCTGCGCACTGGTGACGTAATGATGGCAAGCATATCCATCACACCATGCGCTTTTGTTTATAAGGAGTTTATCTTCTAAACGCTGCAAAAAGTTGCAAATGCATACACCATTCAAATTGAATGAGAGTATTTTTATCAGATTCCCGTGGACCACTTAGTGTAGATAAAATGCTTAGATAACTTTCTTTGTAGTTCATATATTATTGCTCTGGAAACTTCAATAGTAATAATAAATAATAATAATTGTAAAATGAAATGCAATTAACTGTATTAATTGTTAAACTGTAGTTAATACCTTTAATATTTCATGTTTTAGCTAAAACATTAAACATAACCTGAAAGTAACATATTATATTCAATGAGGTATTTACGTTTGCCTTAACGTAATTTAACTTAACGCAACGTTAAATTGTAACACGTTTTATTAAAGTAAGCTATTTATGGTCTCTTAACGTGATTTAATTTAACCTTAAATTCTAGCACGCATTAAAGTACACTGTTTACGGTTCCCTTAGCCTAACTTAACGCCAATAACCTTCAAGAGTAACACGTTGTATTAAAGTAGGCTATTTATGGTTTAACTCGACGCTGCGTAGTTGAAAATCTATTGTACTTACAGTTATTTTAGTTGCTTCTTGGTAAAGATTTGTGTAACTAATTAAATCTGCTTATTTTAAGTCAATCTTATATGAGAACAAAACAGGCGCGGTAAACAATACAAGGAAAAAATATAGAAACAGATAAAAGAAAAGTTCAGGATAGCCAACATAGCTCAAATCTTCGGAGGCTAAATGAACTAAACGCAACACAATTTAGCTCAAGAGTTTGTCACTGTCAATCTTTTTGTTCTCCCTACGTTAAGTTTAACTCACGTGACTAATTAAACCCTATCAGCGTGAAGCTGTAAATATGAGGTTATAAAAACAACTGCGAATTACATCAATTCGTCCTAATTAGGCCTTTAGTTAGGCACCAAGTTGAGGTTATGTCTAAGCGACTCCCAGTGCATATGCAAATGACCTGGAATTGTGTGGGTACCTAACATACTGTGAATTGAGGGGCTTTCTCCCCACACTGTGACTGTGACAGGGTCAGATGGCGCGACCCTCGTGCCTTAACCTTCCGTAATGTTATGAGTTCAGTAAGGAGAAAGCAGCTGTTGTGAAAACATCACATTTTCACACAAAGTGCTGCAGTCAACATCCTTGCATCAATCATACTCAACAAGATGCCAACTGCTTCTTCCATACATTGCGAGTGCTTTCGCCAACTTGACAACTTTATAACACCTTCACTATTAAGACATTTCCGCTTAGGTTGTCTTTACCCTCTTGTTTACTTTCTCTACTCAAAAATTCGATGTCGAGATTTCACCGGAAATATATGTTTTGAGACCCCCTGAATCCAAAATAAAAGCACTTTTAGAAAAACGTCCTTGTATCTCAGTTTATGGACAGCATAACTAAAAAACGAAAAGTCAGTTAAAAAGCAAAGTTGGTAATTAAGTTTAATGTCTCTCAAGGATGCGACACAAAGATTTTGAAGAAAATAGCTCCACCCTAAACTACCCTTTACATGGAACATTTTTCGAAAATTTTGATTTTCTTGAAAATGGCTCGAACGATTTTGATTAAAATACCATATGTTTGAGATATTTATATTGAATTTTCTGGCTATAACACCTGTAGTCGTATTTACTCTGGATGACTTTTGCATAACTCGTAAACCGTAAGAGATAGACAAAATTTTATTATACAAAAAATGTAGATCTTGCTAAATTACACAATTTATGTACAAATAATTTTTTTGTAGAATGAACCATTTCGGAGAAATGCTTTGTTATTTGTCACTTTCGGAAAACGATAGATCTTTTACAAGCTGCTCTCTGTGTAATTACCTTGAATTTGCGTTCTCTGCATGCAGGTTGCAAAAGTACAAAACATTTTACAAATCAAGCCAATTACAAAGAATATTTCGGAAATGGTAACCCCACAAAAACTTGTATTTGCAAAATTGTGTGATTTAACGAGTTGTACATATTTTGTGAATTTCGTACAGTTTACACGTTGTAAAAAGTAATTAAAAATAAAGAAGATATTACACGCAATTGCTCGAAAATTGAAGTTTTAATTTTTATCATGTAAATAGCTGAAAACTATATTTAAATCAAAATCTTAAGAAAATGTCTAAAAATAGTCACGCAAAGATAGTTCGGAGTAGGGAATTTTCTTGAAAATATTTGTGTAGGTCCTTAATAAAGTAAATGAACTAGTAAACACGGTAAATAGGATATAAAACTTTAACATAGTGGGCGTCAAGAACTGGGGTTGAATAAACTTGCAGGAAACAGCTTCTCAAAATTTGAAGTTATTGACCTTCGCGTGGATCTGTAATCTCAATGATTCTCCACGAAGCCATTAATCAAAGCACGAGAGTAGATCCAGTGTTTGCACATTGCCAACTTGAGTGATTTGATTTCTAAATGCTCAGACAGGCATCTGTTTGGTGAAACAGATTCATTGTGCACTGCCCAAGGCAATTTCTCACTTCATACAAGACAAACGCTTGTGTTTCTAACCCTGGGAAGAAAGGCGTTCATGGTAATTAAATTCTTTCAATAAATACTTATTCAGAAGGACATGTTGGGCTTAAATATGAGCATGTTGATAGTGATAAAAGAATTCGATGTTTAAGACGTGGAAAAGGGTCTGAAAAATTCAACGCCATAGCCGGGATTTGAACCACGGATCTTCGAGCGGCTGCTCTAACCACTAAGGTACCATGCCCAACTTCTTTCTCTCTCTTTCTCTCTCTGTCCTTTCTTTTTTGATTCGGGGGGCCTCATAACCTATATTTCCGGTGAGATCTTTAGATTCCGGGAGCTGTTTGTCGGCTACAGATGTTATAAAACGCAACTATCTCTTCAGTTAAGTGGAGAGTAGTGACTGTTGTATGAATTTGCAGGTCGTGAAGCCGTGACATTGAAGATCCGTGACTTAACCCCCGGCTGTGCAGATCTGTGCGCACGTGTGTGCCATAAACGCCCATTTAGTGTTTCAGGCGATTGCGGAATTGATTCCTTTTGCAACAGATATCACCAAGCACTTCCGTTATGGTCCCGGAGGCCGAGGAATACACAAATTATGTAAAAACACAAGCATGAAGTTGTTCCGTGTAACGGGAAGCCATTGGGGTACCCGTAACCTACATCAGGGGGGCGTAGCACCTTGGCGCCGAGAGGCGAAGTCAACGGACCCAAAAATCACTCCCATGATCCCTTCCTTGTCACAACCTTTAACGGACTTTTATTGCCTTTAAACGATCACTCGTCCCACGGTTTTATGGCCAGATATGACGAGATTTATCGCGCATAATGACAGAAAGAAACACGAGGCAGTAATAAAGCAATAAACATAGAGAGATAGACAATGGACGACTCGCAAATTTTATGAAACAAAAGATATTACAGCTCTTTCCTCTTTTTTAATTTCTATAACCTCCTTTAATTGTTATGGACAAATTGGGGGCTTGGACTAAAACATTTGATGGTGTTTCTTGTCTTTGAATTTTTAGGTTAAGTCATTGTAGGTTTTCGTCGATTACACATTTACTCACTTCAGACTTCCAGGTTCTATTGAGGATGGGGAATGAGTGTGGGAAATGAAAAATTTCCCGACTCAAGCGGGAATCGAACCCGGGACATATAGCGCTAACCAATTGACTTTAGAGACATTTTTCTTTTCCGTTTTTTTTCACCCTAAAATTCGATGTCGAGATTTCACCGGAAATATACCTCTCAAGGCCCCCTGAATTCCTCTTTTGTTTAGAAAAAACTCTGTCTGTAAACAGCATAACCTAAAAACGAAAAGTCGTTTAAATATCAAACTTTACATTCAAGTTTAATCTTCCAAGGAGGCTACACGAAGATTTTCAAGAAAATCTCTCCCACTCGGAACATTTTACGAAAAAGATTTTCTCAAAAACAATTCTAACAATTTTGATTTAAAATACCACAGGTTTTAAGCTATATTTATGGGAAATAAAATATATATCTTGAATTATCTGAAAATGGCCTCCGAAATCCGGTTTATTCTGATCCACTTTTACATAACTGGTATACTGCAAGAGGGAGACAAAATCTTACTACACAAAAAATGTAATTTATTACAATTTTTTTTTCTAGCATTAGCCACTTCTGATGTATTTTTTCTTATTGGTTTGAATTTGAAATACTTGTACTTTTTTCAAATAGGAAGTCGTTATTCGTCCTGTTTATGTCCTGGTATGCAAAGAGAATTTGATTTCAAAGACATCACATAACGATTGGTTCTTAAAAGATTTGACTATAACTTACGCCTAATAAATTCCCATATTCTACCTGCAACTACAAGAAAATTAGCAATAAGATAATTTCCGCAAATATGGGTAAAGAAATTAATGAGAATGTACCATTTCACAGGGTTTTTTTCCCCGCTTCCTAAGACACGTCTTTGTTTTCCAAAGCTCTGAGACTTGCATGTATGTAAATAATTGTCAGTCATATATTAATTTCTATATTTTCATTTGAGTCACACTAGTGGAAAATTTAATGATACATTTTCAAACAGCGCGCGGGAATTGATACTTTTGAAGTAGTTTCCTGGATCTCCAACAGATGGCATGGAGTGTTTGCTGATGGTCGATATATAGGTACACTATCGATATATCTCGTTTTGGGGAAGTAAGGTGTTTCTTGCTTATTATCTGTCTGTGGGTAATTCATTTAGTATTACGTCATGTGGCAGATGTCTCTAGTGGAAGTTTGTTTGACAAACTTCATTTCTAAAGGCAAAATTGCATACGTTTTGGTAATTAGGAATAGATTTTACTGAAAACAATTTTAAAACTGAGTATTGCTTGTGTGGAAAAGGATAAGAAGAAAGAAATTGTCAAGAATGAAGACATTTATGACGTTAAAGTAGAGTGAAGTTATTTTGTAGGTTATGTCTGCTCTTGTCGACATTATTGGTTCCCTCTCGTGTAATCAGTTAGCCTTTTATCTCTGGGAAGGCTGGTAAGCCCAAAGGCAAGAGACACGTGCCTAGGTGTGTACTAATGGAACATCAAAGAGTGTGAAGTAAAAAACAATATTTGTAGTTGAGGAGGAGGTGGCGGTGGTTGTCACCAAGGTCGATGTAACTCGATACCTTGTCGCGCTCACGTTACGGTCGAGGCGCCACCGGGACGGGCCGGGCCGGGACGGGAACCACCGTCTCTTCACATCGATTTGTTTCCTATTCACCTATATACCTACCTGTGGCAACAATACTACTCCTGTCCAGGAGTGGAAACTGCGTCCAGGTCCGGTCCTCCAGATATAGCGACGAACATCGTAATGTAACCGTTACACACAGTAACTGGTGACACAATAACTGGTATGTGGCTCTGTGGGTAACGCGTGAGGCTCGCCTTCAGAGGTCCTGGATTCGATCTCGGTGCCCGACCAATCTAACCAAGGTTTCCTTGACCTCTGGGCTAATCCTGGGTTGCTTATTTCTCTCACCGCTACTTTCCTTCGAGTCTTTGAGTTGAAAATGTCTACTTGGTGGTGTTTGTGCTCAGTGAATGCTGTTATCGGCGTTGCGGCGGCGTTGTGGTAGGGAATTAACGGCGAATCCCCTTGCGGCTACCAAGAAATACGTAATAACACGAGCGCGGTCTTCAGGCGCTGCAGACTGCCAATAATCGATCACAGTAAAACAGTTTGGTAAAATTTAAGATACTAAGATACGAATTTTAGAGATAAATGTTATTTTTAATATCTCAAGGCGCGTCTGCTTTATGAATACGGTACCAAAAGTTTCTAGGTTATGTACTGCCAAATCTTAAGCTTTTTTCGCATCTACCTCAACTCCTTTTGTATGAGTTCGAAGAAACGCCTAATTGCCTTAGCTAGTCTGACTTTTGTTATCTACTAACTTCTTATATTATGCGCTGATTTTGACATTTGAAGATTATGTATTTACAAATATATTTTTATATTACCTTATTATTCCTTATAAAATAATTGTTGCTGCAGTCGGTATAAGACCAAGCAGACAAGCGACTGTAGAATCCGATTTGTTCAACAGGTGCTAAAGGCATTCGTTGTGCAGGTTACACTGTTAATCAATAGACGGTGACAAATAGGGGTTGTTTTGTCATCTTGTTAAACTTGTTTTTCCTAACCAAGGACTTACTGACCTGTGTAGAAAACATGGTGGTTGTCCTTGGTGCTGCCAACTGTGAACGTTTGCATTTTATGCTTTTACAAACGTCGGCACTTTCTGCATCTTTTGTTAGATGAATGAGAGAAATCGTTTATCAGAGTAGAATTCATTACATATAAAATAAAAAAATGAACAACGATGTTCCATCTCACGAAAGTTTCAAGTTTTTCGAAACCGACACAAATAGCAAGGAATATCTCCGAAATGGTTAACTCTACAAAAAAATTTATTGATACATAAATTGTGTATTTTAGCGAGATCTACATTTTTTGTATATTAAGATTTTGTCTATCTCTTACAGTTCACGAGTTATTCAAAAGTCGTCCCGAGTAAATACGACTACAGGGGCTATAGCCAGAAAATTCAAGATATACATTTCATTTGCCATAAAAATATCTCAAACATATGACATTTTCATCAAAATCGTTACAGCCATTTTCAAGAAAATCAAAATTTTCGAAAAACTTTCCATGTAAAGGGTAGTTTACGGTGAGGCTATTTTCTTCATAATCCTCGTGTCGCATTCTTGAAGGACACTAAACATAAATACCAACTTTGATTTTTAAACTACTTTTCGTTTTTGAGTTATGCTGTCCACAGACTGACAGACACACACACACGGACCTTTTTCTAAAAATGCTTTGTTTTTGGATTCAGGGAGTCACATTTGAAGCTGAACGCACGCAAAATTTTTGTTGGTGAAACTGGTCCAGTCAGCATCTCTCCAGCGGATATTTATACCTCGGGCAAAGTTGCCAGGCCAGGCCAGGCTTGATGACTCACTGGCGCCAATGCCTGCCGGCCAACGGTTCGATCTCCCTTCCAGCGAAATCAATTACCTGCCTACCTTGTGCTATCTAGTTCATCTGCTTTCCGCATCCTAGAGTCATCAGTCACCTGCAGTTTAGTGTTTTACGATACAAGGGTTAAAGGAACATCTTATTTTGTGATTCCGAAACCGAGAAGTTGAGGAAACCTACGAACAAAATAAAATCCTTTTAACCCTATTTTTAGACAGTGCTGAATATTTATAAATATATTATAGATTATATATAAATATATGGTATTGCCTTACCTTTCTCATAGTCATGATAGTCTTCGGGTTGCGATGTTCATTTGCCTTGTGTAGCATCAGTGTTGGCAACATGACTTCCACGAAACCATATATTCAAGATATTCTTATGGGAAATGAGGTCTGTGTGTGTGTCTGTGTGTCTGTGGACAACATAACTCAAAAACGAAAAGTCGGTTAAAAACCAAAGTTGCTATTTAAGTTTAACATCTTTTAAAGATGCGACACGAAGATTTTGAAGAAAATAGCCCCACACTAAACTACCCTTTACATGGAAATTTTTTCGAAAATTATGATTTTCTCTAAAATGGCTCTTACGATTTTGATTAAAATGTCATATGTTTGAGATACTTTGATGACAAATGAAATGTATATTTTGAATTTTCTGGCTATTGCCCCTGTAGTCGTATTTGCTCTGGACGACTTTTGCATAACTGGTAAACCGTTAGAGATAGACCAAATCATACTATACAAAAAAATGTAGATCTTGCTAAAACAGACAGTTTATGTCTCAATAAATTTTTTTGTAGAGTGAACCATTTCGGAGATATACCTCGTTATTTGCGTGAGTTTTGGAGAACTTAAAACTTTTGTGAAATGGAACTTCGTTGTTAATTTTTTTATAGGTTAAGTTGGCAAAGAGAACAGAATGTCAAAGCTTTAAAACATTTGACTGTCGCTCAAGTATTCTCCTTGTACCTACAAGGAAATAAGTAATAAGATAATTTGTACGAATGTTTATGTCAGCTTGGGAAGACAAGGCAGTGAGAGAAATCTGGTGCAGTTTTAGAGAATGTACTCCACTATCAGGAAAACTAACTTGAAGTTTTAAACATCACGTGCACTCGTGAAAAATGCGTATAATTCCGAATACTTGAAATTTCGCTGGCAGTGAACTGAGTATATATATGCGTGAATTGCATTAGAGGAAAGCGCAGTGAGATGAAGGTTTTGTTTGCTTGGCTGATCCTTCCGGGAACTGTTATGTATTTGTTGTTCTCATCTGGGAAGGAAGGCGGGCACGTTCATAAACCCAGACGTAGTAAGTATCGCGGAGAGCCTAGGGCAATGTAAAGAGGCAGGTACGCACGCAATTTGTATGTCTAATTGGATTTTTCCACACTTCTCGGTAGCGGGGAAAACTTGTTCAACGAACGTCGAGTATTTTAATACAGGTAGACTGAATTGTGGCTGGAACCGGCTTGTCTTGGTGACGTATACAGATGATTATGGCAGGTTTTTTAATGTTTGGGTTTGAGTTTGGTTAAGTGATGTTTCGGATGCGACACCCAACCTTGTCTCCCTTGAGTAGGGCTCGGAAGTTCACGTATTTACACGGGAAGTATTGTATTCCACCCAAAAATTCGATGTCAAAATTTCACCGAAAATATTTTTTGAGGCCCACTGACATCTGTATATTCTCCGAATTTCCTGTCCCTCCATTTCGTTATATTAATTATATTAATTTTTTCACCCTTCATCCCTTTAGGTTTCTTTCAGGGTTGGAAACCTCAGCGAGCGTCGCGGCAGCAGCACGACAGGGGGAACAAATGAACTCTGCAAATCTCGTTCCCCGGTTGGAAGGCGAGCCTAGTGGTTTCCGTGCCCCCCCCCCCCATGGGATGGGGGGAGCTAAACCAGCTCAGACGCCGCTTCGTCCATCACAAATACCATATACGGGTCGCTGAGGTCGAACCCGGGCCGCCTAGGTGGTAGGCAAACCGCTCGGCCACGGCGCCGACAAACATCATGACGTTCACCAGTGTTACTAGTATTGGTCCCAAACAAGAGATGGCGGCACTGATCCGAAACATTTTGGTTTAGAGCAGGGGTCTCCAAACTTTCCAGCCTTAGGGCCGTATGTATTACTCCAGAAAGTTCCGTTTCAATTTTTCCTGCCATTATCTGTAATTTCTAGGCTAGTCAAATTGTGTATCATTGTTACGACTGTGACACCTGACGACATCTAGTTGTCAAAAGCGGAAATAGGTAGTGGTAGAACCCTCTTTCGCTAACAGATGGTGCTAATCTGCTAGGTAAAGCTTAATTACAAGTATAATAATCAGTCAATTAAATTTAAATATTATAACTATTAATTAGCAAGTAAATAAAACAGACTAAATAAAACAAACTAACATTAAGTTTTTTTTTTTTTTTTTCAATCTAACTTATCACAGCAACAGAATTATTGTAACCGAATGTTATTGTAAATATTATTGTATGTGTGTTAATATTTCCGTTGATTTGTAATAATATGCAACTGACCCAGATAATATTATAAAAATTCATTTTGTTACTAATTGATACATTAAAATTAAATAAATTTATGACTCATGACACAGTTAACTTAAACAAAAAAATACAATAACAAACCATAAGAAGTCGCGGGCCGGATTGACAGCACTGGCGGGCCGCATTTGCCCCGCGGGCCGTAGTTTGGAGACCCCGGGTTTAGAGGTTTAGACCGTTCTAATCTTCTTTCAGCATCATAGAATTAAACCGAAACAAAATGCATTTAGAATTTCCTCACGTGGTTCTATTGCGAACTGCGTAAAAGAGATGGTTTGACAGACTGGTTTATTTCAGTCCGACAGGAAACTGGATCCCTTCTGCTACGCTCTGTTGCAAACTGTTTGTTGTAATTACGTTTTCTTAACACTAGACCACAAGAGTACGTTTATTGTGATATACAGGGCCCGGATGTTTATAGTTTTTCGTTGCGTTTTCTTTCCATGGAAAATATATGCGAAGCACGATTTTATCTATATTATCCTTTCATTCGAAAGTAGAAAAGAAATTGTAGAAGGACTAAAATTATTTATATTTTAAAATATAATATCGTATTGTTTACTGTAAGAGTTTACACGTTTTTGTGATTCTAAGGACAAAGTTAAAGCTTTCCTATAACACAGAGTCGTTTAACTCAAGCAACATTTGCAACCTCTTTTATAGCAGGCATTAAAATTTGGAGATAAATCTAAGGAAAATTAAAACATGCATTTTCTACTAGGCCAGGTGTATCTACCCTTCCCTCTCCCCTACTTTTCATTGTCCTCATTACAACGCCACGCCTCTAGTCCCGTATTGCAACTGTCAGAAGTTCATTGGTCAGTAGTTATACCTCACCCATAAGACAATAAGAAAATGAGATATGCTCCCGAATAGGGTATTTTACTAAATTCATTTTGTGTACCACTTCCCATAGGAGGGAGGGATGAGAGGAAAGACTCGAAGGGCGACTAGATTGGTTTAAATAACAAGAAATATCGCTGAAATGGCTAACTCCACGTGTGCTTTAGCGAGATCTACATTTTTGTGCAATGAAATTAAAAATCTCTTACACTTTCCCAGCTATGCAAAAGTTACCAAGAATGGAGATGACTTCTGAAGACATTTCCAGAAAGTTAACAATATATATTTTATTTGTCATGAAAATACCTTAAACATATGGTACTTTAGTCAAAATCGTTAGTCATTTTTGATAAAATCAAAACTCTCTGGCTGAAATATTTTTCAATGCGCGGCAGATATCGGACTTCTAGACCGTGGTCCAGTAGAGAAACTAAAAATCTAATGTGTTACACTCACATGACTTTCTCTACTCTTGTACTAACCATTCTTACAAACTCTTATTCCTATATCTTCTTTCTTGTTAGTTGACATTGTACAAATTATCTTATTGTTTATTTCCTTGTAGGTACAAGGGGAATATTAGAATACAGCAGGCTTTGTGCGATAGTCAAATATTTTAAAGCTTTGAGATTGCGTTCTCTTTGCACACTTAACATATAAAAAAGTGAACAGCGATGTTCCATTTCACGAAAGTTAAGTTAACTCACACATAACAAGGAATATCTCTGAAATGGTTCACCCTGTAAGAAAATTTACTTAGACATAAATTGTGTATTTTAGCAAGATCTACATTTTTTGTATATTAAGAATTTGTCTATCTCTAGCGGTTTACTAGTTATGGCAAAGTCGTCCAGAGTAAATACGACTACAGGGGCTATAGCCAAAAAATTCAAGATATACATTTCATTTGTCATAAAAATATCTCAAACATATGATATTTTAATGAAAATCGATAGAGCTATTTTCAAGAAAATCAAAATTTTCGAAAAAGTTTCTACGTAAATGGTAGTTTAGGGTGGGGCTATTTTCTTCAAAATCTTCGTGTCGCGTCCTTGAAAGACATTAAACTTAAATACTAACTTTGGTTTTTAACCGACTTTTCGTTTTTGAGTTATGCTGTTCACAGACACACACAGACACGGACCTTTTTCTAAAAATGCTTTTTTTGTGTGTCAAAACATACATTTCCGGTGAAATCTCGACATCGAATTTTTGGATGGAACACAATACTTCCCCTAGGTAGGTAGCAGAGAAAGTAAAAGTGCATTAGTTTTGCTTTGTTTGTGACACTCAAGTGCCCAACAAGTGCGTGTGGAGTTTTGTATTAATCTGGAGCGCCATTATGCTGAGAACGCCACTCGTGTTTTGAAGGATCAGGTGGTGAAAACTGAATGTGGGCTGTGGGGATGAAGAAGAACAAGAGCAGACTGGATGCAAGTGGGGGGAACGGTCCGTGACGTAGACCGCGAATGGAGACTAGCGCCGCTCCAAAACAACAACAACAGCAGGCCAGGAGGCCAGGTAGTTGCTCGTTCGTTCTTCAGTAGTGCTGTGATATTAGTGTTGTGTCCATGTGCGTGCGTGCACCTGTTGCTGCTGACGACTTGATAGCACGTGTTCAACAAGGTAAGGCTTCACCAATGGTCAAACTTGTTGCCCACGGAGCGACTTTTGAATGAAGCAGGTGATCGCGCCTTCACTTGTTTCCTAACCTCATTCAGGTACCTTAGATTAGATTGGATTACACTCGGCATGGAAATTTACAGTATAGCATAAAAAATCTGATGTATTGCACTCACATGGCTTTCTCTACTCCTTACAAACTCTTATTCCTAGATATTCTTAGTGTTAGTTGAGATAAACATTATCTTCTTATTTCCTTGTACGAACAACGGGAATATGGAAATATAGTAGGCGGCTAAGATATACAAAAATGAATAACGATCTTTCAAGTATTCCAAAACTCACAGAAATAACAAGGAATATCTCCGAAATGGTTGACTACAAAAAATTTATTTGGACATAAATTGTGCGTTTTAGCAAGATCTACAGTTTTTATACAGTAAGGTTTGGTCTATTTCTTATGGCTTAACAGTTATGCAAAAGTCATCCATAGTAAATACTACTAAACCGGCTATAGCCAGAAAATTCAAGATATACATTTCATTTGCCATAAAATATCTCAATCAAAATCAAGCCAGTTTAGGTTTTTACCCGACTTTTCGTTTTTGAGTTATGCTGTTCAAACACACACACACACACACACACACACACACACACACACACACACACACACACACACACACACACACACACACACAAAATTGAGAAGCAAAATCAGATCTTCCTTGCAGTTATAAACCAACATAATGTATATTTAGAAATATAAATTGAACCATTATTTAGTTATATAATTAGCAATGAATGTAATCTTTTGTCAGTTGTTCAATACATATATAAATTGAAATTGCTTTCAAGCAAGCATTATGGTTTCATAGCATACACATTTCTGGAAGCAAGAAAGTTTTGAAGTGCGACGATGGCTGTTGCTCTTTTGTCTAGTGTTTATCACGTGGATTTCATTGTTAGCATAAATGTGGATCGATTTTAGAAGGCTAAGGTTTAATAAAAAGATCTTTGCAGGGGTTAATTGTCCCCACAAAGTTAAGAAAAATGATTAGGCTAATGATTATTATTGTTCTAACAATGAAATTTATTTTATTGCATTATTGAATCTCCGAAACTTTAAACCCTATTTCGCCAGAAGGGCATGTTAAGGTTATAACTAGAAACAGGGATACCACAAAGAAAAACTGCCAACATATGAAGAAAAAATCCCCAAAATTATTAAATATATATTTTACACCCCACAAAAAATTATATTTTAAGCATTTGGAGCAAAATTACCTTACAAAATAGCATCTGTAGAATTTGTATCCATATTTAATACTAAACATATCAAATGAAACAACAAATTATATGGAGTTTATAGATTTTAACCATTATGAAACCCTTTAGCTTAGAAAGAAGTTACTATTTGCTTAGTCCTAGCTTACAATATGCCACTAAAAATACTATTTCGCGAAAATAAATCCCTACAAATATACAGGACTTTTAATTTCGCACGTGACGTCACAGAGGCATTGCCAAATGTTTTGAACTGTACTAGATTAATGGAGAGAGTGGCAAAGGGTTTTTAAAATGTGTGCCCGAATAGAAGTTTTGAAACGTAAAAGCAAATAACAGCAAAACTTGTAAATTATGAATAAAATATTGGGGCAATTGCATAATATAATGAAATGTTAAACATTTTTGTCACGTGCAGGGAAACGTAAAAATGCTTACTTCCATAACAATAGAAAGCATGTTTCAGAATTTTCAACAATAGTACACCATGTAATATATTATGATATGGGCCATGGTGTTAGATATAATTAAACAAAAAAGTAAGTACATTAAATTTAAAAAACTGAAATATTACATAAGGGATAAATTATTTTTTCCACACGAGATTAAAAAGATATACATTTTGTGAAAATACACACCCTCGACTCAATTTTTCACCCAGTATTAAAATAATTAATCTTCTATACCAGATATTACTATAAGACCTTCAGCGCTTCTTTGGTGCTCTACCAAGATAGACCTCGATTGACCTTGAAGTGTTGGACCGTCAGATTCCTTCAGCAGTATCGTGTTTAATCTGTGGTCAGTTGTAGTATGCGAAACCTCTTGCAGCAGTTCACAGATTGTGCTGCATTCGTGGGAGCTCGAAACATTTTCGCTGAAATCTTGACATGAATTTTGGAGAGAATTCTATATTACCTTTGTCTACTAAATACGTGAAAATTATTGCAACGAAAACGCTTGAAAAAGAATAGAATATCCCTGCGTTTGAATCTGATGCTCTCTTGTCCTCAGAGGGCCATAACTTAACCTATCTTTGCTCTAATTCGTCGATTGTGTCTGTTAACCTATGATAGAATTGGGCCGCACTTCATAAGCACAGAACGTGGTATTATTAATATTCATGCACCAAATACCTACATGCAGGTTTCCAGTATTGCTAAATAACCGGTTGTGGTAACTTATTGCTCGGTCAGAGATCACAAGGGCAACAGCGTATTGCAGCTAGGCCACAATTCCCAACATTCCCAGAAACGCACTTCTTAGCTCAGCACACAAAACATCCTGCATTCCTTGCAGTTATTACTGCATTCCTTCCCAGGAAAGCAGGCATTGTTGTAAGTTTATCGTATATAAAACTTGATGTTTGAAGCTCCTTATACACCGTTGCAGCGATGTCTACCCAATTTGTCCCAGATAACCTTTGATACGCCGTACTGTCTAGGTTAGAATTCGAAATTCCACTTTATTTCACACAATTAACTATTTAATTTATTGTAGTGACTACAAAAGGTTACAGCACCATCTATATCTTCGTCAACGATAATCGTAAAGCCAACATAAACATAATTAATTACGTTTTCACGAAAGGAACAGTGAATTTATATAATATTCGTTGATGTCCTATGTGATATCGGCCATTGTGTTTCTTTTGTTTTGACTTTCTTGTGTTTTGTTAGTAGTCTTGTGTATATTGGCTACTGAAAATAAAGGTTATGTTGACGTTATTTAAACTGCCACTATTCCTTCCCAATGAAAGTTTTTATATAAATATCTACGAGGTACTCCGAATGTGACAAAGTAGAACTCATTCTGCTGCATTAATGTGGAATTATCGTTACAAACTATGATATTTTTCGATGTTTATCAGTGCTTTTGCGAAATATTTTCTTGGTATTTTTTATTACACCGGGTGGAAGGTTCTGCTTCGGTCATACTTTAATCAGGCATTCCACATGATGAGTGTAACAAATGTCAATAAAGAACCGTTCTTCTTGACGAATGAATATAAATGATTTATTATTTCACTAATAGTGACGCAAACATTGTGTAAACAATGCTATAATCCTTTTAATTTCAATTCGAGTAAATTTAGTCACAATTTTGTGTTAACGTGATTGTGCCAAATCTCTTAGAAATTAAACTTTGCATGAGCTTCTTTTACATGCCATAAATCTACGACACGGGACCACCAGCTTAACTTCCCTTCCAAAGAAAGCCATGCTAAAGGTTATTACTCCAGAATGATGTGTTGCATACAAATTATTTTCTCTGTTCACTCCTCAGACTATCCTTACAAAAGCTTATTCTTCTGTCTGGTTCTACTTAATCGAGACAAAATTTCATTATTTATTTAGACATGCCGTTGTATTCTAAAACAGTGGTTAGAATTTTAAACAATGGTTTGTATGTCATTGTTTTGAAATTCCATGCTCCTTGTATGATCACGAGAGGGGAATAAGTGTTTCAAAGTATAAACTATCAACAAAGAATATATTGGAAATGGCTAAGGCCACATACAATTTTATTTGACAATAACTGTGTGGCTTGAGGAAACCTTCATTTTAGGGTAGTTAGATTGTGTCCATCTCTTCCAGTTTATCAGTTGTACAAACCTCATTCCAAATGCAGAGGACTCTACAGGCTATTCCTAGAAAATGTAAGTTGTATAAAAATAGCATAATCACGTGTAGAGTATATTTTGAGAAAATAAAATTATTAAACATTTTCCATGTAAATGGTAATTTGGGGTGGGGAAATTTTGTTGACTACTTCATACTTAGAGGCGTTAATTATCATTAAGCATTACAATCGATTAACAATCAAAACACTACATTTCAGTTTCGCAACTGTGTTTTTAACAACCTTTTTAATAATTAATGTATTTTTTCCATAAGAGAGGTTATTATACAATGGTTTTCTGTGATAACAAGAGAAGATCGAAATACATGTAGTTCTTGGTTTTTGTTTTCTTCAGTTGGCAGTCCTGAGAAAGTTGAACTACAATAATCGAAATTAATGCATTTTAGGTTATTCTTTTTATAGAATTTAAACATTTTGTGGTCCACTCTTTGCGATATAGTTTATAAGTATATGTTTTATTTATGAAATAGTCCAGATAAGTAATATATTCGACGCTTTGACTCTGGTCCCACTCGAGAATTTATAGGTTAGATCAGATGTCTTATGTCTTTGTGACATTTTTAGTGTCGTAGTTTCTGGAAGATGCAGAACATAAATAGTAAGTTTAGTGCTTAACCAACATTTCGTTTTTGCTTTTCTCTTTCTAAAAAGATTCAGGGCTCTCGAAACACATTTCCGGTGAAATCTCGATATCATAAGCTTGGGAGAAATACAATACTTCCTCTATAGGTTATAGTAGAGAGAGTAAAATACAATTTATTTTAAATTACTCTTTAGAGCTTCGCTAATTTCTCTATATATATGCATTAACTCTCAATCTGTGACGCATTATCATTATTGCGTATCCCGAGGGAAGTGCAGCTAAAGCTTCATTTTTTTATTGGGCAGGAAATTGTGTGTTTATTACGGTTGGATCATCCAACCCTTGTTCATTCATCCATTCATTAGGAGCCCCTCTCCGTCCCGTCTGGTCTGGTCCGGTCCTTATGCGGGTGGGTGGGTGGGTGGGAACCAGATCGTGGTAAAACAAAAAACAACCACTTTACATCCTGAGAGACTCGTATACCTCAAACTACATATAATACACAAAATCGTAACTAAACACATGTCTGCCTGGAAGTTTGAAGCAAGGAAGTATTGCGTTTCACCGAAAAATTACCTGTGGAGATTGCAACGGAAATACATGTTTTGAGACCCCCTGAAGACAGACATCTGAACCTGTTGTCTGCCTGTGAACAACATAACCTCAAAACGAAAAGCTCATTAAATATCAAAGTTGCTTTTCAACTTCATGGAAGATTTTTCAAAATATTTTATTTTCCCAAAAATGACACTAATGATTTTAATTAAAATACCATATATTTAAGATATTTTCATGGCAGATTAAGTATATATCTTTAATTTTTTATTAATAGCCTCAAAAGCCCTCATCAATCGGAAGAAATAAAAATCTGATGTATTGCACTCACATGACTTTCTCTACTCTTGTACTAACCATTCTTACAAACGCTTATTCCTATATCTTCTTCGTGTTAGTTGAGATAAACATTTGTACAAATTATCTTATTGCTTATTTCCTTGTAGGTACAAGGGGAATATTAGAATACAGTAGACTTTGTGCGATAGTCAAATGTTTAAAAGCTTTGAGATTCCGTTCTCTTTGCACACGTAACATATACAAAAATGAACAACGATGATCCATTTCACGAAAGTTCTAAGTTTTCTGAAACTCACACACATAACAAGGAATATCTCCGAAATGGTTCACCCTACAAGAAAATTTATTGGGACATAAATTGTGTATTTTAGCAAGATCTACATTTTTTGTATAGTACGATTTGGTCTATCTCTAACGGTTTACCAGTTATGCAAAAGTTGTCCAGAGTAAATACGACTACATGGGCTATAGCCAGAAAATTCAAGATATACATTTCATTTGCCATAAAAATATCTCAAACACGTGGCATTTTAATCAAAATCGCTAGAGCCATTTTCAAGAAAATCAAAATTTTCTAAAAATTTTCCATGTAAAGGGTAGTTTAGGGTGGGGCTATTATCATCAAAATCTTCGTGTCGCATCCTTGAAAGACATTAAACTTAAATACCAACTTTGGTTTTTAACCGACTTTTCGTTTTTGAGTTTTGCTGTCCACAGAACAAAAATCAGAACATCGCTAACACCGCGAGTTTCCTTCTCCTGTGGCTTAGAAGTCGCCATTGCGCATGCTCTGTAGCGGGAAAATGGCCATGTTTGTTGTAGTTACGTGATTGTGTTACTGTATAAGAAAACGTGCTAAACGGGGTGAGTGGGTGGGTGGGTTCCAGGTTTTATCTACAAATAAGATATGGAAAGTATTACAGAGCCACGTGTAATGACATTAACAGTTTTCCTTATATTTATAGTTAGTTGGAAGTTTAAATTCTCTCCTTAAGGTCTCAAAAAGAACTGGAATTGTGCCTCGGGGCACCTACCATGAGATAAAAGTGTGTGGAGTTACATGTACGTTGCTGAAGCAATAAAGCATTCTTTCAGAACTATGCCCACAGCAGTAACCACCAAAAATCGTTGCCCTTTTAAGCAAGTCTTCAGTGATATGGACCCAAATAGTGATTTATAGCAGCTATAAATTCCATCACAAATTATTGCAATTTCTCATACTTTCGAGAAGAAAGTGAGTGAAAGTTCGGACAAGCTACGGTCACATGACTTCCCTTTATGGCTAAAATCTGTTTCGCACCTGAGTGTGCTTGACACTTGGGGCGTGCATGTTTTGGTGTGACGAATGGAGAAGCATGTGCCCAGATAATATGATGGCTTGACCAAATCGGGTAGAAATGTGCTCAGGGACCATCTGGTTGACGTTTCAGCATACATAATTTTTGTATAATTTTCTCGTCATCTGATTATTACATTCCAGATATGACACTTTCTCTGTCAGACAATTTTCCTTTCTCTTAATAGATTTTTATAAAATATGTTGTCAGATGTTTCATATAAAGTTAAGAATAACGATGTTCTATTTGACGAAAGTAAGTTTTTCATAACTCACACAAATAACGAGGAATATCTCCGAAATGGTTCACTCTACAAAAAAATTCATTTGGACATAAATTGTGTTTTAACGGGATCTACATTTTTGTACAGTAAGATTTTGTCTGTCTCTTACGGTTTGCCAGTTACTCAAAAGTCTCCAGAGTAAACAGGACTACATAGGCTATAGCCAGAAAATTCAAAATATACATTTCATTTGTCATTAAAATATATTAAACATATTGTATTTTAATTAAAATCGTTTGAGCCATTTTCAAGAAAATCAAAATTTTCGAAAAATTTTCTGTGTAAAGGTTAGTTTAAATAAAATGTTTGTGTCGAATCCTTCAAAGATATTAAACTTAAATACCAACTTTGGTTTTTAATCGACTTTTCGTTTTTTGGGTTATGTTGTCCACCGACTAATAGCCACATCTAAAATGCTATTTTTGGATTCAGGGGCCTCAAAATATACATTTCCTGTGAAATTTCGACATCGAATTTGTGGGTGGAATACAATAATTCCTCTACTTACTGTACGTAGCAGAGAAAGTAAAAATGGATATGCACAATTTGGTTATGTTTTCATTTACATTCTGTGGCTGAGTATTCTCGTAATTTAGTTTATTCATACACGACATATAATAGCTTAGAATGTTCTACTGGATTAAGTCTGTTTTGGTCTAGTCTATGTATGTTTATTGAGTTAAAACATTAATTCTTAGGTGTAATCCTGTAGAGGAGATTTGATATTTAACCGTGTTTTTAAGTTAAGCAGAAACATACATCTAAATTGCTTTAGGAAGCCTCAAAACATGCATTTTGGTGTCTATTATTAAGTGAAATACAATACTTGTTCTACTTACATACTCCAAATACGAAATAGAGAGCGTAAAAGTGAATAATTTGAGAGAAGACACTTCCTTAAGAGGTTACTTTTGGGAATGTTAGACATTTTGAACAAATGAGTTACTATGGCAACTTTCGCACCAAGTCCATAATAGGTGGAGTGGAGAGCAACTTTCCCATGCTCCTGACCATGTGATTGTAAACATGCTGGACAGTTTTATGACTGGTGTGAATGGGAACATGTTCTCCGTCTTACTTACTCCAGCCTGTCTGTCACCTGCAGAGACTGATGCCTTTAGCAGGAGCTACGCTTGTTTATACACGAGTCCATACACCTTCAGCCTCACGACTCATAATTTATCTTCTTCAAAGGAACGGTAAGGAAATGGAAACTTTCTGTTTGTATCGTGCTCCTAGCTTAAAGTGTCTGGTAGCTAATTTGGTATTCGGAAGGAAGCTGGGATCGTCTCGGAAGAGTTAGCTTGTGCGCATTTTGAATATGTTGAGACACCTGAGGCAGCAGTGTGAGGTTAGGATATACACAACATAACCATCTTCAAAGGGAGACTGCTAATATTATACAGGTGTACCAACATTACACCGACAAACTTCTAGATAACTTCTGGTTTAAAAGTTTGTCGGTCTGATTTTGAACAGTTAATATCACCCACGAAAGGCGATTTATTGCATACGTAAACGGTTTATTGCAAAGCAGAAACTGTATTATAATGTATTGGACAAACACGTTTAGGTAAAGTTATTTCGATACGAATTTTAGTTCTAGTGTTAATATGGGAAGAATCTGTAGGATTATTAAACATGTTATATTTTTATTTTTTGAGTTCTGCTGTCCACAGACTGTCACATGCTGAATTCTTGGGAATTGCTTATAAGACACCCCGAGTTTAAATAAGTTTGCTTTGAGTGTAACAATTTCCACACGTTCTGTAGAAGCTTGTCTTGTCTAACAAGGCTAGTGCAGGGAACCACGAGGCTGCGAGGAGGAGCAGAGTAAACTGGCTCAATACATTTTGATGTTATGAAGGAGAACAATAAGGTTTTGTGTAGAAGACATGCAAGGAGCTCCCGGCGGTCTATGTAATTGGAAAGTGGGAGTTGGGAAGAGTCTATTGAAAAGGCAGAGACAATGACACCAGAGCAGCAGCCATTCAGCGATCAGATACGTGCGTTCTTTGCATCAGTGCTCCACGATAAAGTTTTTGTCCTGAAAATATCTTAAACATATGTTGATTAAATTAAAATCGTTAGAGGTATTTTGTAGGAAATCAAAATTTAGCATTTAAAATGTAGTTTGAGGCGATAGGAGTTTCTTGAAAACTTGTATCCTTATAAGATGTTGAAGTTTTTCAACAAAATTACCCCGACACAAACTGCTCTACATGAACCATTTTTCAAAATTTTACTAAACAGACTTAAAAACTTAATTAAAACTCTCAGGACACTGTAAAGACAATGTATAATAAAATACCGAGATTTGTATATGCAAAAGCACTGTTGAACATCCACAAATACCACAGATTATAAGCATTATTTCCCGTCAATGCAGCTGACTGACTTCCACGTTAATACCTACTCTATGTTTGATGTCAGGAGATCAATGAATATATGAACTCGCTGTTCCTTTGTTATTTTATGAGGCCTTGAAAACGTAAGTAATTATGTTGGCAATCTTGGAGGCACTATGATTATCGTTGCTGTTATACCCAATACATAAAATAAAATTAATTGCGTTAAATGAAGATTTCTTTTCGGAAACACGTAGAAATAGCCTCGTCCTTGACTTTGAGTGTGATTGTGTAACCAAGTGTGGCAATTAGAACAGTCAGTCCCGTATTCATAATAATTCCAGTTATGCAGGAGGTGCCACATTCCTCTCGTGAAATCGACCGCCGTGCCCTGGGTTATCTCTGATAAATGTTTTGTAACCGAGCTTGCCTGCCTGACATCGTCACAAGAGCCTTGTCCATCAAATCGGGTTATTTGTGACACTTTAATTCCAAGATTATGTATTACAAATCCCACAAGTATCTAGGGCATCTGAGATAAAACTTTCCTAAAGCCATCTAGTGTGTTAAACTGATAATAATTACATAAGAGTACGTTTCAGCCAATCTACGGTCTCATGAAGGTGTTTTTCACCAATCGAACTTAGCAAATACTTCTAAGACGTACTGCTTAGAAAGTATAGTATTGAAGTACTGTATTCCACCAAAAATTCGATTTCAAGTTTTCACCGGCAAGATATGTTTTGAGGTCCTCTGTGTGTGTCTGTTGACAACATAACTCAAAAAAGAAAACTCGGTTAAAAACCAAGCTTAGTATTTGAATTTAATGCCTTTCAAGGATGCGACACAAAGATTTTGAAGAAAATTCCTCCACCCTAAACTACCCTCTACATGAAAAATTTTTCGAAAATTTTGATTTTCTTGAAAATGACCAACGATTTTGATTAAAATGCCATATGTTTAACATATTTTTATGACAAATGAAACGTATATCCTGAATTTTCTGGCTATAGCCTATTTACTCTTGATAACTTTTGCATAAATGCTAAACCGTAAGAGATACACCAAATCTTACTATACAAAAATGTAGATCTTACTAAAACACACAATTTATGTCTGAATATATTTGTTTGTAGAGTGAACCATTTCCCAGCTATTTCTTGTTATTTGTGTGAGCTTTGAAGAACTTACACCTCTGTTAAATGGAACATCGTTTTTCATTTTTCATATGTTAACCGTGCAAAGAGAACGAAATTTGAAAGCTTTAAAAGATTTGACTATCGCACAACTTAGGAATAAGAGTTTATAAGAATAGTTATTACAAGAGTAGAGAAAGTCATGTGAGTGCAACACAACGGATTTTTCCAATAACGCGACGTGTTTCTTCTGTTTCATTGAGTTGCAGTGTTGTTTTAAACGTCCTCTAAGCTGTAATTGATGGTTTCGCCATTTGTGCTCAAATATTCTCTGACAAATGCCTCCACAAACAATGGCAATAATGATTTTGGTGTTGAAGCCTTCTTGGTAATCAGCAAATAAAAGTATAGTACAGTTTATTTTAAAATATATTGTTATTTCATTTAGCTATAGGACCTCGTCCATATTAAAGTTACAAATGGTAGGTGCCAAAAGGCAACCCTGAGGAACTTCTTGATCTATTTCTGCAAGAATATTATTACGGAGGTTTTTAGTTGTATTTTGTTTTTTATATATAGAATTTGTATCACTCTTATCAAGTGGTATTGTTTTATTTCTTAATATTTGCTATAAAATTGGTATATTCACTCTATCAAATGCCTTTTCACAGTCTATAAACGCAAAAAGTGGGGAAATTAAACTTTTTCCGCGTTTTATTCAGTAAATACCGGGTGTAAGGGAAGTAATTACATTAATTTAAACCCGTGAGAGCACATTTTCTATCTTACGTTTTTGTCTCTCACCATTTCCTAAGAAGAGTTTTCCTGACCAACTTCAACGCAACGTTGTCGACTTACTGCACGTCTGAAAGATCAGCTGGGAGTGTTAGACCTTTTTGTTTGTAATGCTTCTATGAAGCAGGTATTATAAGGAATGCAATGACTTCGCTTCCATCCTGTATACAGTCCGCACAAAATCTACCGTTCCTGAAACCATACCGAGCAGGAGTTTATTGTGCTTGGATGTTCGGTGTGTGGGTAACTCGTGCGGAGCCGCGGGTTCTGACAACAGAGATATAGGTCAGTAGTCAGTCCTGCCACACATGAAATACCGCACCAGATGTAGCAATGGCCAGAGCTACTATCTCTCTCTCTCGCTCTCATATAGTACAAAGAAGCAGTATTCCAACGTGACGGTTCCCCACGCAATTCGGAGGTGGGGCTTCCAGCATCAGGTTACAAGGATCTGGGGAGAACACGGAACAATCAATGGAACAGTTAGGAGTGGATGGATGGATGTCTGGGTGGTCGAGGGGGAGTCGCTCCTTGCCGCTTCCACGGACGCCATATTCATTTGATATGCTCTTGCTGTATTCTGAGCTATAAGGCTCTGTTACTATTGTCACAGGGAGTAGATGAAACATCAATGTTGTTTTAATGAATTTATTAATTTTCTCGTCGAAAAAAATCACTTCTTCCTCTTTCGTTGTGTCAGACATAAACAAAAGAAGTCAGTCTACACTGCCTATAATTTAACATTGTTGCACAAAGCACTGTTGAACAAATAGAAATACTACAGGAAGAAGCGCCAGCAGACAAAACAGTGTGAATGTAATACGTTGTATTTGTATTTCAATAATATAGAAAAATGTATAAATTGCATTTTGAAGACCGAGTAGAAAAGCATATGTGAATGTGCTACGTAAAAGAAAAGTAAGTAGACAAAACCACGTGCTTGATCTTCCAACACTCCAGTTTCCATTAGCTGCTGTATTTCACACCTCCAGCACCTGTTTTTCTTCTTTCTGCTGTTGTCCACTCAAATATTTGTTTTGAAATTCTTCCTTCCATTTCAGTTGTTTATTTTGGTTATCTCAGTATGGTTATGGCATATTCACGATTCCTCTCTGTTTAGTTGCTTATTCTAAGGAGACAACTTGAGGAATCCATTTCTAATGTCCACAAGCAAGCGTCTGTCAGTCTGTGAACAGCATAACTCAAAAACGAAAAGTCGGTTAAAAACCAAACTTGGTATTTAAGTGTAACATCCTTCAAGGATGTGACACTAAGATTTTGAACAAAATAGCCCCACCCTAAACTACCCTTTACATGGAAGATTTTTTGAAAATTTTGATTTTCTTAAAAATGACTGCAACGATCTTGATTAAAATGTCATATGTTTGATATATTTTTATGACAAATAAAATGTATATCTTGAATTTTCTGGCTATAGCCCCTGTAGTCGTATTTACTCTGGATGACTTTTGAATAACTCGTAAACCGTAAGAGATAGACAAAATCATACTGTACAAAAAATGTAGATCTTGCTAAAACACACAATTTATGTCTGAATACATTTTTTTTGTAGAGTGAACCGTTTCGGAGATATTCCTTAGTATTTGTGTCAGTTTTGGAAAAAATAAAGTTTCTTCAAATGCAACATCGTTGTTCATTTTTTATACGTTAACAGCACAAGAGAACGGGATCTCAAAGCTTTAAAAGATTTGACTATCGCACAAAGTCTACTGTATTGTAATATTCCCATTGTACCTACAAGGAAATAAGCAATAAGATAATTTGTACAAATGTTTATATCAACTAACACGAAGAAGATATAGGAATGAGGGTTTGTAAGAGCCATTTCTGAGATATTCTTGTTATTGTTTTGCAGTACTTTGTCAGTTTTTGAAGTTCTGTCGCTATTCGTGTGTTTCTGCAACGTGTGTGGGACTTCAAGGCCAGAAAGCTACAATGGAATGTGTAATGAAATTATGAATTTAGAAACGGCATTTGCAACTCGTGATGGAAAAATAAATGAGAAACAAATCTCACTAAATGGCAACATGAAGAGTTAATATCTCAAAGTAAACCGGCTGTTAATTGTTGTGCTGACTTAGACAAAGCTTTTGTGTATGTTGTCTCCCCTTGCTGTTTATTGTGGAGCAGAAGACTGATTTCCACCCCTAGAGGGATCTAAAACATGTGTCATTTTGTTTCTTCATTTGTCTCTTCGGAGAATCGAGGGGCTTCCCCTTTGAGGGCATATAAATGTTACTACACTAATGGAAAGCAGGATAGGAAATGCTAAAATGTGTCTGAGACCACTCTCATATGCGCTTCCTTTACGCCTTTCCCGCCACTCAATTGTCTGCTCATACTTCGCCTGCGTGTGTTTATGCACGCAAATCTGACTTCTGAGGTAATGTAGTTTTCCTGTTCCGATATGATTTCACTATAACCTCAATTTCCTTACTATTGACTTCTGTCTTTTCCTCAAGTTTTAAAGTGCTTAGTTAATCAACTTAATGTCACGTGCTTCGTCTGTCGTTTGTCACTACTTATGAAGTAAGGTTAGGTTTATAAACTAACACTCTAGATGAAGTAAAGAATAAGAAATGTTGCAATCCCTTTCAGACTACATAAAAGCAAATTTACGTTTAGGAAGCTCTTACACTGCCATTGCGGCATCTGAAACTTCCTCCTTCGAACCGTGCGTCACGTGGTTGCCGCGCTGCTTTCCTTAACGTCGCCATTCCTGCAATCACAATGATTAATTTCCTGTCTCGTGAATGCGGAAAATAATTATTGCAATTATTTGTCCCCTATTATTACTTCCTCTACTTGCCAGTACAGGAAATATTGTATTCCATTCAAAACCCGATGTCGACATTTCACCGGAAATATATGTTTCGACAACATAACTCAAAAAGGAAAAGTCGGTTAAAAACCAAAGTTGGTATTTAAGTTTAATGTCTTTCAAGGCTGCGACACGAAGATTTTGAAGAAAATAGCCTCACCCTAAACTACCCTTTACATGGAAAATTTTTTGAAAACTTTTATTTTCTTGAAAATGGCTCTAACGATTTTGATTAAAATGTCATATGTTTGAGATATTTGTGTGACAAATGAAATGTATATCTTGAATTTTCTGGCTATAGCCCGTGTAGTCGTATTTACTCTGGACGACTTTTGCATAGCTGGTAAACCGTAAGAGATAGACCAAATCATACTATACAAAAAATGTAGATCTTGCTAAAATACACAATTTATGTCTCAATAAATTTTTTTGTAGGGTGAACCATTTCGGAGATATTCCTTGCTATGTGTGTGAGTTTCGGAAAACTTAGAACTTTCGTGAAATGGATCATCGTTGTTCATTTTTTTATATGTTAAGTTTGCAATGACAACAGAATCTCAAACATTTGACTATCGCACAAAGCCTACTGTATTCTAATATTCCCCTTGTACCTAGAAGGAAATAAAGAATAATTTGTACAAATGTTTATCTCAACTAACACGAAGAAGATATAGCAATAAGAGTTAGTACAAGAGTAGAGAAAGCCAGGAGAGCGAAATCGATGTGATTCGTGGAACAAAGGATTAACTGTGGTTTGCTCTCTCAACTTTTAACGGGCACTAACCATCGGCTCGAGGAGGTCGGTCAATCTCCCAATCTTACAGCAAATTCAATAGCTTCTGGCTCGTTTCCAAATCGTCGTGAGTCAAGGACGGTAATTTGTGTAATAACAAGGAAAATGTGCGGAAGAGGGATCGTTTGTTGTGATATGCATAACTCTGGGCCCTAGGGGCATCCCCGCGACGCTCCAGAGCTTTCTTCATTGACCACACCTGAACACTTACTTACGTCTCAAAATGCTTGCCTTTGCAATAGCTATAGCCAAGATTACATTTACATTCTTTTCCATTTTATCCTCATGTCGAGGATTTACCCCACCCCTCCCCTCCCCTCCCCAGACGAGGACTTCCAAGTGGTCTCCTGATGTCAGTTGTATATCGACAAGCAGATCGAAGAAGTAGATATGGACTGAGTGGTGGAATGAATGACCGAGGAAACTAGAGAACCCGGAGAAAACCGGAGCCGTCTTTGTGAGAGGCGAGCAGTGTGGATTTGATGTAAGTTAAAAAGACTTCTTTCTTTATTCTTTACGTGATTAAACGGTTAGTGATCGACAAATTCAATGAAAGAAAATTAAAATTTCTTTAAAAAGCAATATACAGTTAAAGCAGATTCTCCTCTCACTATTACGGCAAATATTAAAAAAATGTATAAGAAATTTCAAAATCAAAGTTCATGAAAGTGAATCCTGACTGAGTCGTATTACTTCAAACAAATGTTTTGTTGATCTTTTTACTTTCTTTACTATAATATTGTATTCCACCCAAAAATTGGATGTCGAGATTTTACCGGAAATATATGTTTTGAGGCCCCCTGAATTTAAAAAAGGAAGTTTTAGTAAAAGGTCTGTGTGTGTGTCTGTCAGTCTGTGGACAGCATAACTCAAAAACGAAAACTCGGTTAAAAACCAAAGTTGGTATTTAAGTTTAATGTCTTTCAACGATGCAACACAAAAATTTTGAAGAAAATTTCCCCACACTAAACTACCCTTTACATAGAAAATTTTTCAAAAATATTTATTTTCTTGAAAATTACTCTAACGATTTTGATTAAAATGTCATATGTTTGAGACATTTTTATGACAAATGAAATGTATATTTTGATTTTTCTGCCTGTAGCCCCTGTAGTCGTATTTACTCTGGACGACTTTTGCATAACTCGTAAACCGTTAGAGATAGACAAAATTTTACTGTATAAAAAATGTAGAACTCACTAAATCACACAATTTATGTCCCAATAATTATTTTTGTAGGGTGAACCATTTCGGAGATATTCCTCGTTATTTTCGTTGAATAACCATTACAAGCACTCAATGAAGCGAAAAAGAATAGAATTTTACTTTCTAATTTTTAGAAATAGCCAATAGGCACTCGTGTAAGGTGTTGGTATGATTTTATACATTAGTAAATATTTTCACGCCTTTCACTTTGGTATATCCCCATTCTTCCTTTGGGGCGTTAGTCCAGTCTTGCTCTTGCTGCAAGTCAAGTAATGGAAACAACGTGCATTATTTGTATAGCGTTTAATTATGTATTGGATGGTAACGCTACAGTAAACTCGATCGGTCGCTTCCTCATTTCTTTGCCAATGGGTATCATAACTTTGATTTGGTCTGATGCAGACGTTTACAACGCCAACAATATCTTTGGACGCAATCTACAGGAGCAACACGAACTAAACACCAAATGTTCCATATAATGGTGCATTCTTTAGCTACGGTTATTCCCCGAATTTCTACCTGTATAGAACTATGAATATATACGTGTAAATTTATGACCAAAAGTAATACCAACCCAACGATTAAAACTACTGTAAACAAAGGAATATTCTAGCTGGACAATGTTCCAGCTGGAGCAAATGGAGAAGTGGTTTTCACACCTCCCTATGCTCCAGGTATGCTTCACCCCTTCAAAGTGGATTTACGACCAAGATACAAAACATTCCAAACTTTCTTTTCTTTCGCTTTTACCTGAAACTTCATTTTTTTTCGGAGGCCATATAAGTTGTTGTGCGGTCGTTATTTACAATGTAAATATGACATAAGGGGAAAGGAAACACTTTCACATAAAATAACATGCAACACAACAGAACTTGTACAAGCCCCCCCCCCCCTCTCTCTCACATTTAATGTAATTTAACACCTGCATTGGGCTTAAGACGTAACCCTTACGTAACTCTCTCAATGGCATTTCTACATATACAAAATCTGGTATATTGCACTCACATGACTTCCTCCTCTACTCTTATGCAAACTTTCCTTTTTTACTTTCTCTACTACGTAAAGTAGAGGAAGTATTATATTTCACCCAAAAATTCGATGTCGAGAGGTCCGTGTGTGTGTCTGTCTGTCAGTCTGTGAAAAGCATAACTCAAAAACAAAAAGCCGGTTAAAAACCAAAGTTGGTATTTAAATTTAACGTCTTTCAAGGATACCACACGAAGATTTTGAAGAAAATAGCCCCACCCTAAACTACCCTTTACATGGAAAATTTTTCGAAAATTTCGATTTTCTTGAAAATGATTCTAACGATTTTGATTAAAATGTCATATGTTTGAGATATTTTAATGACAAATGAAATGTATATCTTGAATTTTCTGGCTATAGCCTATGTAGTCGTATTTACTCTTGATGACTTTTGCATAACTCGTAAACCGTAAGAGATAGACCAAATCTTACTATACAAAAAATGTAGATCTCACCAAAACACACAATTTATGTCATAATCAATTTTTTTGTAGAATGAACCGTTTCGGAGATATGCCTCCTTATTTGTGTAAGTTTTGGAGAACTTATACTTCTGTCAAATGGAACATCGCTATTCATTTTTATTTGTTAAGTGTGCAAAGAGAACAGAATCTCAAAGCTTTGAAAGAGTTGATTATTGCTCAAAGCCTACTGTATTCTCATATTCCCCTTGTACTTACAAGGAAATAAGCAATAAGATAATTTGTACAAATGTTTATCTCAACTAACACGAAGAAGATATAGGAATAAGAGTTTGTAAGAATGGTTAGTACAAGAGTAGAGAAAGTCATGTGAGTGCAACACATCAGATTTTTATTTTTTGGGGTCCATAAACTGTACGTAGAAACGTTTATTCCTCTATCTACTTCGTGATAATCGTGCTCCTCAAACCAGAGGTCCCGGGTTCGATTCCTGGCTGGATTTAAGAATTTGTCTTTAACCATAATAATTCCACATCAGCCACAGAGTCTACAAATATGAATGTGTGTTTAATGTTAAAAAAAATTATGAAAATATAATTAAGAAACCATAAAATTCAGAGAGTAATAACACCATCAGTTTTTTCTCAATTCCAAGCCTCCGATATGACCGTAGAAGTTAAAGGAGGCTATACAAATGAAACAATGTAAAAAAAAAAAATTGAAAGTATAACAATGCTTACCGATGCTTTGCCCAGATATCATAGTGCAAGGGGGTTTGCTATTTGTTGTTTCGGTTGTGTGTTGAAGCTTAGCTCGCTTGGAACAAGAATAGCTAACATTGTCATTGAGTGAGTGAGTAAATAGGTTTTCCTAGAGTGACTCTGTTACAGGATTAGCCTCACCAGCAGGAGCGCCAGTAACACGTTCATTGACGCGATGTCCAGGGCCTGATTTTCCGCTTCACGGAGCTCTATTGCATTACAGTCACAGGGAAATCTGCTAACGGTGATAAACGTGGAGCGGTGATTTGCTCGGTACAGTCTGCTCAGATGTATACTGCCACCCTTAGCGAATTGTCTACCAGTGTCCAGCGCACATGTGACCAGGATGTATGTTCGTCAATGGCGGCGGTCGCTTCTTAACTTTCACTTTTGTTTCTTCTCAAATCTTCTCAGTAAAACATGTTTCTTAGACACTTGAAACTAAAATTAATGCTTTTAACATGAGACACACGATTGGAAAGGTAAAGTCAGGCTAAAAACTTCATGCCATAGCCAGGATTTGAACCACAGATCTTCCGGTTGCTCTAACTAATGAGCTACCAAGGCAACATGCCCATACGACACTAAATTCTTCAAGTGACACCCATTTTTACTTTCTCTACTGGTAAGTAGGGGAAGTATTGTATTCCACCCAAAAATTCGATGTCGAGATTACGCCGGAAATATATGTTTTGTGGCCCCCTGAATAAAAAAAGAGATTTTTTTGGAAAAAAGGTCCGTATGTGTGTGTCTGTGTGTCAGTCTGTGGACAGCATAACTCAAAAACGAAAAGTCGGTTGAAAACCAAAGTTGGTATTTAAGTTTAACACCTTTTAAGGATGCGGCACGAAGATTTTGAAGAAAATAGCCGCACCCTTAACTACCCTTTACATGGAACATTTTTCGAAAATTTTGATTTTCTTGAAAATGGCTTTAACGATTTTGATTAAAATCACATATGTTTGAGACATTTTTACGACAAATGAAATGTATATCTTGAATTTTCTGACTATAGCCCCTGTAGTCGTATTTACTGTGGATGACTTTTGCATAACTGGTGAACCGTAAGAGATAGACAAAATCTTACTATACAAAAAGTGTAGATCTTGCTAAAACACACAGTTTATGTCTTAATAAATTTTCTTGTAGGGTGAACCATTTCGGAGATATTCCTTGTTATGTTACGTGTGCAAAGAGAACAGAATCTCAAAGCTTTAAAACATTTGACTATTGCAATAAGATAATTTGTACAAACGTTATCTCAACTAACACGAAGAAGATACAGGAATAAGAGTTTGTAAGAATGGTTAGTACAAGAGTAGAGAAAGTCGTGTGAGTCGTCTAGGTTAAGGACCGACATTCAACTGAAGCTTTTGTGTGCCTGGTAAATAGAAACAGTATTTTCCGGTTTAATCAGGCTAAAAGACATGGTGATGTTAATGAAGCAAAACGTGCATTTGCCTTTATGACGTTTATAGCTCCGGCTGCAGTCGTGAAAAGTGAGGTTAGACACGGTCAGGACTCGAGATTTGCATACAAAATTGTTGGAACTTTGGACAGAGATTATATGAAGCTAGAAGATGTGAATATTGTCTATAGCTCATGCTACTTGGTGCAAGGCGCCGCGATGAATGATTCAGAAGCACAGTTGTGTGTGTTTGGTGGACACCAGTAGCGTGTGTTTATAAGGAAGTTTGTTCGTATGAACTTTTCTGAACACTCACCGTGTTGAGCGAGTAACCTGAGAAAGTAGCTGGAATTTTTTCACGTGCCTATATGTGGAGTTGACCTTAGTGTCAGTTTGATATTATCTTACTTGAGTTACATTCCAACTGGCCGAGTCTACAACAATGAATTAACACTAGGTAGCGAGTTTCACAGACCGATTTATGACTTGGTTTTGTTTAAGCCTCGCTGAAATACATCCAACCTTTCTCTTGCAGTTAGGCATTTTCAGGGTGTGTTCAAAAAACTTTCTCTACTCTAACAAAAGCTTATTCCTCTTATCTATTCATAATAATCGAGATAAGCATTTATAGAAGGTATAAAGGGAATATGAGAATATTTTAAACCTGGTCGCTATATGAAGGCTTTGAATTTATATTCAAAAAAATAAATAACACGACATATCTCGGAAATGGTTCATTCTACAAAAATTGCACCTATTTCGCACAAATTACCTCTTCTAATTTGTTGTGTACTAAGACTTTGTCTATCTCTTAGCTATTTTAATCATAATTTAGACATTTTTGACAAAACCAACATCTTGAAAATGTTTCATGTAAAGGTAGTCTGGAGAGGGAAGATTTTATAAATATCAAGTTTGGTATTTAAGTTTAAGATCTTCTAAAGATGCGACACAAAGACTTTGAAGAAAATTGCTCCACCTTAAACTACCTTTTACATGGAAAAATTTTCGAAAATTTTGACTTTCTTCAAAATAGCTCAAACGATTTTGATTAAAATGTCATATGTTTGAGATATTTTTATGACAAATGAAATGTATATCTTGAATTTTCTGGATATAGGCCTTGTAGTCGTATTTACTCTGGACGACTTTTGAATAACTCGTAAACCGTAAGAGATAGACAAAATCTTACTATACAAAAAATGTAGATCTTGCTAAAATACACAATTTATGTCTGAATGATTTTTTTTGTAGAGTGAACCATTTCAGAGATAAAGCCATGGGAAGGAATATTTTTATTGCAGAATACATTTAATCTCGGTTTGCTCACAAAAGATTGAACTAACTTGAAGGTGTTGAAGAAAATAAAGCAGAAAATTGTAAAACTACCCACAGGGGTGGTCTTAGCACCATAGCTCAGTGGACCCTTATTAGTCTTCACCCCACAGTCTTAAAAAACTTGGGACTGTTTTATTGCTGGATGGGATCAGAGGTTAAACAGAAATCCCTGCAGCCTTTCTCAGGATCGTAAAAAAGTCCCTTTTTCCCCACAAGCCAAGCTCCACGCACTTTTATTTTCTCTACTACGTATAGTAAGTAGAAGTATTGTATTCCATCAAAAATTCTTGCTAAAATACACAATTTATGTTTGAAAATTTTTTTTGTAGAGTGAACCATTTCGGAGATATTCCTTGTCATTTGTGTCAGCTTCGGAAAACAAAACTTTCGTCAAATGGAACATCGTTGTTCATTTTTTTATGTGTTAAGTGTGCAAAGAGAACGGAATCTCAACGCTTTAAAACATTTGACTATCGCACAAAGCGTACTGTATTGTAATATTCCCCTTGTACCTACAAGGAAATAAGCAATAAGATAATTTGTGCAAATGGTTGGTATAAGAGTAGAGAAAGTCACGTGAGTGTAACGCGTTTTAGAGTAATTTTAGATCGTGATTCAAATGTAGGCCGTGATTAACGTGAATCTATTGGTGTTAGGAAATGGCTAGTGATATTGTGAATGAAAACAGTAGGTCTAAGAGTTTGGGAATCACGATTTGCATCAAGAGGTGGTGGCGTAGAGGTTAACCTGTCGTGTGCAGTTTAACGCACGCTCACCCAGTTGTAAACAGACAGGCTCGCCTCGCGTCGCCTCGCCTCGCCTCGCCTCGCCTCCGCGCTGCAAGTTTCCGTATTTGCACTGCTGCACCGGTAGACCTTGAAGTAAACGGCTTCCCAAGTCTTCCAGAACATAGCCTACTTCCATACGTGGGCTTTATGAACCAAAAGAAGCATTTTTAGAAAAAGGTGTGTGTGTCTATTTGTCAGTCTGTGGACAGTATAACTCAAAACCAAAAAGTCGGTTAAAATCCAGATTTGGTATTTAAGTTTAATGTTTTTCAAGGATGGAACACATTCTCCTTGCACACTTCACATATAAAAAAATGAACAACGATGTTCCATTTCACGAAAATTAAATTTTTCCAAACTCACACACATAACAAGGAATATCTCCGAAATGGCTCGCTCTACAAGAAAATTTATTGATACATAAATTGCGTATTTTAGTAAGATCTATATTTTCTGTATAGTAAGATTTCGTCTATCTCTTATGGTTTACCAGTTATGCAAAATTCGTCCAGAGTAAATACGACTACAAGGGCTATATCCAGAAAATTCAAGATATACATTTCATTTGTCATAAAAATATCTCAAACATATGGCATTTTAGTCAAAATCGTCAGAGCCATTTTCAAGAAAATCAAAATTTTTGAAAAATTTTCCATGTAAAGGGTAGTTTAGGGTGGGGCTATTTTCTTGAAAATCTTCGTGTCGCATCCTTGAAAGACGTTAAATTTAAATATTAACTTTCGTTTTTAACCAAATTTTCGTTTTGGAGTTGTGATGTCCACAGACAGACTGACACACAGACACACACACGAACCTTTTTCTAAAAATGTTTTTTTTTTTTTTATTCAGGGGGCCTCAAAACATGTTTACCTCGACATATATGTGGTACAGAAAGTAAAAATATATTACAGGATTTGTTCATGCAGTCTTTGCGGAACTGTAAGTGAAAATTAAACCATTTATTTGAATTCGTCAAGAAGATAGATGGATCCAAATATTTGACACAGATTACTTTTTTCGGCGAAACGGTTCTTTATTAACAACAATTGTATTAGACCTATTTGTTACGCTCGTGTAGAATTACAGGTTAAGGTATGGCCGAGACAGTACCTTACTGCATAAAAATGTAGCAGTTTTTTAAAGAACAGGCTAATTCAAAGTTGAGCAAGAAGTTCAAACCTTACTACAACGCCTGTTATGTATTTCTCTTTCCTTTTATTTTTTACCTAACATGAAGGGTCATCAGTATGAAGCATAACTGGAAAATTGCTTGTTTCGTAACTTCGTGCCATCAGCCCAGAGACCTAAACACGATTTAAAAATAAAAGAGCAGAGTTCTGTGTTTTGCACGACCCCAGACTTGAACCAGAACCGGTCAGACGAGAATACCGCGGTTATCTCTTCTCCCAGGATGGCAACTGTGTCCAGACTCGATCCCATTCCTTTAGAGTTTAGATCTTATTAGTAAAGAAAGGTGCACCAAACCTTAAAATTCCGTTCTCTTTGCACGCTTAACATATAAAAAAATGAACAACGATGTTCCATTTCACGAAAGTTTAAGTTTTCCGAAAAGACACAAATAATAAGGAATATCTCCGATCTCAAAGCTTGTATACTCGGCACCTTGACATGGATGGGACCTCCCAGGGCCGCAACATTCGCACGATACGGTAATGTGACTATCTTGACTGCGAAATCTGATAAGATGGGGTCCGCCGACTCGTGCCCCTCAAGGTCACCCACTCTTCCTGCCGCCTGGCGGCGAAAAACAACCAACTCCACTTTTTGTTGGGGTACACATGAATGAATTTCAGGTGGCGGTGTCCATATACCTAGCGGCGATTTTCAAATCGGAAATTAAACACCTTTTAGCTTTTGATTGTCTGCTACAGTTTGTTCACCTTGGCAGAAACGCAGCCAGCCAGTACGTTAGCAAACAGTTCCAGGTAAACAGCGATATCTGAAGCAGGAGTCGTGTTTGTAATCGCATGGTGCCAACCTTGGAATGTGTATTCACGCTAGACTAAAGCATAGAACTCGCACAAAGTTAAAATAAAATCCTTTTAACCCGTGCATCATACACTATTTTTAGACAATGCTGAATATTTATAGATATGTTATATATTATATTTGGCACCCTGAATGTCGTTTTTGTTGTAGACAGCAATAGAACATTTTATGTCTTTACACAGTCGTACTTCGAACTATATCATAGAAGGCTGTGGGTTGTATCGTCAGCAATTGCTTTTTTTTCAGGTTAGTCAACGACTAAAGTAAAAGGCTAAACACATAGCTACTTCTCTTACTATTTACATAGTTTGTAGTGTCTGTTTCACGCATTTAATACTTACAATTGCTGTTTGAGTTCGTTAAACACAAACTAAACCGGTATAATAATGCAAGAGAACGACAACAAAGGAAACAAAGGCGATACGGATAAAGATGCTCAGTTGTTACTTGACTAAACACACACCTTCTTTACTCGGACCATTAAATTCCAGGACTCAGGATAAAGTGTGCGACTAGTATGCAGCAGAGAGTGAAATTCAATACTTTCTTTACCTACTAGTTACGGATAGAGAAAGTACTATTCTAAAATGTCGAGCATGATGTTGCTTTGTTTTTTACTTTCTCTCCTGGGTACGGTAAGTAGGGAAATTATTGTATTCCACCCAAAAATTTGATGTCGAGTTTTTACATACAATATATGTTTTGAAGCCCCCCTGCACCCCCAGAAAAGCATTACTAGAAAAAGGCCCATCTAGATGTGTCTGTAAGGAATATAAATCGAAAAAGGAAGTTAAGTTAAACACCAAACTTGGTATTGAGGTTAAGTTTCTTTTGTGGATGCGGTATGAAGATTTTAAAGAACCCCCCCCCCCCCACAGACTACCCTTTAGATGGAAAATGTGTAAAAAAATATTGATGTATTAAAAATGACTCTAACGCTTTTGATTAAAATATTTTCATGGGAAATGAAATTAATATCTTGAATTTTCTGGAAATAACCTCTAAAGTCCTCTTTATTCTGAAAAACATTTGCATAACTAGTAAACCATAAGAGATAGAGAAAATGTTACTAAACAAAGAATGTAGATCTTGTTAAAGCATACAATTAATGCCTAATGCTTTTTTTGGGGTGAACTATTTTGGAGATATTCCTTGTTCTTTGTCTAAATTTTGAAATACTTACACTTTTCTCAAATGGGAGGGCGTTATTCATTTATGGCTTTGGAAAGAGAACGGAATTTCTAAGCCATCACATAGTGACTATCTCTTAAAAGGTTTGATATCACGTAAAGCGTACTATATTTCCATACTCCCCTTGTACCTATAAGAAAATCAGCAATAAGATAATTTCTGCAGATGTTTATCTCGATTAAAGCGAAGTATATAGAGGAATAAAAGTTTGTAAGAATAGTTTATACAAGAGTAGAGAAAGTCATGTGAGTAACTTTAAAGTTTGTATCAGTTACTATGTTTCCATGCCAAATTCAAGCCGATTTGAGTTCTTTTTACGGATTAAATACCGCATGGAAACGTGGATTCAAACGAAGCTCAACCACTGGATCCGATCCACTTATTTATTGGGATCGGATCGATATTTTGTTGAATGGAAACACCTACCGATTCAAATATTTTGAATCCGCCAAATATGCTAACTTCTAGTGTATTGGTAACACGCATCGCTTTGTTTTCTTAGCGAATTTGGTGTAATAAAACAAAACAAAGACACTTATTGTTTCTATAATCTCGCAATATATTCTTATAAAAATATTCTCTAACCTCAAAACCTTGTTAAAATACCTAGAAAATATATTTATACAGGTTTGCCAACACAAACCAAGTGAGCAACATGAAAACTTGAATTGTGCTTGAGCGTTGCATTTCCTGATTGAATTCAACATAGAAACGCGGAAGTGGAATGGACTCAAATCGAGTTCAATTCCGCATGGAAACGTCAGTCTAAACTCATGCAATCCAAAGTAGCACATTGCCTCAGAATTTTAAGTTGTAGAAGTTGTGTACTGTTAATCATGGGTAATTAAATTCTGTGTCGCGAATGCTTCTTGGATGCAAGAAAATTGATGGACAGGTGAAGTTGGTATGTGATCGGTAGGTACGTAATAATGGCTCCTTGAAGGGAGAAAACCAGTCGTTGGCGCCGGCACAGCAAGCTGCACTTCTACCTCTGTGTCTGCAGCATTTCGAAACCTCTCAAATCATCCTCCAATTGGGACAAAAGAAATGTCCCACTTCAGTCTCAAACGCCTGCTTTCAGGAGGCTGAAGGGATCTCAGATATAGAGAAAACAGGCATATTCAGGCAGATGCTGCATGCCAGGTGATATGTAAGCCCCCAGGGGGTGGGGTGGGGGAGCATCTCTCCTTAGGCCCGACCACTTTACTATCCCTTCACCTGCCCTTCGCTCCTGAATCTTGCAGCAATTAGACTAACCCTGACGTTCAGGGAATCTTTGCTGGTGAATTTGCCGAACATGACGTCACGACCATCCTGGAATAAACGCCTAAAACACATGCATGTATGTAGGCACAGCTTATTGAGATACCCCGAAAACCAACCTTGACATTTTCCCCCCATTATGGTGCAGTCTGGTTATATTTGGTGATATTCCATCCGTTAGGTTGCATCAGCGCCACCAACTGCTCCTGACATATAACCATGGTAAAGATACGGCCGTAGTTGGTGTTATTGCGTCTGTTATGTTGCCACAAATGCCCTTAATTAATTAATCTATGGACGTATTGTTCGTGTTTTGTCTTGAATTTTTTATGTTCGCTGCAATATATTGTGATATTTAGTGCTCGGAAGTGATTTTATCAAAAGTGTTACTCCAGAACAAGATTATGCCGAAGATAAGTACGTTCTTGTGTTGTGTGGTAAGCACATTATCGTCGTTTGAAAGTGTAATACTTTAACCCTGCAATATTTGAGGTTAGAAATGCCTGTATTATTGCTACTTTTGTCTGCTATTTAGTGTAATGTGGGCCATGTTATACCCATAGTGGGCGTTTACACCAACAATTACAAGCACATTTAGACACTAACCATCCGGAATCGCTCAGGTTTTTTGTCATGCGCAATCCGGGGCCTCTCCTTGTAAATATAGCATGTTATGCGGGAAGTATCAAAGACTGACTCGGCGTTTGGACCTGACTGTCATAGTGTTAGTGCTGGATGGACCAAGGAAAATACTCGTGCGTAAATTCCTACTCTAATTACTACACACTTCCTAAGAAACTGCTGTGTAATTACATGGTGTTGGAGTTTATGGATAAGGCTGGAGGGCGCAGTTACGTCCTGTTGGGAAGTAGGCTAATACGATGAAGGAATGCCGCGTAAAGGCGCCAGGCACCGCCGCATGAGTGTGTATTGCCCCTGTGGCAACAGACAAGACTGCTTCTTTCACTCGGTCGTTGCCGTGACTCTATCAAACTTCTTCCGATTATTATGTACTTACTTTTTATTCCGTCCGTCTGAAGGAAGTGGTCAAGTTGCGAAACCTTGTGGCAGTCTGACACGCACGTCGTCATCAACTCGGCCAATAGCGCTTCCTTCAAACACAAAAGTCTTTCAACACATTCACATGATTTTCTCTACCCGTTCTTCAACAATTATTACAAAAGTTTATTCGTCCATCTACTTCACCTTGAACGAGCTAAACGTTTATTACGCATTTGTTTATGGATACAACAGGAATAAGGGGATTACAGTAGGCCTAGGCGATAGTCAAAACTCTCAAAGAGTGATGCCTTCCAAATTCGACTCTCTTTGTATGGTATTTTAGTCAAAATCGTTGGCGCAATTTCTGAGAAAGTACGTTCTAAGGAATAACAGATACAGCAGGCAAATAGAGAGCCATTGTATTCCATAAAAAATTCGATTTCGAGATTTCAATGAAAATGTATGTTTTGAGGCCCATGTATCCAAAACAAGCATTTCTAAAAAATACCCTTATGAGTGTGCGTCTATGTGTTTGTGTGTCTGCAAACAGCACAATCCAAAACCAAAATGGTTTTATAAATATCAAACTTGGATTTAGTTCCAGTATCTTCCAGAAGTATGACACAAAGTCTCAAAAAAAAAAAAAACTCCAATCCCAAACTACGAACGTTTTCTCAAAAATGTCTAAGATATTTAACCGACAAATAAAATGTATAGCTTGAATTGCCTGAAAATGGCATGTGAAGTCTTTTTAATTTTGAAGAAAACGTGTATGATTTTGTGTAAGGGATAAACTATAAGAAGTAGACAAAGGCGTACCTTACTCCGTAAAAAAATATATCTTTAAGACACATTTTATTTGGTATAATTTTGTTTTTGGCAGCAGCCGTTTCCGAGGTATGTATTTGTTATTGGTTTGAATTTTGCAATACCGTAAAGCTGCTGCTACTCAGTTGTCTCTCGAGACTCGTGGAAAGAGTATCGAATTTTTAGACCTGCGCATACTCACTGTCAATTGTTTCCTTGTACCCTCTACAGAATAGATAGGCAACTAAGGGAATTATGTCTGCAAGGGTTTATCTTCATTATAATAAAGTGAATAGAGAAAACAGCTTCTGTAAGAACAGTTTGTAGAAAATACCAAGAAAAACGGCATAGTTGGTTATATTTATAGCCTTATCTGGTGTAAGCGATTACTAATACATTTCGCTTGGTTCATACAGCATGCATTATGATGCAAATATTACAAGTCAACAGCACGTGGAAGCCGCTTTGATCAGACAATTGTGCTAGAATGCAAGTCAGCACGTGTCCACAAACACCTGCACAGTGCGGAGATAGCCTGGAGATTTCAATGCGCGTGTAGAAGCGAAACTCCACACGTGTTCGGCTCACTTTGCTGCTCGAGTGATTTGAATTTTAATGGCAGATAAATAGCAACCGTATGGTATCACATAACCCTTCATTTACACAAGGGAGTACTGGGTTATAAAAACCAAATTCTTGACGGAAATAGCGTTTATGCAATCCTAGCATTAAAACGGTTTATTATGAAGGCTGATTCTTCTGGAATTAATAAACTCTCAGCACTCTTGGCTTCGTTCAAAATGTCAAACGGAACACAAACCACACTTTCAACAGTTTTATCATAACCTTCCATTTTCCTCTATAAATGTTGTAACAAATGAAACATCTCCTTAGCAACTATATTACGTCATACATCTACTCTGATGCATTATAGGTTATAATTTAGCAAATTTATTAGCTGTGTTTACGTATTTTAATGCTAAAACTGCATAAAACGTATGTAACACGTGTATAATTGTTTCATTGTGACGTTCACGTGCTAAACATATGACTACTTCAAGGTTTTATACGCAAATAAATAGTACGCAGGATATTTTGGTCAAATTTTATAAGAGGGCATAGATTATGAAAAAGCGTATCTTGTGACATTTGTGTGCCAAAATTGAAGTTTTTAGCTTAGATATTATAGGAAATAGACATTTCGTCCAGTTCTCCTCACCTTAAACTGCAGTTACTAAGCAAAAATAGTATGAAAATAAATTAAACAAGGGTTTAAAGTTGTTTATTTACCTATGTCTTCGTAAAATAATGTTTAACAGTAAATGATGACCTCAGTGGTCACCAAAAGGGTAATTTTATTTATGCACCTTCTTTAACTACCCTAGTTCTCAGGCCTCATTCTATATTGGGCTTGAAAAATCACTTAATTTTGCTCAGAGATCTGTTTATCAGGCTTGAGGTTCTTTTACGTGCCTAAATACACGACACGGGACCACAGGCTTTACTTCCCTTTCAAGGAAGCCATGCTAAGGATTCTTACGTCCGAAACAATTCATCACCCTCCGCCGGGTTTGAACTCGCGACCTCGGGAGCCTGGATCGCGTCCCCATGTTGCGCCCCACTGTCTAGAGTTCAGGCTTATGACGTCCGTGGGGCAGAGTACCTTGCACGGGATTGCTGTAAACATACTTTCTTCCAGAGCTAGCTCGTTTCTTGAACGATAAGCATCACTTTCGGTAATATCTCCCTCCATAAGCAACAGCAGTGATGCGTGAACAGCAATATTTCAGTTTCCTGAGAGCGATCTTAACCAAGTACCGCGGAAGACAGTGGAGTAATGCAGATTGTCATCTTACAAGGCTGGCATGCTTAGATTGTTACAAACACCTGAAGGTGCTCGGCATTCCTGTTAGTCTTGAGAGAGAGGGAGTGGGGGGGGGGACTTGTTGCATTTACACTTCTACAAAATATTCTGACAGAATTCATTCTACTTATTTATAAACATCAAAATGACTGAGCGCATTAGAAGATCACTGTTGCAGCGCGGTTTACACAAGGCGATATCTCCAATATGTACCTTAGTTTACATGATAGTCTCTTGTTACACATGTTATTGTATCACTTTTATTGGTATTTGGGAGTATATAGGTATACATGACTTTTGACTATTCCACTCATGCCAAATTATCACCTCCTTCTTCAGGTTCCGCCAACTTAAACATCTTCTTGCGTTTCTGAACATCCGAAGTATCCATGCGCAGTAAAAAGAATTAGCGACCATTGAAAAATGGCAGATAAACGATTTAGTGAGTATATTGACATTTTAATTGAAAAGTCCAATTTTAAATACAGCAGACCAACCTTTAATGAACAGCCTACTGACGCAAATTCCTTAATTTATATTCATCGTATGTCTAACTCCCCAGTTTCTGGATTAGTGTCAACTGTGAAAATAAATGTTCCATTTCACCAAAGTTATTTTCCGAAACTGACAGACATAACAAGGAATATCTCCGAAATGGTTCATTCTACAAAAAAAAATGTATTCAGATATAAATTGTATTCTTTAGCAAGATCTATATTTATTGTATAATAAGATTTTGTATATCTTTTACTGTTTAAGAGTTATTGAAAAGTCGTTCAGAATAAACAGGACTACAGGGGCTATAGCTAGAAAATTCAATATATACATTTTATTTGTCATAAAAATATGCAAAACATATAGGATTTTAATCAAAATTGTTAGACATTTTCGAGAAAATAGGAATTTTCGAAATTTTAACCGACTTTGTGTTTATGGGTTTTGAAATCTCGACATCGATTTTTTCCTATACTTAGTAGAGAAAGTAAAAAATAAAAGAAGACAGCCATGAATTTCCTTCCTGCCTAAGAGGGTTCTGTTACAGTACCTCTGTCACACTCTTGCTCCCCTCCCATATGTTCACAACAGGATCGTGCCAGTTCAGACAGGTTCTAGCCTCATGCAGTGGGGCGGTAGCCCAAGATGCAGACTACAGACTCAGTTACTTGACAGTCCACTCAGGAGTCAGTACACGGTGACATGTAGGAGTTGACCTCTTGGACTTGTCTGCGAAATGAAAGCGTGAGTGAAATGAGGAGAGCAAAACCACACTTCCGTGCAAACATTCCTAGATGCATGTGAACAGTATTGCCTGCCCCGACAACGTGATTCAGGTACCAAACATCTCCTGGCACCGGGGATCAATGAGGGTTACGGTCCGACGCTGCTTCTGCATGACTTTTCCGCATCATAAATACCAACCATTTGAATATTGCGATACTCTGAGTCTTTCTTAAAGACTTTCTCTGTCACAGACAATGCAATCTTCATTTACTTAATGCTCGAGCATGTCTAAATATGGTAATTATACATCTGCTGCACATTAATGCTCATCTTCATTAAGGTGCAGCTTTTTAACAATCAGAAGATGCGCATGTAACTGTTTTCGTAAGAGTTCTGAGACAATTTTGGTAGACCTTGATGGTCGAAGTGTCAAGTTGCCATAGACTCAGAGAGTCAAAACGACACAGGGGCTAGAAATTCACTACTGTGGCAGAAGTTTAAATTGAAGAATCAATCCAAAGTAAAGTTATACAATATCAAACTCAGTAGAACAACTAACTTCACAACTTACTAAAATTCACCATCAACTTCCAGTAATTCCACACAACACATTCCCCCAAATTCATTTCGACAGTTGTACGATAAACAAGCTCTATTTGAAATAAAGGTACTTCTGTTTATACAATAATTAATATTAATTGCAACTAACATTTTAATAAATTCAACTTGTTTTCACGTTTTTCAAAATCTACTGTTTTAAAGGTTATGTCATACCATTGTTATGTATTTCAAGTATTCTGTAAAGGTCAACATCAGAGTGAAATTAATACTTTCGCGTCTGCGCATACGACTACACTACCAGCTGTTTTACTGCGCTTATTGACTCACGTAAGGTTAGGACATTAAAACTAATTTATAAATATTTTAAAGTTGCACATAACCAAGCATAAAAGTTGAGCAATTCGGCTCATTTCATCAACATACTTCCATCTTAATTAATACCATTATAGTCCCGTTGCGTAAGATTCTATTTTAACAAGCTAGTACCAATCTGGAGCTTTCTCACAAGACAGCAATTAAAACTTGTACTTTATCTAGATAAGAATTTCATACCACTCCATTGTTATCAAGTCAATCACATGGCAATTACCTTTTGTATTTCCACACGTTTAATAAATCGATTGCTTTGATTAGTGTCTAAATTCCATTGATTTCTCATGGCGGTTGTATTATCAGTTCACAATTCAAGTCGCCATGCTTCAATTTATCGCAATGCCTTTGTCTAGCGAACCTGTCCCTTGTGTTGGTAGCCTTGGATCTGAATTGTTGTTCTTTTATCTGTAATCTAAACAGTTTATAAAATGGTGGTGGTTAGGAATATGGATGAAATTGAATTCCAGGAGTCGGACGAAATTCTGGAAGTTGCGAAGAGGTAACATTGGAATTGCTACGACAAACAGTTTGATCCTAGCATACATTCGCTTCATCGGCTGGTGTAAGGTAAACACTGCTAGCAAATCAACCAAACCTCTACATTTTTGCTGCACGCGCCTGTTGATCTCGCTCTAGGCGCCATGCCTCTTATACTGGGATTACGGTGAACATTTCTTATGGAACATAACTTAATTTAACACGATGTTTTAGATTTTCATGTTATTAACGTGAAATAGTGCGATTTGGCAATCCAAAATCTTTCCTTTATGTTACGTCAAGTTTGGGTATCATTTGAACCAATCAGCGAGAAGTAATTTCATAGAATAATAAATACTTTCTCTTTGTTTTGTTTTCTTCCAAAAGAAGGCCATTACAATTTCTATACTCTATCTGCCGTTTAAGACTCCACATTTTCGTATTCTTTTTCTTTTGATTTTTGGTAAACATAGCCAGGATTGGATAAAGAGACTTCCTTTGAATATCCGCCATAAGTCACCAATCAGAATCATTCACGTTACGCCCCGTTGCGTTAAGTAAATTTCAAACTAAACCCAGTATAGGTTACATATATGCTTGCAGTCAGTACAACGTTGTTGCTATTTCACAAATCTGAAGGTTGTCTAATATAGTGTATCTATGCCACACAAGTTATTTGCTCGTAGGATTGCTACTCACAAATTAACACTTCTATCATAAATATGCAATCTTAGCATTAGAAACAAGTCATACTCTTCTTTCGCATTAATAATAAAAGCGACAAACATTATGTTAAAGGGATTTCACATTATCTTTCCGAATTATGTGTTGTTGATCAATAAATTAGTATTATTTTAGCTATCAATGCAGATTGAAGCGAAATTCCCTTATTATTCCTACATACTCTTCGTGTTAGTTGAGATAAACATTTGTACAAATTATCTTATTGCTTATTTTCTTGTAGGTACAAGGGGAATATGGGAATACAGTAGGCTTTGAGCGATAGTCAAGTCTTTTGAAGCCTTGAGATGCCGTTCTCTTTGCACGCTTAATATAAAAAATGAACAACGATGTTCCATTTCAATAACAAGGAATATCTCCGAAATGGTTCACTCTACAAAAATTTTTTTTTCAGACTTAAGTTGTGTGTTTTAGCGAGATGTGCATTTTTTGTACAGTAAGATTGAATCTATCTCTAACGGTTTACCGGTTATGCAAAAGTCGTCCAGAGTAAATACGACTACAGGGGCTATAGCCAGAAAATTCAAGATATACATTTCATTTGTCATAAAAATATCTCAAACATATGACATTTTAATCAAAATCGTTAGAGCCATTTTCAAGAAAATCAAAATTTTCGAAGAATTTTCCATGTAAAGGGTAGTTTAGGGTGGGACTATTTTCTTCAATATCTTCATGTCGCAGCCTTGAAAGACATTAAACTTAAATACCAACTTTGGTTTTTAATCGAGTTTTCGTTTTTGAGTTATGCTGTCCACAGACACATAGACACACACACACAAACACAAACGGACCTTTTTCTAAAAATGCTTTATTTTTTTTTATTTATTTATTTTTTTTTTTTTTTTTATTCAGGGGGCCTCAAAAATGTTATTTGTTTGCATTCAGAGGACTTCAAAAATTGCATTTCTATCGAATGAGGTGCAAGAAGTAGATAAATTGGTTATATGACAGTTTTATGAAGAATGGTGTAAGGAACGTGAGGAGAGGAATGGACGAGGTGAAACTGCATGCCTTCGAAGGCTCCAGGAAGATGTCCTTGTTTCTTGTGGTATGCGTCTCTCGCATCCAGCATGAGAATAATTGATCACAAAGGATATATTACGATAGATAGTGGCGCCGCGACGAGAGATTTTGTATAATTAGAGAACCTGTCGTGGGGAAAGTTAGTGGCTGGCTGCTGGCGTCAGAGTGCCGCCCTAGTATACGTACGTACGTACGGTTGTTCCCCACTCTTGTGCGGATGGTTCGCGTCTCAGGTGCCTGCTAGTTGTGGTTGTGGAAGGTCGGGCAAGGGCCATGACTGCCGCTTGTTTCGGTCACCGTGGGATCTGGGGTTCCTCTCCAGGTGAGTCGGTGCTCATTCACACACAACAGAAGAGCTCGCGAATTCTCTCAGCACTTTGTCTTTAGTGGCCACCGTTGTTCAGGCAACAAGAAATGACGATCGGGGAATGCATGCGATTTTCACAAAGTTGTCAGGCAATTTATCTATGTCTCCTTATATAAATATTAGTTTTAAATTCTAGTGTGATATCTGTTTTACTTTTCGAGTTATTACATTTTAAAATTGAATTTTACTCTGGATGATTTGCATAACTCGTAAACCGTACGAGATAGACAAAAGCTTCCTCTACAAAAAATGTAGATCTCTCTAAAACACAAAATTTATGTCTAAATAATTTTTTTTTTTGTAGAGTGAACCATTTCCGAGATATTCATTTATTCATTTTTTTTATATGTTCAGCGTGGAAAGAGAACGGAACCTCAAAGCTTCAAAAGATTTGACTATCGCACAAAGTCTACTGTATTCTAATATTCCCCTTGTACCTACGAGGAAATAAGCAAATGTTTATCTTAACTAACATGGAGATATAGGAATAAGAGTTTGTAAGAATGCTTAGTACAAGAGTAGAGAAAGTCATGTGAGTGTAGGTACAAGGACAATACAGTAGATTTTAAGCGATAGTCAAATGTTTTAAGAATGGCCGCTCTATGAAGGCTTTGAAATTCCGTTCTCTTTACACGGCCAGGAGATAAAAAAAAAGGGAATAATTATCTTCAATCTGAGAAAAGTATAAGTATTGCAAAACTCACACAAATAACAAGAAATAACTCCGAAATGGTTCATTGTACAAAAAAACTTTATTCAGACAAATTTTGTATTTTAGCGAGATCTATATTTTTTCTATAGTAAGATTTTGTGTATCTCTTACAGTTTGCCAGTTATTCAAAAGTCATCAGAGTAAACAGGACTACATAGGCTATAGCCAGAAAATTCAAAATATACATTTCATTTGCCATAGAAATATCTCAAACATATGACATTTAAATCAAAATCGTTATAGCCATTTTTAACAAAATCAAAATTTTCGAAAAATGTTCCATGTAAAGGGTAGTTTTGGGTGGAGGAATTTTCTTCAAAATTTTCGTGTCGCATCCTTAAAAGATATTAAACTTAAATACCAACTTTGGTATTTAAGTGACTTTTGGTTTTCGAGTTACGTTCACAGACACAAGCGCGCGCAGCTTTTTCTAAAAAATGCATTTTGGGGGGGGGGGGATTTAGGGAGGCTCAAAATATATATTTCCGATGAAATCTCGACATCGAAATTTTGGATCGAATACAATGGTCACCTACGTATTTTTAAGTTTTTGCGAGATTTGTACCAAATTTCAGTGGTGGTTCCCGTTACGTATCTCTTAAAATTCAAAAATGCTTCTACTTGCTTTGACTTTGTCTGATACGAATTTACAGCACCATTGTGTCTAGGAAAAGCATAATTCAAAAACCAAAAGTAAATTATTATGGTACATGGACAAATTCTCGATATTTTTTTTTTCTCAAAATGGCTGCTACGATTTTGATCAAAATATATGTTTAAGATATTTATATAACAAAATCTTTATCTTTTGTAGCGGGGCTTAGGACCAATTAGTCATCATGATGAAATATTTCTATTAAATTCGCACACACACACACACACACACACACACACACACACACACACACACACACTGTTCTGTTCCTGTCTACAGATGACCAGTGACAGAGAAGCTTCTAAGAAACAAATATCTCAGACTTTGTAATACGCTCGTCAGACCAGTAGACCTTGAGTGAACTCCCACTGTTAAAATATAAACAGAATTACTGCAAGTGTGGAGCAAACTATACTCATTAAGGAAAATTGCTATTACATTTAAATAATGTAATGCAAAATAGTGTTGCATTGATAGAAAAAACAAGCTATCGTAAGAATACTTCGTGGAAAAGTGAGTAGAAAAAATCATATGAATGCAATACGTTTCTTTCTTAGCACACCCATACCACTCATAAACACTTTATGACTAAGTAGCAGAACATTATTCCTTATTAAAAGAAATTTCTCTAACAAGCAATCATTATTTTACAAGGTTGGTAATAATCCATAGATTTACGACCAGATAATGACACACATAGAGTCGTTAAATTATCATACACAAATCATCACTAGATTGCATTCCAATTTGACAACTGTGTTTTAAGAATTTTTCTTTTAATAATTAATATGTTTTTTCCAGAAGAAAGGTTATTTGTTAATGCTAGAAATAAAGTAAAATTTATTTGAGGTTATAAACTGGTTTTTTGGGATTTGTTTGTTGAGTAAGAACTACACTAACCTTATTTTTTAATAGAATTTAGTGTTTTATGGTGAAATATTTCCGATATAATAATTAAAGTCACATTTTATTTATGAAATAGTCTAGATAAATGTCATTCGACGTTCTGACATTAGCTACATTTTGCCACTTTGCATCACCAAAAATAAGTAACAGTTCTTGCACACTTTTTTAGTTGTCTGACTCCCTAACACTAAAACTGTTTTACTTTTCGTACGCGAAATGGTTCCACGTTAACGTGTGAGGCTCGCATTCGGGAGGTCGTGGATTCGGTCCCCGCGGCTGGCTTTCCTCACCAATGGGGCTTTTCGGAGTTTCCCCGGATCGCTAGGCAAATGTTGGGAAGGATAATTATATCGCCCGAATTTCCTCTTGGTCTTGTAGTCCCGGGACCCAGTGGTATGTCCTCTGTCTCCTCTCACCTCATCCCTACCTCCCGGGGGCGCCCCGTCGTAGGTACAAGAGGTCGAAGTGCAAAGTGCCCCCTCCATACGTCATACCTCTTACTACTTTTCCTTTTGTTTCCTGGTATTTTTCAAAGTCGTGCCCTAACAATTACACAGCATGTCGAGTTGAGCGTTACATTGTTTCTTTAGAGTGGTGATACGTACTTGTTCATGTTAGAAAGGCGGGCTGGCTGTCCATATATAGTTCCGACAGTTTACTGCGAGGTCGCACTTGTTGCTCAGGTTCCCTCTTAACAATAACATCTCCTCAACGTCCTTCAAACTTATTGCTCTTGTCTACACCCTGCTATGGTAACAGACATCCACGACCAGCTAGATTTGTGTCAAATAAACATTTCCTTAGCGTTAACCGTTCCCGAGATATCTTCTATTCTTTGTTATTGGTTTGAATTTTCAAATATATTTAAACTACTTTTCTGATTTGAGGGCTGTCGGGTAGACAAAGTATAACTGCACAATTAGCATGTCTTTAAAAAAATTACGATGTTATAAAATTAATTATAAAACTGTGTATAGAGAATGTATCAAATGGTATATAAATAACGTCAATCTTTTCGTAGTAAAAGTCAAGATTATTAGCTAAAACTTAGCGGTGTTCATTTTATATAATAATTTCAATAAATTACTTTCTCTGTGGGAAAGTATTGTATTCCACTTAAAAATTCGATAGCGCACTTGCCTCTGGCGCCGAGGACCCGGGTTCAATCCCAGAATGGGGATTTTATCCCCTTTGGGAGGCCTGGCACGGGGTGCACTCAGCCTCGTTACTTGATGGAAAAGTAGCGGCCCCAGGTCGTGAAGACCACATAACTGGCCGGGGGGGATCGGGACGCTGACCACGTACCACCCCCCCCCCCCCCACCATATACTGCACCCCATCAATGACAACATAATAATACAACAGTATGTAAGTTGTGAGTGGAAACATCACATCTTTCCAGTTTCAAAAGTAGAAGCAACATTTGTTTTGAAATTATCGCTGCAGGTTATTGACCCCAAACTGTTTTTCTTCCCTGACAAATAAAATGAAGGTAATTGAGTTCACTGTGCGCCTACATGTTCAGTCGGTCATCTTCAAGGCAGCGGATAATTGATCAATATAAGTAATAAAAGTGCGTACTTCTCTTGCGGTGGTTTACTTTTCGAGGTTGCGCTCTAACCAATTATTATTTTTCTAGGTTTGACCACAAGCGATCATTAAAGTTAATGTTTTTCACACTATGTTTTTATTTTTTGTGTAAATCCGGAAGCTCGACCGTTAATAGCCTCGCTTAACGATGTTTTATTGGATACTGGCGCCTCCATTGAGGCCGCATTGTTTTCTCTACTAAGACAACGATAAATTCCTTTGTGGTCAACAGATTTCTTTGTTCTTCATGAAAACACCGTCCTTTCTTCGCTTTGGCCTTCACTCTCTTTTCCTGCCAAGTTCCTCTAAGGTCCTTCTAGCTGAAAGGACTATATTCTATTTACTGTAAACATAAACATGTAAGCAGAAGCGCCTCGCGGAAATGAACCTCATTGGCTAGTGCGTTTTAATACTCCCATATTCTTCCGCAATATAGTTCCATGGCCTACTGGGTTTCTTGCTTTACTTGCGTTAGGCGTTAATAAACCACTCATTGTTGTTATAATATAGAACATAACCTTGTAATGCAATATACTAAAGTAAATAAGCAAATAAATAAATAAAAGCCTGCAATAATAAACCACCAGGGCTTACATTCGAGTTCCTTATTAGTTTATTGCAAACCACCAGACTATACAAGCAGTTTCTTAACTTCCAGCTATATAATAAAACATATTAAAAATTAATCAACCACATGGCTTCAAGACAGTATGTTTTTAAGTATTTGAGTGAATTTTAATTGTAACCTTCTTTTTTACAGGTAAGTGCTGTGTAGAATGGACAGAGTTTGTGGTGGTAAATAAAATTCTATAGGCAAGGTAAGACGGAACATAATAATATTCTTGGTAACGGGTATCTGCCCCTAAAAGTGGTCCTGCGGTAGCATTTGTTCACTCCTATTATTATTACTATTTCGATTCTTAAAAGAAATTAGTACCAACATTCCTTGGCACCTTTTATTTCACATTATTACATTTTACGTAAAAATTTAATGTCGAGATTAAATGACATTCTAGATTTTTTAATTATGTCTTATAAAGATCCTATACGTATGCACCGATGAATTATTTTGGCTAAATTTTTCACAATCCGCTATTTTTAAAAGCCCAATATTACATTATTTTGTTTAACGACGCTGGAATCATTAAAGCGTCGCCGGTGTGGCGGAATTTCGTCCCGCAGGAGTTATTTTACTGACTGACATGGAGGTGTCGTTTTTAAGCACACTTAAAAACCATCGGTCTGGGCCTCATTTGAGCCCGCGACCTTGGGATCAGTAGGCTAGCGTCTAATCACCTTAAAAGCCCAAGGGCCCGCCCACTTCCTCTTTCTGTATTTCATTTTTTTTTTTAATTTATTCTGTTTGACATATTTGTGCATGAAATTTATTCCTTACATTGCAGTTCTGCTCTGATTTGTATGTAAATTTGCATACATAACCTCAAATGTGCTCGCTAAAGATTCAAGTATACATTTTGTGATTGCTTTATTAATTGGCTTACAAAATTATTAATGCATACTGTCTGTAAGCTGATCTTAATTTTTTGTTGAATTAACAGAAGTTGTAGAAAGCGTACGTGTATAGAGTTTTGCCAAAATATAGCGTTTTACTAATTACTGTTGGTCACACTGCATAATGACATCATATATGGGACATTTATAAATGTGAGAAAAAATAGTGTAAAGATAGACCTGATCTCAGAAACTATATCCCAATAAAAGTACCTCGCAAGTTAAGGGGATTTTCCTCTCCAGGCCATTCCCTGAATTGATCACTGATCATGGAAAGGGAAAGTAATACGTGTCAGCGGGACAAGGTTATAAGAAATAGGGTTTGCGTACGTGGCATAGGTAACCTGCAGCGTAAAACAAGGACCTCGTTTCCAAATCCACAAGAGTAAAGACTCTCATCGCTGTCATAATGCCAATACCTTATCTGACTGCAGCTGTTGGTAAAAACAGTATAAGTATAGTTGCAGTATTCTACACAAGGGAGCATCACTGCTGCCTTTCGATGTTTTTCTCCGCAGACAGCCGCCACACGAAATGCGTAAAACCAACAAGCATCTGTTAAAGCGTGGAATCGTGAAAATAAACAGATGTAATTCGTTGATTTAGCGTTTCATAAAAACCGTGACATTGGTGAAAGTTGGCTAGACCTGGTCGTTATGAAATAGCGATAGGATAGATGGAATGTTGCAATGAAAATATAGCTGCATCATGCAGCACAAACTGGCCATGGATTTAAATATCATAGTTGACTGGGTAGGTAATAAACGGGAGAGAACTCTAATGAATGTGAAGGACTACAAGACTTCTGCCAACGTTTACTGTTTTCCCGTAAAATGTACAGGAGCGGAGGTCGTTTTACGACTTTGCATCAAAGGAGGCGTTTTTACGGCGGATTCAAAGTGTTATGGACATGACAAAGCACTACATTTTATTGCATTATATTGTAACTGCAGATACTGCGCTAATTGGTATATACTGCAATGTTGCCTATGTAACGGAAAATATATCTCGCTTACCTCGACAGTTGGCGGATCTTTCGTGTCTGCCACTAGGTGTTCGGAGAAGGCTTCCCTCTGGAGTGTCCATGATAACTCGACGCTTGGGGTAATAACGATCGCTGTTAATCGTAGGTACTAAGGAGAAAACCCGCCCTGACGCCGCTTCGTGCACCACATGTGGTCCCTGGGAAGGAACCCGGGTCGCCTAGGTGGTAGGCAAATATGAAATATTTCGAAAACGTTGACATAAGAAAGAAGTTGTTTTGAGAAAATTATTTGTTTTAATAAGCTTTATTTTTCTTAGAAATACGAAACACTTCAATGGTAAATAATGGAGGTATCTTCCGAAGAGCAGATAATTATTCCACTATCCAGAAGTCCAGGCTAAAACTGGTACAAGAGTTTAGTGCAAGGGAAGTGGTGCTGTTGAAAGAAAAATAATTCCCCAGCGCCCTCCTTTGGGAATCGGCGACTCATTAGCATTAGCAAACAAAGAAAAACAAGGCCTACAACCACAGTTTTCGGAAAACTTAGAAAAATTGAATAGCATTCCAAAGTTGGCAACTTGTAAATTTATGTTCCATACATTGACTGTCTGGGCTATCAATAACCTCAATTTTGCATTACATTGATTTACAGAACACTTTTTACATTCAGGACTTGTTTCTTTTATAAAATAGTTACTGTTATGTGAAGTGTAAGAATGTTTTGCAGCTATTTATGTAATTGAAGACTTATGAAACAAAATGTTGCGGTAATAATCTTCTCATGAGGTTAGTTAACATATTGTAATATACTAACATTACAAAACGCAATAGTTTTTAGTTAAACATCAGTTTTTGGCCATGTCATAATTTTCTAACAAGTGCAAATGTTCATCTGGAGTAGATCTGGGCTAGTGTTGCCTTTTGCCTACGTAAAAGAGTGCTAGATAATGCTATTGATATTTTCACGTACCTCGAGGTAACCAAAGTGTTTTCTAACGTAGATTAGATGCTTATACTTTGAAAGAGTGAGCCAAGGCTACAATGAGAACTATCAGATTGAGCAATAACTTAGGTTATCTTCTAGAAATACTTCTGTCGCCAGGTTTTAAAGTTCAGTGTCTACACTATAAATATTTTATTGTTTCCTAATATTTCGAACACCTATTCTCTTATTCTTTCTTGGAGAATCACCTTCAGAGTTGCCCTAATAAGTAGCTAATAATGTTGCAATATTCACTGCAATATTAGTTGAAAGCAGGAATCGTCATCAAATGACAGTATTACCAACACGCTAGAGGTTAGTGACAGGGTTACCAGGTCTCCCGTATTTCAGCCTTACTTTATTGTGTCTTCCAGTGTCCGTATTTTCGACTATTCCTCCCGTATTTCATACACTGCCATGAATTCTGAGTTTTAGAAGGATATTCGCAATATGCGATGTCAAAGTGGTAGTTCCTTTTTCCCAATGTTGGCAGCAGTATTTTAATTATCTATTAGTAGCAGCGATTTCCTTTCTTATTGGCTGGTAGACTAGCCAATCCTGTCGTTCAGTTGCATCTTTGAACTGAAGACAGGAACACGTGTTTTGTTTGTTTGTTTGTGGTTCTATAAAGCAAGTAAAATCATGAAAGGCGATGGGTGCAATGAAGTGAACAAAACTCCACCCAATAAGTGTGTTTATCTTTCTGTTTGGGAAGATACTTACTTTTGGGCAGGACCTGTGAAGGATAACAAGCATTACGCACCTATTTGTGGTTTTCTGAAAGAGTGAAATAAGTGAGGTTACGAAATCACCATTTTGTAAATATACTCATTGGTTTAAATGTTACGAATAAATACGTAAAACCTAGTTCTGTGCAATAAACATACATCTTCTAAAATCAACACAAAGAAATATCGACAATATGTTCGGGTATTAAGGAAGCATTTTTTTCAAATCTCTCGTATTTTCAGCTTGAAAACCTGGCAACCCTTATGACAGTATTACCAACACTATCGTAAATCTAATTGTTGATGACATTCTTACCAACACCCACTACTCGATCTACTTTTTGAACAATTAATGAAGCCAGTAATTCTTTGCAATTAACCAGTATCAGTGATAAAGGATAAACTAGTCGTGGACTTATTTCTCTTTTAAAATCAATGGGATACACAATCGGCTGTAGGAGTCGTGCTTTAAACTAGTTGGTAGCTTGAAGAGTGAGAAACAAAATGTATATTTCAACTTATTGTTGCAAAAAGTGAACTTGTTTCCCTTTACAAATCACTGATCCAATACAGTGGAGAGGATATCATGGATAAAACGCTATCGCTGAAGTCACACAGCTGTTTTGTGTACAATAATAGCATTTCCTTATATGGAAAGTGGACTACCTACTTCGCTGATCTGAATGCTAAGTCACTTTCAGTCGTGACTGTACAGGCGTTACGTCACGACGTCTGAACTGTGGTTGCGGAGGCTAATGGCGTCCTCCGGAAGGCCTGCTCGGGAGCGTGTTCCCCCGAGGGAACAGCAGGCGAAGATGCGTGGGGTGAAGGCCCACGAGAACCGGCGGGGGCGCCTCCGAAGTGGCAGCTGTGTGGCTCTGGCTCTGGCTGGTGTTGGGTAACTGTTGGCGTGGGCATGCCGGCCGCCGACACCTGCAAGTGCCTGCCTACCTTACAGATTTATAGCTATAGTTCAAGGTTCCTAGCACGCGCGTCCAGATCTGCGGAAGGAACTTCGTAACAACAGCTGGAGCTGAGATTTCTCTCCCATACTCCAATACCGCCATGTTACAACACAAGTGCGGTAAAGTGCGTCTTTGAAAAACGAGCAAGATGTTGTACTAAAGGTACATTCTTACAAACTCTTATTCCTATATCTTCTTCATGTTAGTTAAGATAAACATTTGTACAAATTATCTTATTGCTTATTTCCTTGTAGGTACAAGGGGAATATGGGAATACAGTAGGCTTTGTGTGATAGATGTTTAAAGCTTTAAGATTCCGTTCGCTTTGTACCCTTAACATATAAAAAAAAAAAAAAAAAAAAAAAAAAAAAAATGAACGATGTTCCATTTCACAAAAGTTTTAAGTTTTCCGAAACTCTCAGACGTAACAAGGAATATCTCGGAAATGGTTCACCCTACAAGAAAATTTATTCAGACATAAATTGTGTATTTTAGCAAGATCTACATTTTTTGTATAAAAAAAAATAAAACAAAATTATCAAAAAATACAACTGAACCATTAAAATATAATAACAAAAGCTTAACTACAGATAGAGAAATAGCAGAATCCCTTAACAAGTTTTATGCTCAGTCACAAAGAGTACCCCAAGCGTATAAAAAACAAGATAAGGCTATCCAAAAAACTATCAGAGAAACTAGTAAGCCAAAAGGTATACGAAATGATATTTTTATTCAGGATTTTAATGAAACAGAACTGGATTTAGCAATAGAACAATTACAGAACAAAAAATCTCCTGGACCTGACAAGATCCATCCAGAGTTTATTAAACACCTTGGCAGGAAAGGAAAAGAAATCCTACTTAAACTGTATAACACGTGTTGGAGAATGACTGTACCTTCCGACTGGAAAAAAGCCATTATCATCCCGATTTTAAAGAAAAACAAACCCTCAAACAGTATTAATAGTTTCAGACCAATATCTTTGACCAGTGTTATTGCAAAAGTGATGGAAAGAATGGTGGCATCTAGACTTAACTGGTTCCTAGAATATTACAACTTAATTAATAGTTCACAGACCGGCTTCAGACAGAATCATAGTACAAGTGAAAATGTACTCCTACTAAGCCAAGACATCAAGGAAGCTTTCAATAGAAAGGAGGATACCTTGGCAGTATTCATTGATTTTAAATCAGCATATGACTCAGTCTGGAGAAATAAATTAGTTGAGAAGTTGCAATCAATAGGTGTGAAAAGTAACATGCTTAAGTGGATAACTCAGTTTATTTCACAAAGATTTTGTGCCACAAAATATAATACATACATTTCCAAATATAAACAAACACACCGAGGACTTCCACAAGGTGCTGTTCTGAGCACAACACTCTTTAACATATATATATAAATGACCTTCCATCAATAATAAAAACTTTAGAAACCAAAATTGCTCTATTTGCTGACGATGTAGTCATTTGGACTTCAGGCTCTTCAAAAAAACCTGAATTAATTAAAGACAGAATAGAAACAGCCCTAAACAAAGTACATGAATGGAGCTCCAAAAACCTCATGACTATCAATGTGGAAAAAACAAATTATGAATTATTTACACTAAAATACAAACCAGTTAATATTAGCATAAATTATAATGGTAAACCACTCAAAGCAGTTGATGATGCCAAATACTTAGGCATCACTTTCGACAGAAAGCTAAGTTGGAAAAAACATATAACAAACATCTCAGAAAAGGTTGAAAAGAAATTGCAAATCCTGAAAAGGTTAGCTGGTGCTAAATGGGGCTGCTCAAGGAGAGTCCTTAACACAACATACAAAATGTATATTAAACCAAACCTCTTGTACTGTTCTGAAGCTTTAATAACAGCAGCAAATGCTAACATCAATAAACTTGAACAAATACAAAATCAGGCTCTTCGCCTAATCACTGGAGCAGTTAAATCCACACCTATTGATGCCATGCTTGCCTTAACACGGACCCCATCAATAACAACAAAAATAGAAGAACAAGCATTGCTCCAACACGAGAAAATGTTACGACTGCCAAACTCTAAATGGACAAAAGAGAACCTCCCCCCTTCAATCCTTAAAACTCATAGTAGTTTCCTAGAAAAGGTAACACAGATTAAATCCAAATTGAACATTCCTAACACCAGAGAAAATCTACTTATTAGAGAAAATCCATTGGAATTATTGCAACCTACCTTCAATTTGGAATTAATAGAGGAAATAAGTAAATCAGACACACCAAAAGAAATACAAAAACTTCTAGCTCTGGAAACAATCAATACTAGGTATCCCACAGAAGAATGGCTGCACATATATACTGATGGATCCTCGAAGGAAAACCTTACTGGAGCTGGAGTTACATGTTCACATTTTTCCTTTTATCATTCTGTTGGCAGAGACACAACAAATTATGATGCAGAAATAGAGGCTATATACATTGCTCTCCGACAATTATTAAATCTTCCCTTAAATAAATTTAACAAGGCAGTAATTCTTTCAGATTCTAAAGCTGCAATTCAAGGTATATGTTCAAATACTACAAAGAAGTCAACAAAAATTAGAGAATGCTACAAAATGTTAACACAACTCCAAAAAGTTAATAAGACTGTTCATCTCCAATGGATTCCAGCACACAGTGGAGTCATGGGGAACGAAGCTGCAGACTCACTTGCAAAGAAAGCCACAACAATAACACAAAAGTCTAAATTCAATTTCTCATATTCCTCAATAAAGCGCTTGATCATCAAAAAATTTTCTCATTCATACCTACAAGAAATAGAAACAAATGCCAAAGATAAAAAATGGATTACACTACTTTCCAATCCAGATATAATCCCCCAGAGACCAAGGAAAACAGCTGTTGCAGCCTTCCGACTATTGACAAATCATGACTGCTTGGCAAGTCATCTCTACAGAATAGGTATCTCAGCCTCACCAATATGTGTCCTGTGTAACGATCCAGCAGAAATGAATGAAGAACACTTGAAGACCTGTGAAGCATTAAGATCAGAAGAAACTACAGTTCAAAAGTATTGGAAAGCACGAATGCTAATGGCTTCATTGCCAGATGCAAGGCACTAGAAAACAACAACAACAACAACAACATTTTTTGTATAGTATGATTTGGTCTATTTCTAACGGTTTACCAGTTATGCAAAAGTCGTCCAGAGTAAATACGACTACAGGGGCTATAGCCAGAAAATTCAAGATATACATTTCATTTGTCATAAAAATATCTCAAACATATGGCATTTTAATCAAAATCGTTCGAGCCATTTTCAAGAAAATACAAATTTCCGAAAAATGTTCCATGTAAAGTGTAGTTTAGGGTGGGGCTATTTTCTTCAAAATCTTCGTGTCGCATCCTTGAAAGACATTAAACTTAAATACTAAGTTTGGTTTTTAACAGACTTTTCGTTTTTGAGTTATGCTGCCCACAGACTGACAGATGACGTCGAATTTCTGGGTGGAATACTTCCTTCTACTTACGACACGTAGTAGACAAAGTAAAGATTTCAAAATGATCGCGTTCTATTTTAGGCGTTTATTTTACTGTGTTGATCTGTATACCTTGGGGTTCATCCAGGAATAAGCGAGCAAGCATGCACGCCGCGCTGTCTGTGCCAATTTAAACTGCAGTCACGTGGTCCTAGGTTGCTTTGCTACAAGTGGATTATTTTGACGGCATGGCTATCGACTCCCAAGGGCAAACGACGTCGCCCAAACATCTGTGTTTTGCTGACGTTTGCTCTTTCGTAATGTGCGTGCACTACTGCCAACGTAAAACCGTTATATGCTCAGGCCACAAAAGGCAACTAAGTCTCAACCTTAGCGCTATGGCAGCCGAAGGCAATACACTCTCTGTGAATGAATGACTTATTTACTTCTGCCTTTAATTTTATCGTATGTTTTACTGTTTTTGAGTGCTTACTTTTACTTTTTCTACCACTTATAGTAAATAGAGGAGGTATTGTATTCCACTCAAAAATTCAATATCGAGATTTCACCGGAAATATACGTTTTGAGGCCCCCTGAACCCAAAAAATTATTTCCGTCTGTGAGGAGCACAACTCAAAAACGAAAAGTCCGTTAAAAACTAAAGTTGGTATTTAAGTTTAATGTCTTTCAAGGATGCGATACAAAGATTTTGAACAAATTTCCTCCACCCTAAACTACCCTTTACATGGAGCATTTTTTGAAAATTTTGATTTCCTTGAAAATGGCTCTAACGATTTTGATTAAAATGTCATATGTTTAAGATATTTTTATGACAAATGAAATGTATACCTTGAATTTTCTGGCTATAGCCCCTGTAGTCGTATTTACTCTGGACGACTTTTGCATAACTGGTAAACCGTAAGAGATAGACCAAATTTTACTGTACAAAAAATATAGATCTTGCTAAAATACACAATTTATGTGTGAATAAATTTTCTTGTAGAGTGAACCATTTCGGAGATATTCCTTGTTATGTGTATGAGTTTTGAAAAACTTTTAAGTTTTCGTGAAATGGAACATCGTTGCTCATTTCTTTATATGTTAAGCGTACAAAGAGAACGGAATCTCATAGCTTTGAGTGATAGTCAAATCTTTTAAACCTTTGAGATTCTAATATTCCCCTCGCACCTACAAGGAAATAAGCAATTAGATAATTTGTACAAATGTTTATCTCAACTAACACGAAGAAGATATAGGAATAAGAGTTTTTAAAAATGGTTAGTACAGAAGTAGAGAAAGACATGTGAGTGCAAGTCATGTAATTCTTCCTTTGTTTTAGTCATTTACCTCCACCACTTGCCTCTTATTTTCCTTACATATTCGCCACTGTTCTTAAAATATTTTAAAATGCTTAGCATGGCTTCTTTCAGAAGGGAAGTAAAGCCGGTGATCCTGAGATTTAGATTTACGGAACGTAAAAGAACCTCAAACCTGATAAAGAGACCTCTGTGCAAAATTAAGCGGTCTGACACAGCCAATATAGAATAGGATGCTGAAATCCACAACAGTTGAACGTCCATGAATAAAAACTCAATTTAATCTTAACAATTTCTTTCTACCCGTCTACACTTTTTATGCAAAACTTTCTGTAAATTATTATTCTGGACATCCTGCTATACAACGAAAACATTTATCTATGTAGATTTTCACACAATGGCGTATTTCTTTTGTCACCTTTATTGTTTACTTCTGCAATTATGGTAGAGAGGTAGAGCTTCGAAAATTTGCCTTTTCTAAGTGTTGCTAGAATGAGTCGTTTAGCCACAAAATGATATTAATAAATGGATTACAGTGTCTGTTGTGGATATACGTTAGTATGCGCGCAAAGCGGAAGGTCAGGAATGTTAATAATGTTCAGATCTCATGATTACTGCTCGGAAAGCTTGAAAGAAAACCATCCATTTCACTTTTCGTAGATGTGAACGCCGTAGCAGTAGCTGTATTAGTAAATAAAACATTAGCTTGTTCAGCCCTACTCTATTGCTGATAATATATTCAATAATGTTCAATTATCTCCTTTAACTTTATTATTGAGCTGTTTTATTCGTCATCTTTGAATCTAGCACCACGCTCATACTTCAACACCCTGTATATCTATGGAATACGTGTGAATTATGTATGGGCACATAAAGTCACGTGATCAGATGTTTATTTAGACATTTCATAGTGAGTGAGGCAGAGGAATATAATGAAGTGTTGTTAGTCTGCTCGTGTCTATTTGTAGTTCCTGCGTTAACCATAAATTTTAAAGTGAGGAAAGGATTGCTCTCGCAGCTCATAAATTTTGACAAGCTTGTTACCGAAGGAGGCTGAGAAAATAACGAGAGGAAGTTTTATATGTACAGCTTTGCATAACATGAAATCCGCGCAGCACAAAGCTATGTTGCGTTTCCTACAATTCTTTCCCACCGTTCAGACCAGAAGCTGCCCATTTTGAGTTATAGCCAGAGCCCAGGCATGTTATGTTTTAATTATTCAATTTGTACACTGCTAATGGACAATAAATCTGTATAATGGTCCCTAAATTATGAAGAAATATGAACAAAATCATTTTACACCATATTTTTACTTTCTCTATTGGTAAGTAGGGGAAGTATTGTATTCCACCCAAAAATTCGATGTCGAGATTTCACCGGAAATATATGTTTTGAGGCCCCCTGAATTAAAAAAAACTCAAAACCGAAAAGTCGGTTAAAAACCAAAGTTGGTATTTAAATTTAACGTCTTTCAAGGATGCGATACGAACATTTTGAAAAAAATAGCCCCACCCTAAACTACCCTTTATATGAAAAATATTCGGAAAATTTCGATGTTCTTGAAAATGGCTCTAACGATTTTGATTAAAATGACACATGTTTGAGATATTTTTATGACAAATAAAATGTATATATTGAATTTTCTGGCTATAGCCCCTGTAGTCCTGTTTACTCTGGAGGACTTTTGCATAACTCGTAAACCATAAGAGATAGACAAAATCTTGCTGTACGAAAAATGTAGATATTGCTAAAACATACAATTTACGTCTGAATATTTTTTTCATACAGTGAACCATTTCGGAGATATTCCTTGTTATTTGTGCGAGTTTTGGGGAGCTTATACTTCTGTCAAATGGAACATCGTTAATTCATTTTTTATATGTTAACCGTGCAAAGAGAAGGAATTTGCAATAAAATTTGATTATCGCGCCAAGTCTACTGTATTCCCATATTCTCCATGTAGCTACAAGAAGATAAGATAATTTCTGCAAATGTTTACCTCGACTAACACGAAGAAGATATAGGAATAAGAGTTTATAAGAATGGTTAGTGCAAGAGTAGAGAAAGTCATGTGAGTGCAACACATTAGATTTTTTTTCTATTTTCTCATATTCAAAATCTATTTTCTCCCACAAAAATCTAAAACGTTTTTCCAATATAGTTGAGAAATGTCCAATTGGAATTTTGATATCGTTCCTATCGTAAGTAACATTTGCGCTCTGAGCCAATGACCCATTGTTGACAACATTCCTGAGGAAGTTTGTTTCCTCGCGTCAGCAGTAACTCATTGCGCCAATCACAAACACAAGTTGAGTTGAGAACAACGGGACATACATGAGCTGCAAATCACCTGCAATCATGAGTTAAATTCCAGCACACGCTCAAGACCTTGGGCAACAGGTGGGAACACGTGTTACGTCACTACAAGGTCCACGTGGGTGTCTTCACCTCCTCTCTCAACCCACGTGGTAGTCAAAACATGCTCTTAACTCGCACTGCATATTTAAATGCCCAATAGATGTGTCTTTCTGACTTGCACAAACACAGGCCGGGACTAAGGTGAAAATTAGCGGCGCTGTAAAATGCGAGGGTTGTATTTGTGTGGTCCAGAGTTCGATTGCATCGACCATCCACTCTGAAATTGCATTTTGCGTGTTTTCCCCTGATCCATTTCTCATTTACCACAATTTTCTTTCCATCATTTCCATTTCAATCCGTTTCTTTCTCACTTTCTGGTGCGCTTCTAGATTTTGTGGTGTGAGGCAGTTCTGGACAGACGGCGCGGATGCTTGTATGTGACCCAGAATGAGGACTTCAGAGGCTATTCTTAGAAAACTCAAGATATCCATTTAATTTGTCATAACAATATATTAAACATGTGGCATTTTAACCAAAATATTTAAATAAATGACCTGGAAAGGCTCTGATTGGATTTTGTGTTGGCCAGCTCCTCCTGGCATCCGCCATTAAGTTTTGTGTGAGTCATACATTTCAATATAGACACCTGGTATTGCATGCAGTCTACCCTCCCTCCATATCCCACAATTCCAAGAAATACAGTGCCATTATAACAAGTTCTTTTTGTAGTACTGGTCTTGAAATCAAGATAATATTATTACAGGAAGTGGATATCCGCTCTCCGCCCTGTTTACGTGTACTCTATTGGTTTCGTGGAAAGGAAGTCATAAAGAAGTCCCCTCATCTTACGTAAAACCACTACTTTACCCCTCATTTTGTAAATCATAGGCAGGTTTTCAGGTTATGTGGGCAAGCTTACGTTTGCACAGGAGTAATTTGGTCATTTCTCTATCCCACATTAGCCACTATGGTCATATTGGGAGACTTGGAAACACAGAAATAATATAGAAACGTGAAACCTTCGAAAAATCTCCTTACAGTGCAGTTCGGTTTAGCTTCCATTTGTTCATCTTAGGGTTGATTCGATTAAAGATTGGATTATGCTCAGCGAGTTCACAAGTAGCCATAAAGGCCCGTGAACATTGTACATATCAATGGAAATATACTACACTATAGCGTAAAAAACACATATACAGACAATATGAGGGGAAAAACACAACAAAAACAAAGCAGTGATAATTCAGAAACAAAATTAAACCTTCCTGTAGCTATAAGACTAACAAAATGTGTATTTGCAAATATAAATTTAACCTCATTTTAAACTTTCAGTAGCTTTTTTTCTGTTTTGTCTCATATTGTTATATAATTAGCAATGCATGGCAAGCATTAACAGAATAATTTGTCATTCAGATAATCTTGTACAGAATAAAATGATTTTGAACACAGGTACTCTTTAGCAGCACTTTTAAAAGCATTGAAATTATCAACTTTTCCCTTGAGGTTATTAGGAAGGGCATTAAATATTTTATGGTTTCATAATATGCAAGAAAGTTTTGCACTGGGTTGATGGATGTTGCTCTTTTGTCTAGTGTTTATCTCGTGAATTTCATTGTTTGTTGTAAATGTGACTCGATTGAATATAAAGAATTTTAGGATCGAGAATATATAGTACATGCCACACAAGGTTAATATCTTCAGTCATCTAGAAAGACCTTTGCAAGAGTGTCTGCAATGAGTGTTGGAAATAACACATATAACCTCCTTTTGCATGAGAAGTATTCGCTTTCTACTGAACTGTCCCAAAATAAAATTCCGTATTCCATGATAGAGTTAAAATACGCATATGTTCATACTCAGTGTAGGCACGTGGATGTTAATAAGTTCATATCCTGATATTGTGACGATGAATATGGCTAATCAGATCGTTTGGGTCTATGACAGTTTGTAACAAATGTAATAAAGGTGTTACATTATTACCTACTTACGCACAAAAATGACATTCATGCTACATACCTTTGAGATAATCTTCAATTTAGCGCATGTTTCATAATTTGAGTCAGTTTCGATTAGCTGTTACAACAGCTCATAGCTCCACCATGACTTTACGGACACACTTGTATTTGAACTTTGGAGGTTAAGTCATTATAGGTTTTCGTCGCTTTTAGCTTATTTTCTAGACTCGGTAAACCCCGCGCTAGTTCCCATTTATCACTGCAAATAGCACCATCGATCTTCTTCCAACTTTCACAGCTGCCAACATATGACTAACATAAATGGCTAACCAGTTATTCACAAGTGCCAACATAACACAAACCCAAAGCATGGTTCAGCGAGGCTGCAGAATATTTTTTTACAGGAAGAGTGGAACAATTGTTATACTGCACATATACATATATCATTCTTTTATTGTATGGTTACGAAAAGTACACACAATGAGCACAAATTAACACAAAAGCACGCCAACGAAGCGAGCGAGTGTTCCGTAACTATGCTATGATTGAGTTTCTGATTCATGGGAGGTTATGTTAGATTTAGTTTATATGTACATATGTTAACTAGCAATTGGTGCTTATACCAAAGCACGCGAGCGAAGCGACAATACTTAAGATTCACGGATTCTGCTTACATTCGCCGGAGGCGATTGGGAAGAACAACAAAAATAAAACTAACACATTGAATCCGCCAAACTAGCGGATATCGCTTATCCATCAGGTTGGTAGCAGTCAGCCTTCCCACTCAGTAGCCCAGTGATGACAATGTTTTGGACCGTTGCGTTATAATATTTTTTAAAAAAGACCACCTAAAAAGGGTGGGCAGGTGGCTTAAAGGCTTTCAGATAAACATCTGCTACTGCTATCAATAAGAAGTTATTGTATCACCACATTGTAACTACTCCACTTTTAATACATGATCTTAGCTTTCGACTGTTCCAACAATCGAACCCAGGACATTGCTGTTCACTCGACTACGAAGCAATCCACAGTAAATATTTAGCGTACTCTTGTGCGAATTTGAAACCTTCACGTTTCTTGTGAAATCTCTGGAGTATTGCACTGCGATGTTATGATATTTACACATTACATAACCTTTGTTAATAGATGTGTAGCATCAGCAGTTTTCCCATTGCCACGGAGTAATTATTGTAAATACTAACATAGAAGTGTAAATATCAACATGCGACTGTTTCCGCTACCGTGAATTCTTGTAAATTCAAATTGCGTTAGCAACTTTGGCTTCTGGCTCTGAAGGAAAAGAAAATGGCGTAAAGAAAATTGCTATCAATTTGGATAAGAAAATGTTTGGAATAAATCGATTTGGTTATTGATATTAACAAAATGAAATATTTCTAATAGTAAAACAACGCTTCAAAATTTGGAAAATCAGTATTAACTATAATATCATAAAGCCTGGATATATTATTTGTCTACACAATCTTTTACTTCAAGGAAAAGATTTTGAAATGTCATAATGCAAAAATACGTATATAACCTTTCATCAGAACTAGAGACAAAAGCAATTAATATACGAGCTAAAGTTTTAAAAGTTATATATTTATTTAGTTTACAGTGAAGTGTTATAAAGTGAAAATATTATACAAGAAATAATAAACTTATAGGTTACAAAACAAAAGACATCCATAACAAAGAAAATATAAGGTGCATTAAAAAGATCTAAGCGTTAACGTAGTAGAAGTACAATAAATGAAAAGGAAGAAAAACATTCTGGTGTGTACTCACATGACTTTCTCTACTCACTCTTGTACAAACTATTTTTAAATATATTAGCCAAGACAGAAATGGTTTTATTATTCATTTCCTTGTAAGTACAATGAAAAGAGGAGAATGCAGCATGGCCAAGCGATTGTGAGATGGTTTAAGAGCTGGTTGTTATGGGTTGTCTTTGACATTTCATCCTCTTTGTATGTCCAGGACATGAAGAAAACGAATAACGACTTCCCACTTGAGAAAAAGTATACCAATTGGAAAATTCAAACAAATAAGGAATGTGTCGAAATGGTTTACTCCACACAAAAATTATTTAATATAAATTGTGTTTTAAGGAGATCTACATTTTCTGTGTATGTCTTAGTTTAATCAGTTATGCAAGTCATCTAGAAGAGCACTTCTAAGAACATTACCAGAAAGTTGAAGATATACACTTAATTTGGCAGAACAATATCTTAAACACGTGCTATTTTAATCAAAATCCTTAACTGTTTTTACAAAATCAAAATTTTCGAAGTATGCCCCATCCTGTCTTATATGTATTCGAAGGCAGAGTTCGGAGAATTCCATGATCGGTAATTGTTTTCTTTATCGTGTCCTGCGTGCTGGGCATTGTTAGGCTCACGAAAGTGGTTTCATAGTTAAGCTTTTAAATATGATTATAATATTAGAAGCAGGTCCATCTGTTAGGCGCCTGCTGAACCTCGCCAGTCTCATTCCTGGAAGGAATATCTGGGGAACTCGCACACCTGTCGGAGCAGCGTGCCTTATCTGGGGGTTTATACCAACTGTTGTGGTCACAAAGGAATCCTCGTGCGATCGTGGCGCCGAATTAAAGAGGAGGAATAATCGCCCGCGCTCATGCAAGCGCACACAGGCACGCAAGCCCCCGGTGCTTTATGGTATGAGGACAATACTTGACCTAGGCGTTAGACTCGCAAAATATCTACTTCGTTGTTATAGAAGGACTTTGGTCTGTAAAATGTTGGGAGTTTTTTATCACCCAAGTTCACACTTACCAGAATATGTTTCAGATGCCTGTTTCAGTTCTCTAACTTTCTATATAATTAAAAAAACTTATTGGGGCGAAGTTTCCTAAAATCAACAAAAAACATAGAAAACGTGGTTATCATTAAAGGGAAAAGAAGGCAAAAGGAACATCTGATACGAGTATCTTGTTTCTTTGTGGAAGGGTTGAGTGACCCAAGATTACGAGGTAGGTACAGCATCAAGATTGTAACCGCAGTGGAATTCACACTGTTCTCAGACCTTCAAGAGACCTAGACTTATTGTGGTGGGTGTCACTGACCTTGCACATGTGGTTAACGCTCCTTCCAACACTTGTCTATTGTTTGCTGAGTCGAGTGTCATCTCAAGCAATAATCATCATAAACTCCATTGTTTTTGTAAATAGTTGAACACTGGAGATATTAACAAAAGTGGAACGCCAGCTTACCTCCAAAAATAAGTCGTAATTTTGGTCCACATTTCAACAGCAAGAAGTTGATTTGCGTCTTGTATTTGCTACCTTAAATAAATAATTTTGTTCTTTACAACTCAGACATGGAAAATATTGAAAAACAAGAAATATTTGCAAGTTTTAACTTGAAAAGTTCATTGGGAACATACAGAGAAAAGAAAATGTAACAGAACAGAAATGCCAACTTTTCGTTTTTGGATTATATTGCTCACAGACTGACAGACACACACGCACGCGTACCTTTTTCTAAAAATGCTTTTATTCAGGGGGCCTCAAAACGTATATTTCCAGTGAAATTTCGACATCGAATTTTTCGGTAGCTCTACGTAGCAGAGAAAGTAACAAACGAGTAGTAATAAAGCGTATATTCATGAGTCGTTTATTTTCCAGTGCTCCTTCGCCAACCCTTGCTAGTAGCAAATTACGCTTGTGTAAGTTTTGCCAGCCCCGCCTTGAGGTACAAACGATTGTCTCTATTTCCCTGAGCAATAATGCCAATTATACTAAATGCAGAATAAAGGAAGCAATTTTCCAGCGCACTAGTTGCGTTAACTTCACTGCCGTGTGCACACTGAAGTAGAGTTAGCTCATATTGTTGCTGAGTTAAACTACCAACTCAGTCAGCACTCCATTCAAATGTTTCTCATTACTTCCTACTCTTCTCTTTTTTTCATTTTGCACGCTTTGAAAGAATCTGAATAAACCCTTCATTGATATCATTAGCCCTAGCATCCTTACGGGAAAATGCGAAATTAAACAGCTCCATTGATTCTGCTTTGCATTAAGGCAAAAGGTAAAAATCTGACGTGTTGTACTCACATGACTTTCTCTACTCTTGTACTAACCATTCTTACAAACTCTTATTCCTATATCTTCGTGTTAGTTGAGATAAACATTTGCGCGATAGTCATATCTTTTAAATCTTTTAAATTCCGTTCTCTTTGCACGATTAACATATAAAAATATGAATAACGATGTTCCATTTGACAAGTATAAGTTCTCCAAAACGTACAGAAATAAAGTAGAATATCTCCGAAATGGTTCACTCTACAAAAAAATTTATTTAGACATAAATTGTGTATTTTAGCAAGATCTACATTTTTTGTATAGTATAATTTGGTCTATCTCTAACGGTTTACCAGTTATGCAAAAGTCGTCCAGAGTAAATATGACTACAGGGACTATAGCCAGAAAATTCAAGATATACATTTCATTTGTCATAAAAAATATCTCAAACATATGACATTTTAATCAAAATCGTTACAGCCATTTTCAAAAAAATTAAAATTTTCGAAAAATGTTCCATGTAAAGGGTAGTTTCGGGTGGGGCTATTTTCTTCAAAATCTTCGTGTGGCATCCTTGCAAGACATTAAACTTAAATACCAACTTTGGTTTTTAACCGACTTTTCGTTTTTGAGTTAGGCTGTCCACACACACACATATGCGCGCGCACACTCATTGCCGTAGATTCACGTGTATGTTTGCTGAAAGGGGATAAACCGTTCAAGCATGTGAATATTATGAAGTTCCTTTCGGACCAACATTTTCCTAGTTGGAGTTGTGATAATTTGAAGTTCTGCTGCAGATTGGCGTAGCGATTCGCCCAATAGGGACCGAGTAATGCGCACACAAGACTGCGCAAGATGGGCCTTGAAACTGCAACAGTAAAGAACATGAACAGGTGGTTTTGAAACCGAATCCCGGCCCATATGACTTGCATCAGTTGCAAGGCCAACTGTATTCGTTCCCACAGCTGCAGGCAGCCCTTCCTTACCTACTTCTTCCTTCACACTAATCTCTCTGTTTGCTGGCCCCAACGCTTGCTTTCGTGTTAGTCAAGGCCTAATTAAATCAAAATCACTAACCGCTGTAACCATGTGAAGTTTCTTCTTGGCCTGAGGGGGTCACTGAGGGGCTACTTGATGACGTATTCACTCCAGGCGGTAGTCACGCCCCACCTTCCAGAGGTGCACCCCCCTCGTGACGCCCGTCGGGCGGTAAGCCTTGGCCTGAAGATCAAGATGAAGTAAATAGAAGAATAAACTACATAAACGATACTGAGTAGAGAAAATCGTGTGAATATAATTGCAGTTTTCGTTGTAAGAAGAAGCAGGAATCTTGTCGATACTTTCCCTTGATAGCGAGCGGTGCAGCAAGTAAACGAAACACAACAATTAAGTTGTTTTGGAGAAGAGTTAGCTGATGTCCGATGTGGTACCGGAAGTGGTCTCTCCACGGTTCACTTCACACTGATCATTGCCCACAAACTTTCGCTCCTTCCTTCACTTTTTCTGCTCCCTTCGCACAACAATTATGCAAATCTTCATTTTAAACCGTGTTCGGACATCACATGACAGCTGACGTGAGCCGATTATAGGGCGCACTGCAATTTCCCGCTCCGTGTTCCCAGAACTAACGTGAAAGTATCCTTTTACAGCCTTTGTTTCCTTCTTCCTATAATTCAACTTCACCCTACAAACCTATGTCCTCTTTCTGCGCCTTATCTAATAGTTTCTGATACTGTTAAAACACCTGGCTTCGAAAAACATTCTCCCTCAGTAAAAAGCGAATTTTTTTCTGTCTTCCTTTATCTGATTACCCTCCCCATATGGAGGACTTACACCCCTTAAGAAGACCTGAAGGTGGGTAGTGAAATTGATGAACGGAAAGGTGATGATGGAGCGAGTTGTGGGAGAACCCGGAGAAAACCCGCCTAGACGCTGCTTTGTCCACCACGAATACCATATACAGCTACTTGAGACGGAACCTGTGCCACCTTGGTGGGAGGGGAACGGTTAACCGCTCGGCCACGGCGCCACTAGTTTAAGAAACTGATATACCATGTTATAAAACATAAAAATTTAAAAGAAATAGTTATTGTCTTAATGCTTTACAGATAAACCATACCTCATTTTCAACAACAGAAATATAACGATTAAATACCTGACAATTACATAATTTATAGGTTAGAAAATACTTAATGTTGGACAATAAACATTTGCGTAACATTTTTCCATTTTAAGTATGGATGCAAATGCAGAATCTGCGAACAGATTATTCTTAATGTGGAATTTAATTCTACAGGTTGGAATTTTCAAACAACAAGAAATATCTCCATAATGGTTCACTCTACAAAAAAATTTATTCAGGCATAAATTGTGTTTTAGTGAGATCTACATTTTTTGTACAGTAAGATTTTGTCTATCTCTTACGGTTTACGAGTTATTGAAAAGTTACCCAGAGTAAACAGGACTACATAGGCTATAGCCAGAAAATTCAAGATATACATTTCATTTTTCATAAAAATATCTCAAAGATATGGCATTTTAATCAAAATCGTTAGAGGCATTTTTAAGAAAATGAAAATTTTCGAAAAATTTTCCATGTAAAGGGTAGTTTAGGGTGGAGCTATTTTCTTCAAAATCTTCGTGTCACATCCTTGAAAGACATTAAACTTAAATACCAACTTTGGTTTTTAAGACATCTTTGGTTTTTGAGTTATGCTGTCCACAGACTGACACAGACACACGGGCTTTTTTCTAAAAACGCTTTTTTTTTATTCAGGGGGCTTCAAAACATATTTCCGGTGAAATCTCGGCTTGGCTGGAATACAATATATCCTCTACTTACTAAACGTAGTAGAGAAAGTAATAGAATGTTTAACCTTGTTGGTTACACGCACTGTTTCCAACGTTGGTGGAAAACTTGGGTCCCATCTGTCAACATGGACGAATTGCACATGTGGCAGTTTTTGTGAGAGAGTTGGGGTGGGCGGAAGTTTTGTGTATAAATGCGGTCAGTGGGTAAATTTGGCGAAGCGGTGTTGGCCCCAAGTAACCTCCTCCTCGTGGTATACAGGAAGTGCCCAATTGTCAACATGAAGTGAAGGAGGCGGGGCGGTGTGGCCTGGTGTCTTGAGTGTCTCTGGATGTGGGAGTATGTTCGTACACTGATTGTGCAGTGCTGGAGCACATTGTTGTGCTGATCCTTCCATCGACAGCGACACCGACACCTGCTGCGAGAACACAGTAAGTACTTGCAGTCGTAAGTTTACACATACACCATCTTCCTTAGCATCGACTCGACCTGAGATAAGAGTAAACTATCAGGCAAATCCCAAGCAGAAATAGGGTATTTTACTTTCTCTACTCTGCGTGTGTGAGTCTGTCTGTGGACAGCAAAACTCAAAAACGAAAAGTCGGTTAAAAACCAAATTTGGTATTTAGGTTTAATGTCTTTCAAGGATGCGACACGAAGATTTTGAAGAAAATAGCCCCACACTAAACTACCCTTTACATGGAAAATTTTTCGGAAAATGTTAATTTTCTTGAAAGTGGCCATAACGATTTTGATTAAAATGTCATATGTTTGAGATATTTTTATGACAAATGAAATGTATATCTTGAATTTTCTGGCTATCGCCCATGCAGTCCTGTTTACTCTGGATAACTTTAAATAACTGTTAAACGGTTGGAGATAGACCAAATCTTACTGTACAAAAAATGTAGAATTTGCTAAAATATACAATTTATATCTCAGTAAATTTTCTTGTAGAGTGAACCATTTCGGAGATATTCCTGTTATTTGTGTGAGAAGTTATAATTCCGTCAAATGGAACATCGTTATTCATTTTTTATGTTAACCGAACAAAGAACGGGATTTCAAAGCTTTAAAAGATTTGACTATCGCTCAAAACCTACGGTATTCCCATATTCCCCTTGTACCTACAAGAACACGAAGAAGATAGATTGTAAGAATGGTTAGCACAAGAGTAGAGAAAGTCATGTGAGTGCAACACATCAGATTATAGTAAGATTTGGTCTACCAGTTTTTAAACGTCATCAAGAGTAAAAATAACTACATAGGCTATAGCCAGAAAATTCAAAATATAAATTTCGTTTGCCATAAAAATATCTTAAACATATGACATTTTAATCAAAATTTTTAGCCATTTTCGATAAAAACAAAATTTTCGTAAAAATTTTCCATGTAAAGGGTAGTTTAGGGTGGGGCTATTTTCTTCAAAATCTTCGTGTCGCATCCTTGAAAGACATTAAACCTAAATACCAAATTTGGTTTTTAACCGACTTTTCGTTTTTGAGTTTTGCTGTCCACAGACTGACACACACACACACACACACACACACACACACACACACACACACACACACACACACACACACACACACACACACACACACACACACACACACACACACACACACACACACACACACACACACACACACACACACACACACACACACACACACACACACACACACACACACACACACACACACCACAAAGATCCCCCTAAAAAATTCCCCCTCTCCAAGCTGCCCTTTAAAAGAGAAAACATTCGAAATTTTTAAATTTCTCGAAAATGTCTCTAACGATTTTGATTTCCATTTTCATAAATATTTCCATGATAAATGAAATGTTTATCTTGAATTTTCTGAAGTCCTATCCATTATGGATGACCTTTGCATAACTGGTAGACCGTAACTGTGCGTGTGTTAGTGTTTGTATTTACGTGCGTGTGATTTGTAAATATATTTATTTATGCATCCTCAATTACACAAATTGAACCACACAAACCAGCTGTTCCCACTGGCCCCAGGAAGGGACTTCGTATGGGGTGTTTGAAATGCTTCAGTTGTTTGTAAACAAGCGCACGCAATGCCAATATTTATTCGTAAGTCAAAACCAAGGACTGTTATCGAACTATTATGCCTAAATAAAAAATTAAGATACACACAAAATGTGGTTAAAGCACACTTGTCTGTAGGGTTAACCATTTCCGAGATATTCCTTGTTGTTGGTTTGAATTTTACAGTGCTTATACTTTTCTCAAATGGGAAATAATTATTTGTTTCTTATTTTATTTCCTTGCGGCCAGCTCTTAAAATATTTCACTATCACTTAAGCTTACTGTGTTCCCCTGTTGCCATTGTACCTATAAGGGGATAGGTAATAAAATAAAATGTTTATGTCGATTAAAATGGAGATAGAAGAACAAGCATATGTAAGAATAGATCGTTAGTTTGTACAAAAAAGAACAAGAGAGATTAGAGGGTAAAGAAAGTAATGTGAATTTAAATCGACAGATATTTCACCAAACAATATGAATTGGTATAACGATAATATCTTCCATACTTTCTGGCTCTATCTTAATTCCTCATACTGCGCCACGTGTGCTGACAAAAGAAGGAAGTGTAGCGCAGATGTAAATAGTGTGGGTTGCAAAAAGCAAGGAGGAGAAATGGGAGACACGTGAAGCGCGAAAGAAAGAGGGGAGAGCCAAGGAGGGAGATGATAAGAGCGGGCATTCTGAAGGAAGTGGGGGGGGGGGGGGGAAGAGTGAACTAAATAATACGTATAGAAAAAGTGACTGATGAAATAACTGATATAACTGATAGATCGAAGGGGTTGAGGGGGTAAGGGAGAACTAGGTAGGAGAGAAAGAAAGTAAAAATGAAAAGGGCATGTCCCTGAGAATAAAGTTAAGGAACTAGTTGGGTAAACCCTAAATCAAGTAGTAGAGGAAAGTGAGGCTATGGTAACGAAAATCGAAGCTGGTAAGAAAAACGAAAAAGACGGAGAGAGAATAGAAATAGGAGATAAAATAAATCACATCATAGAAATTAAAGGGCAGAGTGGAACAGGATAAGTTCGTGAAAAGGTAGAAAGCAAATATTCACAAACTGATATTGAACCTAACCTAACCTAACCTAATCATGCACAATATAAACAGAATGTTCAGCTCTTTGGGACCCTAGGATTCAAAGTTACGCCTCTTTGACCAAGTGGACATAGAGGGATCAGTGCAGGACAACTGTACCTCCACCTCTGTGACGACAGATGGCATTAGGGTGCCAACCAGTCTATCTACTTTCATTGTCTGTAGATAGATGGCACAACATTCACTATTACACTCTATTTCCGTTTTTACTATTGTTTTAGAGGTAAAGTGGAACTTTGGGTCGTGGTATTAAATATTCAATCCGCCATTTACCTTTGTGACTGAGGGAAACACGAAAAAATTCAGTTAGATTGGTCAGCCCAGGGATTTGAACCCAGGATCTCCAAATACGAGCCACAGACGCTATGACCTAAGCCATATGTTCGGCTCAGTTCTGTTTTAATTCACTTTTTGGCATCGATCAGGGCACTTTGACGCTGAGATTTTGGACATCGTACTAACAAAAAATGCGACACTGTTAAATAACTTTACTGTTTATCACAGCCTGGACTCCGACCATCTTCCCGTGCATTTCGACATACAGGGTGGCATTTCAGCCAGTGCCTCTGGCTCTCAAAGTAGAGCTGAGACCGACTGGAATAAGTTCACCACTGAAATGCACGGGATGGCGCAACCCAGACTGTCATACTATAGCGAGGCAGACATAGATGTCGCCATTGAAAACTTTACTGCCTCGCTACACACAGCCAAGAGAAATGCTACCACATACACCACAAGACCACCCGGTTTTTGCACGTACCCCGAGGTAGAGCAACTCATTGCGCGGAGACGACGCTTGACAAAACTGTGGCGATACACCCGTCAGCCTGAATATAAAGTGCTAGCAAAATGGCTACGCAACATCATTCGGCAACAAATTAAAATCAATAAAACTGAACAATGGGAAAACAAAATGCTGAGTACCACACATTCGGACTCTTCTTTGTGGAAATTACTCAAGGCTTTCAAAGTTTCCACGAGCGTCAACTCCGCAACTGAGGCGCTGCACACTCAAAGCGGCTTGCACTTCTCCGCAGAGGAGAAAGCCGAGGTCTTCGCTGACTGTCTCCAAGACAGATTCACCGAAAACCCAGTGACCAACTGTGAAATAGAACGGGAGGTCCAGACATGGGTACAAACCTGGGTGGCGCAGAAGCAAGAGCAACAACTACCCACCATAACACCGCAGGAAATTTACAAGCTCATTAGGAAATTGCCTAATGGGAAAGCTGCCGGTCCAGACAAAGTGACTAATGAGGAACTTAAGCATCTCCCGAGAAAAGCTCTGGTGCAACTAACAAAGATATTTAACGCCTGTTTGCAGCAAGGCTATTTCCCCTCTACTTGGAAACGAGCTAAGGTTATCATGCTCCCAAAGCAAGGGAAAAGCACCAGACAACCGCAAAACTACCGTCCCATTAGTCTTTTGTCTACTATTGGTAAACTGCTGGAAAAATGTATCCTTTCTCGGCTTCAAAAACAAGTCTCCGCAACACATGAACTCTCAAATTCACAGTTTGGCTTTAGAAAAGGACATTCCACTGAACTACAGCTCCTCAGACTAACTGATGACGTAACAGAGCAATTTAACAATGGGGCTTCAACGTTGGCGCTATTTCTGGACGTAGAAGCTGCATTTGACCGGTGCTGGCACAATGGCCTTATTTATAAACTGCACCACAATTTCCCGGCTCTTCAAAATTATCTATACTTGCTGCACAATTTTCTAGAAAATCGGCAGTTTTACGTCCAAGTGGGCCGCTCCTCCTCACGGGAGCGAGTGATGCGGGCTGGCGTCCCACAAGGGGCAATAATGTCCCCTTTTCTGTATATATTGTTCACCACTGATTTCCCAGTGGACGCCAGATGCAAGGTCGCCATGTATGCTGACGACACTGCAATATACAACCACCATAGAAATCCACGTTTCGGCCTTGCAGAAATGCAACGTTATGTGAACAATTTCCTCTCATGGCAACATGACTGGAAAATCAAAATTAATCCCGACAAATGCCAGCTGATTCATTTTTCTAAGCGGCGTCACACTTTGGCAACGGACCTAACGGTCGGTGGTCAAATATTGCACTGCCGTCAGCAAGTTAAATACTTAGGTGTCACCTTGGACCGCACAATGTGTTGGTCCACCCACATAAAAAATAGCGCCAATAAAGGCAGACAGCGGCTAAAGTTGTGCGCCCCCATCTTCCGTAGTAAACAGTTGCGACTAAAGTCAAAACTTATACTATATAGGTCATTTATTCTCTCGGTGGTCCTGTATGCATGTGTGGCCTGGGCTAATGCCTCCAAAACTGCCCTCAAACAACTCCAAACCCTCCAGAACCTCTTCCTCAGAAAAATCCTCTCTGCTCCACTCCTCACCACCACCCAAACTCTTCACCTCGAAACTCATATCCCGTTCATCCCGGAGGCAATAGACAAAAGAGCAATGGCGGCATGGACGCGCATTAGGAACCACGAAAATGACGTGATCGCTAACATCGGCAAAGGCGAGCCGAAGCACCGCAAGCATACTAGGATAAAAATGTTCTAGAAGCGGCTCGGCTCGCCGACTAATGCGCGTCCACGCAACCTCGTCCCTAAGCCACATACATGTTCCGGCAGAGGCCCTCGCCTCGGAAAATATTCAGGAGCTGCCACCGCGGGACAGTGTACATAGTGTAAATAGTGTAGTGCGCTGGGACGCATATTTCTGGTGTGCCCAGTGAAGATGTGTGTGTATGTGTGTACGAGTGTGTGTGTGGGTGAATGCGTGCGTGTATGTGTCTGTATATAATTTGTAAATATGTACATATGTATATATAACCCAAAGACGAAACAGACAAAAGACAAAAGAAAACTATTCTCGGTGACCTACAGATGGTCACCGTATGGGTTTTTGTATATAGCGAAAACTGTAAATATGAACAAAGTCAACTGTAAATCAATGTAAATATAGCCTGTAAGTCGGGCCCACTGTACCGGCACCAGGCCAATACTTTTAAAATAAACTAAACTAAAACTAATTGTTCATGTGCTCAAAAAACATACTTGGCTTACATCTATGTGTATGAATTTTAAAGCCGTTAAGGTTTTGTCTTTCAGCACAAACTCAGGTTAATGTAAAAATAACTCGCTGCCGTAGGAGGAGGAGTAGGAGAAACGCCGGGGTCTGGGCGGGTTCCTGCAACTTTTATCTTTGTTACAGGGTGTTTGTTAACTTCGGTCACGTCACTAAAACAAATCACTCCATACCCACACATTTGCTTGCAATAAACACGAAATATCGATAAATTTATGAGTTTTGAAGGTTTACGCATTAGTGCATTCAATCCAAAAATTTGAAACCTAGATTTCATCGCAACTACACGTTCTTAGTCTCCCTGGGTCCAAAAAGGTCATGTTTAGAGAAGTGAGAGAGTCTATCAGCAGTCAAGTTGAAAAACGATACACAAAAATATTCTTAACACAAAAACAGGTGGCAAAATTTTCGTTATTTTTTATTTTCCCAAAAATGAATGCTATTTAAATACTATATGTCGACGATATTTGCATGGAAAACCTGTATATATTGACCTTTCTGGAAATAGCTCTGTAGTGCTGGCACAAAATAAACGTCAGTCTTCTTAAACCATATACTTTATGTAAATTACTTTTTTGGGGGGGGGGGGTTGGAGGTGGTACTTAAACGTTTCCAAGATATTCCTTGTTATTGGTTTGCATTTTCAAATACTACTGCCACGTAAAGTCTACTGCATTCCCATATTCTCCTTGCACCTGCAAGAAAATTAGCAATAATTTCTCTAAATGTTTACCTCTGTTAACATGAATTAAATAGAGAAATAAGTGAGTAGGGAAAATCATGTGAGTGCGGCTTCTACAAGCTGTTGAAGGCGTTGCATCCCGTACTTGTCTCATCTGATTCAATCTTTAAGATGCGACTTGAGTCATAAAGTCCTTCACTAATAGTGATCAGGAAAGTATTTGCCATACGAAAGTTAAATCAGTGGAAAATAGTTGACTCATGAAGTGAATGACGTATATTTTAACGTCATCTGCATTTTCCTATTCTATGTTAAAACGTTTGAAAAGAAAGCAACGGGAATTTGAGATTACAGTAGGCTTTGAGCGATAGTCAAATCTTTTAAAGGTTTGACATTCCATTCTCTTTGCACGGCTAAGAGATAAAGCGGATAACGACCTTCTATTTGAGAAAAGTTGAAGCATTGCAAGACTCACACACATAACAAGGAATATCTACGAAATGGTTCACTCCACAAAAAAGTGCATTTGGACATAAATTGTATGTTTTAAGGAGATCTACATTTTTTGAATAGTAAGATTTGGTCTATAGCTTATGGTTTAGCAGTTATGGAAAAGTTAGAGTAAACATGATTACGTGGGCTGTAGCCAGAAAATTCAAAATATACATTTCATTTTTCATGCAAAGGATAGGGTTAACTCAAAATCTTCGTGTCGCATTCTTGAAAGCTATTAAATACCAACTTTGGTTTTTAACTGGCTTTTCGTTTTTGAGTTTTACGGACCTTTTTCTAAAACTGCTTTTTTGGACTAAGTGGGCCTCAAAACATATTTCCGGTGAAATCTCGACATCGAAATTTTGGGTGGAATACAACACTTCCCCTATTTAATATACGTAGTGGTTATCATTCTATTATCTCATTTAGTATATTTTAATTAAACTCTCGAGGAGGAGCAAATTTGGACAGGTTTGGTGGCTAACAGAAATTTATTGAACATGTTTACGTTGTGTCCTGGAAAATGCCCGCCTATGCTGAATTGGGTCTATGTTCGACAACGCTCTTTAATAAAAAGTAAAAACCTGGAAATAAAGGAAAATAATAAATAAATAAATGTTTGCAAGCAAGCATCAACTAGGGAATACGCCACTGCGTTTCAGGGCTAAACCGGTTGTAAACCACGGCATATCCGTTTATTTTTAAACAACCTGGGTAATGAATTGCCTGTTTTAATGCTCACTGCTACACGGTTTACGACCGTTTAAGAACCTGGGTGCTCTTGCGGGAACTCTTTCTTCTATTTCTGACTCATACATCCTTCAGTCAACTCGCAGCGCTTAAAAGCCCAGTGTTTTCCTTTGTCATTCGCTTCTTCAGGTTTATCTCTCGTTTATTGCACCAGTTTTCAGTCCTTGCGTATTCTACATCAGCGATGTCCCACTCTTTGCGAAAGAGGGGCGTTTGGATTTACCTCTTTCCACTATACCCCTAGCCGTCCATTGTGTTGCAGTGGCGGTTTGGTTACATGCACGTTGCGTTTGATTTACGAAAGCACTTTCAAATCTTATACGTTAAACAAGTCTATCAATATTTGGCGACAAAGTCGAAGTGCATAACTAAAAACATATTCCTATTTGAAAAATCTGACGTGCTGCACTCACATGACTTTCTCTACTCTTGTACTAACCATTCTTACAAACTCTTATTCCTATATCTTCTTCGTGTTAGTTGAGATAAACATTTGTACAAATTATCTTATTGCTTATTTCCTTGTAGGTACAAGGGGAATATTAGAATACAGTAGGATTTGTGCGATAGCCAAATATTTTAAGGCCTTCAGATTGCGTTCTCTTTGCATGGTTAACATATAAAAAAATGAATAGCGACGTTCTATTTCACGAAAGTTTTTAAGTTTTCCGAAACTCACACACATGACAAGGAATATCTCCGAAATGGTTCACCATACAAGAAAATTTATTGAGACATAAATTGTGTATTTTAGCAAGATCTACATTTTTTGTATAGTATGATTTGGTCTATCTCTAACGGTTTACCAGTTATGCAAAAGTCGTCCAGAGTAAATACGACTACAGGGGCTATAGCCAGAAAATTCAAGATATACATTTCATTTGTCATGAAAGTATCTCAAACATACGACATTTTAATCAAAATCGTAAGAGCGATTTTCAAGAAAATCAAAATTTTCGAAAAATCTTCCATGTAAAGGGTAGTTTAGGGTGGGTCTATTTTCTTCAAAATCTTCGTGTGGAATCCTTGAAAGACATTAAACTTAAATACCAACTTTGGTCTTTAACCAAGTTTTCGTTTTTGAGTTATGGTGTCCACAGACTGACACACAGACAATGCTTTTTTTGGATTCAGGGGATCTCAAAACATCTATTTCCGGCGAAATCTCGACCTTGAATTTTTGGGTGGAATACAATACTTCCTCTACTTACTAGTAGAGAAAATAAAAGGCTAAACACTACTTATATCGTGATTTTCTTTTGACATAATGCAAACGTTGGCTTGCCTGGATGTACTGATGGATCCTTATGCACATTAAAATGGGAGACACACACAGACACTTAAAAATGCATAGAACCACACAAGGCAAAGATCCGGAAATAGCGGTCATGTATCATGGATGGGTTTTATTGTATTTTCCCCCTAGTCGAGCCACTTACAGCTTCCTGCCCCTTTCTCTGAACGGCACCTAAATCCTCCCGGAGGCTTTGACATCCATCCATCCCTCTTCATACCTTATCCTTTTCTTGCTTTACGCGCTGCCGTGTTTCTACTGTTTCTGTATTACACATGCAGATCGAAGCGTTTGTTCAACTTTGCATTTTCCAAGAAAATTCTCCACCCCAAACATGGAATATTTTTCCTGTTAAATTCGCTTTTGTATAACCAAACTGTGAGAGACAAAAAGAAAGGGGGGATAGCAGATCACATTAGGAAACATCATTTACTAACATCAATTTTTTGTGGCTTTAACTATTTCCGAGATATCTTTTTGTTATGAATTTGAATTTTTAAAAGCGGCAAGTAGATCTCTAGGTAGCTAGCAAAGTATTATGCCTATTCCATAAATAATTCTATACCATATTTTCACTAGAAATGCATGATTTGAGGACCCCAAATGTTATAAAAAGGTCAGTGTCTGTGCGAAAAAATATAACTGCAAAATAAATACTCGGTTAAATACGAAAGTTGGTATTTATGTTAAGCGTCTTCCAACAATGACACGAAAATTTGCAAGTAAATCTCCCCCCCCAAATCACGCTTTAAATCAGGGCGCGTTACCTTAAGCGACCTTAATCCTTTTTACATACAGCTATCAGTCAAGGTCGTGATCAATCTGCGCATAATCTGCTTCAGATAAAAAAAAATTTATTTTCTAAAAAGTGGTTTGAGCTTTGACTAAAATAAAACACATGCTTAAGATATTTTGATGACAAATGAAGATCTTGAATTTTCTGGGATCAACTTCTGAAGCCCTCTTTATATTGAATTACTTTTACCTAACTGGTAACCATTTCCGAGATATGTCTTGTTATTGGCCTAAATTTTCCAATACGTGTTTATATCTACTTCTGAAATGGGAAAGCTACAACGAGAGATATTTATGTCGATGAAGGTGGAGTAGACAGAAAAATGTTTATTTTAAAGAATAATTGTTGAAGAACGGGTAGAGTAAGTAACATGAATATAACTCATCATTCATAGATATGAGTATATTTTTTGTGAAACCAAAAAACGTGGCTCCAACAATAGCGGCGGTATTGATTTCACTTCAACCAGCGTCTGTCAGACCCTTTGTACCGAACCCTATGTAACATTTGGCCAAATGAGTAAATTAATTAGCAGATCTTTTATCCTACACCAGAGAGCGGGGAAGAAACAAATGAGAGTGATAATAGACCAGCTGGTGTGTCAGGGGAACCCCAGTCCAGTGCTGTTCGCCTCGACCTCAGTTGGGATCGAAACAAGCACTTGAATAGCAAGATGGATTAAATAAAATATTGCTGCGCATATCCGCGTGAGATACTTAGATTCACAACAAAAACGTAGCGTTAGCACGTAGGAGTAACAACATGCTTATTTCAACGGAAATATGTTTTGAGACCCCCTGGATCCAAAAAAAACATTGTGTGTCTGTCAGTCTGTAGAGAGCATAACTCAAAAACGAAAAGTCAGTTAAAAACCAAAGTTGGTATTTAAGTTTAATGTCTTTCAAGGATGTGACACGAAGATTTTGAAGAAAATAGCCCCACCCTAAACTACCCTTTACATGAAAAATTTTTCGAAAATTTTGATTTTCTTCAAAATGCCTCTAATGATTTTGATTAAAATGTCATATGTTTGAGATATTTTTATGACAAATGGAATGTATATCTTTAATTTTCTGGCTATAGCCCCTGTAGTCGTATTTACTCTGGATGACTTTTGCATAACTGCTAAACCCTAAGAGGTAGACAAAATCTTAGCATACAAAAAATGTAGATCTTGCTAAAACACACAATTTATGTCACAATAAATTTTCTTGTAGGGTGAACCATTTCGGAGATATTTCTTGTTATGTGTGCCAGTTTCGGAAAACTTAGAACTTTCGTGAAATGCAACATCGTTGTTCATTTTTTATGTGTTAAGCGTGCAAAGAGAACGGGATCTCAAAGCTTTAAAAGATTTGACTGTTGCTTAAAGCCTAGTGTATTGTAATAATTTGTAAGAATGTTTAGTACAAGAGTAGAGAAAGTTATGTGAGTGTAGCACATCAGATTTTTTTTTTTTTAGTTAAAATGTAGTCTAATATTAAAGTGAGATAAACGGCGTAGTGAGTAGTTAGAAATTAAACAAAATAGTTTTTTATTGTGTAAAATAGAGAAATAATGTTCCCATTGTTGATGAAACAGGCGCGTAGTGATTCTGAAAGTCCGTCCAGTACTGTTTACTGGTTTAAACTGCACCGTGTAGCTTGCTAGTGTGGAGGGAGCTATACAGCCGAGTAGGGGAGGCGTTGGCGTGACTAACGGTGTTAAACCTATCTACAATCTGTCAGCAATGGAAACAGGGAAGTTCTAACATGCATCCAAATGGGCGAATACGCCACTGCGTAGTGTTCACATCGAGGTCGGTGCCGACATACTTTTCCGGGAGAGCGTACAAAAAGCATTAACAAGGTAAAGCGAAATGTGGCAGAATGAAGGAGGTTACTGACCCTGAGCAAGGGAAGCTGGAGGCAGGAAAAAGCCATTGATGACGACGGCGACGGCGGCGGCGACGTCGAGCGACGCAGGTCTGGACAGAATTAGCCATGGAGCGTTGCGAGTGAACTCCCAGTCGTCACGAAGGAAGCGCTGTGTAAACTCCCGTGTGGATCAACAACAGCAGCCATCTTCAAGTTCAAGGTAGGCAATGAGTGGCTGGGTACGAAAACCAGACCTCGGCGCTATAGGCAATCAGTTTACCACTTGAAATCACATTTGGACAGTGTCAAACAGGCATCCATGCACCAGATATTACATGTACTGTTGTCCTACTGAAGTCTAAACTAGTTTAAAATAATTACTGCGTGTGTAACGTATTATAACTACGTTTACAATGAAATAAATATAGTAATTTTAGGTTAGTGTTCAGTTTTCGCACATTTGGGAAGTAGAAAACAACAAAGCAAAGAGTTAATGAATTTCCCAGTGATAAACTAATAGATTTTTGTAGACCGTTTTCCATATGCTATGTGATCACTATTTTATTACACAAAACAATGCAACTACTAACGTTAGGAAAGAAATATTGGCTTGTTATCAACGTGGATCTTTGACACAGAGAGCGAAATATTAACTGCAATACAGTTTACTGATTAAAAGACAATAATGGTCCTTAACCAAGCTCACACATTCTATAAATAGACTATAGACACTGTGTAATTAGTATATTCTGCTCCAGTAAACGTGAAACCTATTAATTAAATGTAAAAGTCTAGGTTAGATTAGCTTGATTAGTATGCTTAGGTTAGGTTACGTTGGTTAGTATGGTTAAGTTAGGTTAGGACAGGTTAGGCTTAGATACAATCAACCTAGAAATGGTTTTATGTTAAACATCAGCTACATAGAACATAACCCCTACAACTAACATGTATACATACTTATACCTCCTAGAAATTGTTCCTAGAGCCTACCTCAAACGCCTCCAATACCGTAGCCTTCAATCGTGTCTCTAGTATTCCCTAGATTACGCATGGCCGTCATGTTGCGCATTAACCCTCTGCGCAGTCTTTCAAATAGTTATGTCAAATAGGAATACGTTATTGGTTTTATCTTTTGGCCACGTAAAGAAAACTGAATGCCAAAGGCAACAAATAGTGATCAGCTTTAAAAGATAAGACTATTGCTCAAGATTCCCATATTCCTCTTGCACCTACGAGGAAATAATTTGTACAAATGTTTATCCCAAGCAGCACGAAGAAGATATATCAATGATTTTGCAAGAACGCTTAGTACATGAGTAGAGAAAGTCATGTGAATACAACACATCAGATTATTGCAGGTGTATTGTCATAAGGGAGTAGGTTGCAAGTCTAAATTGTAATTATGAATTAAATAAGATATATTTATTGTCATCATTAGGTTATGGTAGCAGTGCTTCAACTGTTTGCTGTTTTGCAAGTTTTCACCTCAGAGCACCACCAGAGTTTTCATCCTACGCAGAGTGACCTTGCACGGAACGAATTAGCAGATGTTGGTAAAGGGTGCGGCAGTGTCAGTTTAAATGGTGACGAGATCATAAGATGCTGTCAACCAGGGTTGCCAAATCTACCATCGTTTACAGGAGCAACGATAATTTGAACGTGTGCACAGTGGCGTATTCTCCACGAGCGCAATGCAACAATGAAATAATTCCAATATCAAGAAATCAACAATAACCCACGAACTACGATTGAAAACCATCAATTCTGCTCCAGAGAAGCGTTTACTTGGCTGAATAGCGGATGGCCGCTTGCGATTGTTTATTAGTTCTTCTAACAGCCTAGGCGTGGTGCTAAGGTATTCTCGCCTCATCGCCTGCTATCATGACGTCATAATGACAGTCAGAGAAATGCATGCACTACGTGTAACTGCATTCAAGGTGCCAACATCGTTTGTTGAGTGCATTTCAATTAATTTTACCGGTCAATATTCAAAGTATGGATGGTTCTGAAAGTAATGTTGCATTAATAAATCTTTTCAATCACGTTCATTATTATGACTAATATAATCAGAAGTCCGACCAGCGAGAGACTATCCGTCAAATGATATTTACCTGAACTATTTCATGAATAAGAAGTGAGTTTAAATACTATATCTCAAACATTTAACTAGAAATTGTTAAACTTTATAAAACATAACCTAAAACATATTCATTTCCATTAGTGTAGTTCGACTTACTCAGCTTTGCCAACTGAGGGGAACGAAACCCAAGAATTACACGTATTTTGATCTTCTTTTGTTATCACAGAAAACTAATATATAATTTGGAAAAATACATTAATTATTAAAAGAACAACGCAGTGCTATTTTGACCGTTAATTGATTCTAATGTGTAATACATTGTTTTTTCAGTGGTTTATGGGATATAGTTGGCAACACTGACTAAACAAAGGAATGACCTTGTACAAAACAATCTGACCAGGTTATAATGCGGATATGACAATTTGAAGCTTCTATATATGAAATAATTTTTATTAGCCGTTGTATTCTCCAAATTTATTAATCATTCAAAAGTTGATAATTTGTTTCTCAGAATTGGAGCATTATAACATTTAAATTCGCCAAAAGTTTCTACTTCATATTATTTTAATATGAAAAATTAGATTTTATACTTTTTGAACAAATATGGATCACCTTTCACAGATAAATTGGTGCCTTAATACATTTGATGGTTGAATGTGACATTTCATTGTTGTTGTTTCAGGCACCTCCACGGACCTGGTGCCCACGCTGCTGGGGATGTATGACGCCCTCGTGGGGCGCCCATCGCAGCCCAGCACGCCGGCCATGGAGGTTCCACCAGCACAAGCACCACCCTCCACCTCGGCACCCGGTGTCCTGGTGTCTCGCCCGCTCTCTATCAGCTCCATCGCGTCATCCTCGTCTTCATCCTCAGGTACGTCGCACACCCATATCTGACCACGCCTGCTTTTACAGTTTGCATTTCTTCTGGTTTTAGCAGTTTTAATATAATACTGTAACTTTTTGGTTGGTTGTGAAGTAAAGTAGACAGATGTAGTCGAGATAAAGAAACACTTTTATTTCCGTAAACAGTAACTTTGTACACTCGTTGCAACAACAAGAAAGTCTTTTCCCATTCACCAACAGCACGGCTCCGAACTAGTAACACAACAGACTGTCCCTTCTCCGTCGGCACGACTACTCAACCTTCACATACTGACTGACTCTTCTCACACTTTACCGCTATTTATATCTCCCAGGCACTATTCTGGAAGCTTCAGGAACGTTCACTTATTGCGGCAAGATACAAAGTAGAAGACTCCAGAAGAATCTATCCTTTTCTCTCTTTCGGCAAGCGCCCCAACAATGCGGCCATTCTCTGTCTCTTTCCTTCGGCTCCTTTGCGGTAGTGCCGACAATAATGCGATGGGTGACACTGCGGTTGTCGGCAATTAGATGCGGCGGGCGCGGTGACACTACAGAAGTCATATTAAATTATATACATGATGGGGCATATACAGAGTGAGCAAAATTTCAGAGGGAGAGAGACTACACTGTCTTTTTCTTTCATTCTCTCTTGTTCTGCACTGGCAGGTCACGTAATTCAGAGCAAAGCTACTGCGCAACTTGCCCTCACTTGCCTGCATATGTTTCGGAGTACAGTAGGGACTCATGCTGGGGTTCCGCTTGAGCACCCCGATTAGTAATGTTAGTTGAACGTGTCATAAATAAGTATTATTTTTCTGTCTTGTGCTAAAGTAAGTTTGTGGCTAACGTGTAGTTTGTTACCCAGGAACTAGCAGTTGCTCCGGACGAAGGCTGGGCACCGCCCCCAAGTCTTCGGCGTACCTCGCATCCATCGAAAGCCTGGAGGACGACGACGACAGCGAAGATGAGTCTCGTCTCAAGAAACCTGCGGACAGGTTGCTGAAAACGAGTGGAGGCGGCAGCGGCGGCTCTCAAGGTCAGTTCCTCCATTATAACACAGGTAACAATGAGCTAGAGATTTTAGTTAAAATAGTTATTCCAAACTCATTAAATAGACAATTCAGGAGTTGGAAAGTGAGGTGTTAAAAGATGAAAATAAACGGTTGCGTAAAGCAACGTTTAAACAACGTGTACTTGTGACAGTTCACTGGCAGTAGGGAAGGGGGGCACAGCGCTGCCGGGTTACAATTAACTATATGTGCACTTAATTTTTATTTTGGTTCATCACACAAAATGCTTTTTTACTTTGTCTACTGTAAGTAAAGGAAGTTCTATATTCCGCCAAAAAGTTCGATGTCGAGATTTCACTGGAAATATATGTTTTGAGACCCCCTGAATCCAAAAAAAGTATTTTTAGAAAAAGGTCCGTGTGTGTCTGTCAGTCTGTGGACAGCATAACTCAAAAACGAAAAGTCGGTTAAAATCCAAAGTTAGTATTTAAGTTTAATGTCTTTCAAGGATGCGACACGAAGATTTTGAAGATAATAGCCCCACCCTAAACTACCTTTACATGGAACATTTTTCGAAAATTTTGATTTTCTTGAAAATGGCTTTAACGATTTTGATTAAAATGTCATATGTTTGAGATATTTTAGTAACAAATGAAATGTATATCTTGAATTTTCTGGCTATAGCCCCTGTAGTCATATTTACTCTGGACGACTTTTGCATAACTGCTAAACCGTTAGAGATAGACCAAATCTTACTATACAAAAAATGTAGATCTTGCTAAAATACACAATTTGTGTCTCAATAAATTTTCTTGTAGGGTGAACCATTTCGGAGATATTCTTTGTTATATGAGTGAGTTTCGGAAAACTTAAAACTTTCGTGAAATGGAACAACGTTGTTCATTTTTTTATATGTTACGTGTGCAAAGAGAACGGAATCTCAAAGCTTTAAAAGATTTGACTATCGCTGAAAGGCGTACCTACAAGGAAATAAGTAAATACGATTTTGTTCTGCATAACATTAGTTTTCCATTTATTGGTGAATGAGGAATGAAAGTGTTTGCAATTCCTAAAGCCCAGTACAGTTTTACTAAAATAATGCCAACACCTCTTTGGTTCACAAAGGCTTGCCTTGATGTTGTGAGATGGCGCCGTGATATGGAATGACGTCACTTGACTGGCCGACAAGAACGTCGTGCCTTGTACAGTTGTCGACGTCAACTGCCGCAAATCTGTTTCCATTCCGCTCCAATAACCACTCTCCAGGGGGCAATTCACAACATCTAGTTCTGCTTAAATGTTTACATTTTATTCGTGTCTATTTTTCTTGGAGAAACGACATTGAAACTGTTATAAATGGACAGAGTGGCGATGAGCAGAAAATAATATAACGGTTACCCAACTAAGAAAGACAAGATGTAAACATTACAACGTGTGAGTGCGTGTGTGTGGACACATAACTCAAAAACGAAAAGTCGTTTAAAAACCAAAGTTGGTATTTAAGTTTAGTATCTTTCAAGGATGTGACACAGAGATTTGGAAGAAAATTGCTCCACCCTAAACTACCCTTTACATGGAAACTTTTTCGAAAATTTTGATTTTCTTGATAATGGCTCTAACGATTTTGATTAAAATGCCATATGTTTGAGATATTTTGAAGACAAATTGAATGTATATTTTGAATTTTCTGGCTATAGCCTATTTAGTCCTATTTACTCTGGATGACTTTTGAGTAACTCCTAAACCGTAAGAGATAGACAAAATCTTACTATACAAAAAATGCAGATCTTGTTAAAATACACAGTTTTTGTCGAAATAAATTTTTTTGTAGGGCGAACCATTTCGGAGATATTCGTTATTATTTGTGTCAATTTCAGAAAACTTAGCAAAATCGCCTTTCAAAAGTTCACTACTATGTTTTATGTAATTTATTCTACGAGAACATTTTAAATTGTTATATGCTTAACTTCAGTAATTAACAAAATTGGCAATACTGGTGTATTTTCCTTTGCTGTGTCTGCGTCACGTGATATTTTATATAATATGCTTCAGCCAGCCTTACTTCGTATATAAATAGGCATTCTGCCTTTGTCATCGTAGATATATCTATCAGAATTATATTTATAGGAGTGAACCGCCTTCCTTTCATTTGTTTCCCCGCTTTTACCTTGACTTGGCAATTGGCTGCCCTTTCTCTTTCACATACACACACCAGGCTAGCATAAACAACGGAGCTCTACTATTTCACACGCAATTCATCTTGTTAAGGGCCCATCCTGCCCAATGTAACAGTATACTTCAATTGTTATCCCCAAATACACAACTGGAGCCCTATAACACCAACTGTCCGCTATTCCATTCCCCTGAATGATAATGAATAGTAATCGGTATTAAATAGAAAGGCGATTGGAGGACATCCAAGTCATAATTCATTACATTACTTAACAGTTCAAGGCAAATACTACATTATATATTACAATACGGTCGTGGGAAATGCGCCTGCGTGTGTGCATAGGTACATATACTGCACATGGGCTTCACTGTTATCGCTCGCGCATGTAAACAACTGCAGGTAGTTACCGCCTGACCATGAAAACCGACTCACTGCGGACAACCTACCACATAAACGTACTTATTTCTACGTCACACGATCCATACATTTGCGAGGCAATGATTTACGTTACGTTGTTTTCGACTCTTGCTTCTAGTGGCAGTTGTTTGCAATTACGCATCGAGTTGGGATCAAAAACTATTTTTTTTCGACATCGGCTGATCAAAGAACAAAATGTCATTAGACTTTTTTTGTTTGTAATGACTTCCCTTCCACCTGTAGGTCAGTAGGGTAAGGTTATAAGACACAGAGTTCAGTGATTGTTAAGAGAATAGATTAGTGACACCTGTTGACGTTTTAGTGCATTATCATACGCATCTGTAATGAAACAAGCCCGAAGTGTTGCATGTCTGGAAGTGTAATTATGAACGTTGTGTTAATTGCAGGTTCAGGAGACAGCGGAGTTTGTAGTCCTTGCAGCTACATCAGCTCGCCGTGCCCGCCCCCGGGCCGCCCCCGATACTGTGATCCCCATCTCAGCTACATGGACCGAGTGGTCATGGAGATCATCGAGACAGAAGGCGTCTACGTCCGCGACCTCCATCAAATCATCGAGGTGAGTAGCCATGCAGTATTGCCAACTGTAGCGACAAGTCACTAGATCTGCAGGGCCAGCGTTTCAAAGATAACCAATATTCTGACGGTTTTAGGAATCATTAAGAGAAAACTCTGGCACATTACTTAGTGTTTTAGTTAGGAAAACGTGTTTCAGGAGCTATTAGTTCCCATCCTCATCATTCGTCATGGTGGCTAGCCTTGCCCCTGGTGGCGGTTTGCTGAACCTCTCCATAAGTAGCTCGCTTGGCGGGGTTTCAAAATTTCCAATGCATTTTCTGTATTTCCAAATGTTTCCCTGAAATAATTTTTAGTACTATCAGATTTCTGTTTATTTTGTGCTGATCTCTCCAAAAATACCAAACTAATTGTGATTTGTCTGTTTTTACTTTGTGTCTGTCAGGCTGTAGACAGCATAACTCAAAATCGAAAACTCGGTTAAAAACCAAAGTTAGTATTTAAATTCAATGTCTTTCAAGGATGCGACACGAAGATTTTGAAAAAAAATAGCTCCACCCTAAACTGCCCTTTACATGGAAAATTTTTCGAAAATTTTGATTTTCTTGAAAATGGCTCTAACGATTTTGATTAAAATGTCATATGTTTGAGATATTTTGATGACAAATGAAATGTATATCTTGAATTTTCTAACTATAGCCTCTGTAGTCGTATTTACTCTGGACGACTTTTGCATAACTGGTAAACCGTAAGAGATAGACCAAATCTTACTGTACAAAAAACGTAAATCTTGCTAAAATACACAATTTATGTCTGAATACATTTTTTTGTAGAGTGAACCATTTCGGAGATATTCCTTGCTATGTGTGTGAGTTTCGGAAAACTTAAAACTTTTGTGAGATGGAACATCGTTGTTCATTTTTTTATATGTTGTGTGTGCAAAGAGAACGGAAATGCATTATTCGCGTTACCTTGCCCAGCCCACAGTTATATCGTCTTTGTTGAGAGAGATTTTACTAATCTGTGCGTAAGATTGTTGAGTGCTGGATGTACTTGATGACTTTAAGGTCGAGGAAATGTAACTTTCCATTACATTCTTGCACCATTGTGGACTTTATAGAATTTTTTTGAAGTTTTAGTATTTCTAAAGCATCTTTCAGGTGTTTTTCCTGGACAATTGGCAGAATATCGTCAATAGGGTATGCTTTTGTGATTATTTTTCTAAAGAGTTAATTGAAATTGTGCGAGGGCTAATTTATGCCACCTATCTAATAGCCAGAAAAGGTCAATGAACGACCCGTCGACCAGACAGCCCTCTAGCGAGTATCCTTTGCTTTATGCCACAAAACCTATATGCACAAAGGAATAAAAGAGAAATTATGGACAGGAAATTATTATAGATGAGTAACCACCTCAGCACTCGGCTCTCCAACAGGAAAACGACGAAAACACAAGGTCACATTGGGGTGTCGACGAAGACTCGAACCCGGACCTCGCGAACGCGAACTTCACGCGTTACATCGAAGCCATTTTGTTTACTGAAAGGTATAGTAGATTCCAACGTGGATCTGAACCCAGTTTGTACGCGGCGCGTTACCCAAGGGTGCCTGATGAATGCCGCTGTTGATTACAGGGTTAAATGTGCTGAAGATAGCTTCAATCAGTGTTTCTTTTGAAGTGAGGCGGGCTAATTACACGACATTGTTGCGCATGGAGTAATCCAGTCGGGCGCCAGGGGCATGACGCCATCCTCGAGTACTTCCTCTCGACGTCTTCAAGACTGTCAGTAACCTACTTATCGCGGTTCACTTCCACAATCTCTCAGTATTTCTCCGAACAGCTACTTATGCAGCAAGTAGAGAAAAAAAGATTGCTGGACGAATTTCACGAAACTTAACAAGGAATATCTCCGAAATGGTTCACTCTACAAAAAAATTTATACAGACGTAAATTGTGTATTTTAGCAAGATCTACATTTTTTGTATAGTAAGATTTGGTCTATCTCTAACGGTTTAAGAGTTGTTCAAAAGTTATCCAGAGTAAATACTACAGGGGCTATAGCCAAAAAATTCAAGATATACATTTCATTTGTTATAAAAATATCTCAAACATATGACATTTTATTCAAAATCGTTAGAGCCATTTTCAAAAAAATAAAAATTTTCGAAAAAGTTTCTATATAAAGGGTAGTTTAGGGTGGGGCTATTTTCTTCAAAATCTTCGTGTCGCATCCTTGAAAGATGCTAAACTTAAATACCAACTTTGGTTTTTAACCGACTTTTCGTTAGCGAACTTTTGGGTGGAATACAATACTTCTTTCCGTAGAAATAGACGATTTTGGTCATGTTTGCTAAGGACAGTGATTTTATCACAAAAGCCGAATGTTGTGAATGAAAATCTCTGGTGTGGGAGACCAGGAAGTGGACAGGAAGTGACGTTGGCGACCTCATCTCCGCCGATGGGCGCCTACCAACACACGACAAAGCCACGCATTATCCTGTTATCGGCTTGAACTTGAGCTAGCCGCAGTCAAGGTCCATTCCAGCATTAATCCTTCCTCTTATGGCAGTTTGGATTTTTAAAAAACAACCAGGCGAGGAGAGGGAAGTAAAAAAAGCGGGGCCATTCAACAAAGAGATTGGGATTATGAATGCGAAGGAAGATAGAAAAGTAACCACATCTGCATACTCTGAGTGGAGAATATAACGTCTTTGTTGCTTAAAATGTGGCCGATTCTTATCATTTTCCACCTGCTGATTACATAAATAACCTTAGCTCTTGTTTTGGCGATAAAGTAACAAGTAATTTTTCTAAACTCTATCTAAAAATTTTCTTTCGAGAACATAACTCAAAAACGAAAAGTCAATTAAAAGCCAAAGTTGGTATTTAAGTTTAATGTCGTTCAAGGATGCGACACGAAGATTTTGAAGAAAATAGTCCCACCCTAAACTACCCTTTACTTGAAACATTTTTCGAAAATTTTGATTTTCTTGAAAATGGCTCTAACAACTTTAATTAAAATGCCATATGTTTGAGATATTTTTATGACAAATGAAATGTATATCTTGAATTTCCTCGCTATAGCCCCTGTAGTCGTATTTACTCTGGACGACATTTGCATAACTCGTAAACCGTAAGAGATAGACAAAATCATACTATACAAAAAATGTAGATCTTGCTAAAATACGCAATTTATTTCTGAATAAATTTTCTTGTAGAGTGAACCATTTCGGAGATATTCCTTTTTATTTGTGTGAGTTTCGGAAAACTTAGCTTTCGTCAAAAGCAGCATCGTTGTTCATTTTTTTAATATGTTAGTCGTGCAAACAGAACGGAATCTGAAAATATTTGACTATCACACAAAGTCTACTCTATTCTAATATTCCCCTTGTACCTACAAGGAAATAAGCAATAAGATAATTTGTACAAATGTTTATCTCAACTAACATGAAGAAGATGTAGGAATAAGAGTTTGTAAGAATGGTTAGTACAAGAGTAGAGAAAGTCATGTGAGTGCAACACATCAGATTTTTCTAAATAGGCACACCAAGCAAATTTAGTGAATAGCTTTTGTTACATTGGTGGTGAAGTGGCATTTTGATCACAGAAATGCAGTATTGACGTCTCTTCTATGAGCATTGCTTTGGTATGAAGGTAGGGGACCAGGATAAGTCACTCTGTAGGGATGAAGAGCCAAGCCAGAGCAATGCAAGCTTGTGAAGATTGGCTATCAAGACTGTTTTGGTATGAAGGTAGGGGACCAGGATAAGTCACTCTGTAGGGATGAAGAGCCCAGCCAGAGCAATGCAAGCTTGTGAAGATTGGCTATCAGCACTGTTTTGGTATGAAGGTAGGGGACCAGGATAAGTCACTCTGTAGGGATGAAGAGCCCAGCCAGAGCAATGCAAGCTTGTGAAGATTGGCTATCAGCACTGTTTTGGTATGAAGGTAGGGGACCAGGATAAGTCACTCTGTAGGGATGAAGAGCCCAGCCAGAGCAATGCAAGCTTGTGAAGATTGGCTATCAGCACTGTTTTGGTATGAAGGTAGGGGACCAGGATAAGTCACTCTGTAGGGATGAAGAGCCCAGCCAGAGCAATGCAAGCTTGTGAAGATTGGCTATCAAGACTGTTTTGGTATGAAGGTAGGGGACCAGGATAAGTCACTCTGTAGGGATGAAGAGCCCAGCCAGAGCAATGCAAGCTTGTGAAGATTGGCTATCAAGACTGTTTTGGTATGAAGGTAGGGGACCAGGATAAGTCACTCTGTAGGGATGAAGAGCCCAGCCAGAGCAATGCAAGCTTGTGAAGATTGGCTATCAGCACTGTTTTGGTATGAAGGTAGGGGACCAGGATAAGTCACTCTGTAGGGATGAAGAGCCCAGCCAGAGCAATGCAAGCTTGTGAAGATTGGCTATCAGCACTGTTTTGGTATGAAGGTAGGGGACCAGGATAAGTCACTCTGTAGGGATGAAGAGCCCAGCCAGAGCAATGCAAGCTTGTGAAGATTGGCTATCAAGACTGTTTTGGTATGAAGGTAGGGGACCAGGATAAGTCACTCTGTAGGGATGAAGAGCCCAGCCAGAGCAATGCAAGCTTGTGAAGATTGGCTATCAAGACTGTTTTGGTATGAAGGTAGGGGACCAGGATAAGTCACTCTGTAGGGATGAAGAGCCCAGCCAGAGCAATGCAAGCTTGTGAAGATTGGCTATCAAGACTGTTTTGGTATGAAGGTAGGGGACCAGGATAAGTCACTCTGTAGGGATGAAGAGCCCAGCCAGAGCAATGCAAGCTTGTGAAGATTGGCTATCAAGACTGTTTTGGTATGAAGGTAGGGGACCAGGATAAGTCACTCTGTAGGGATGAAGAGCCCAGCCAGAGCAATGCAAGCTTGTGAAGATTGGCTATCAAGACTGTTTTGGTATGAAGGTAGGGGACCAGGATAAGTCACTCTGTAGGGATGAAGAGCCCAGCCAGAGCAATGCAAGCTTGTGAAGATTGGCTATCAAGACTGTTTTGGTATGAAGGTAGGGGACCAGGATAAGTCACTCTGTAGGGATGAAGAGCCCAGCCAGAGCAATGCAAGCTTGTGAAGATTGGCTATCAAGACTGTTTTGGTATGAAGGTAGGGGACCAGGATAAGTCACTCTGTAGGGATGAAGAGCCCAGCCAGAGCAATGCAAGCTTGTGAAGATTGGCTATCAAGACTGTTTTGGTATGAAGGTAGGGGACCAGGATAAGTCACTCTGTAGGGATGAAGAGCCCAGCCAGAGCAATGCAAGCTTGTGAAGATTGGCTATCAAGACTGTTTTGGTATGAAGGTAGGGGACCAGGATAAGTCACTCTGTAGGGATGAAGAGCCCAGCCAGAGCAATGCAAGCTTGTGAAGATTGGCTATCAGCACTGTTTTGGTATGAAGGTAGGGGACCAGGATAAGTCACTCTGTAGGGATGAAGAGCCCAGCCAGAGCAATGCAAGCTTGTGAAGATTGGCTATCAGCACTGTTTTGGTATGAAGGTAGGGGACCAGGATAAGTCACTCTGTAGGGATGAAGAGCCCAGCCAGAGCAATGCAAGCTTGTGAAGATTGGCTATCAGCACTGTTTTGGTATGAAGGTAGGGGACCAGGATAAGTCACTCTGTAGGGATGAAGAGCCCAGCCAGAGCAATGCAAGCTTGTGAAGATTGGCTATCAGCACTGTTTTGGTATGAAGGTAGGGGACCAGGATAAGTCACTCTGTAGGGATGAAGAGCCCAGCCAGAGCAATGCAAGCTTGTGAAGATTGGCTATCAAGACTGTTTTGGTATGAAGGTAGGGGACCAGGATAAGTCACTCTGTAGGGATGAAGAGCCCAGCCAGAGCAATGCAAGCTTGTGAAGATTGGCTATCAAGACTGTTTTGGTATGAAGGTAGGGGACCAGGATAAGTCACTCTGTAGGGATGAAGAGCCCAGCCAGAGCAATGCAAGCTTGTTACTTCTCCAGTTCCCGCCAAGAAGTGGAGCAAAGCGTTAAGACTGTGTAAGCAATTGAAGTGCGTGTCTGAGAATGTTTAACCTCTCGAGGGCCTCAGCACTAGAGTAGACATGGAGTTAAGTGGCTCAGAGGGTTTTACAGTTCGTGTATGAAGACAGATGTAATAATCTGCCCAGTCTGCAGGAGGCAGTTTACCCTTTCTGGCACGTATATCTCGATAGTCGATATTCCACACTCACTTTATAAATGCGATAGTCTGTTCAATAAATTATATTTTTATTAGTAACTTGTATAAGTAATGTATTCTGTGTTCTGAAGTTTCCCCTCTTCAAATTACTTCAGCTTTAGATGCTTCACCGAAGCGAGTCAGCCATTTTTGACATGTAAACCTAACGTGAAACTACGTAAACGTACAAACTCTTATTCCTATATCTTCTTCGTGTTAGTTGAGATAAACATTTGTACAAGTTATCTTATTGCTTATTTCCTTGTAGGTACAAGGGGAATATGGGAATGCAGTAGGCTTTAAGCGATAGTCAAATCTTTTAAAGCTTTGAGATTCCGTTCTCTTTGCACGCTAAATATATAAAAAAATGAACAACGATGTTCCATTTCAAGAAAGTTTTAAGTTTCCCCAAAGTGATAAAAACAACAAGGAATATCTCCGAAGTGGTTCACTCTACAAGAAAGTTTATGAGGACATAAATTGTGTATTTTAGCAAGATCTACATTTTTTGCATAGTAAGATTTGGTCTATCTCTTACGGTTTACCAGTTATGCAAAAGTCTTTCAGAGTAAATACGACTACATGGGCTATAGCCAGAAAATTCAAGATATACATTTCATTTGTCATAAAAATATCGCAAACATGTGGTATTTTAATGAAAATCGATAGAGCCATTTTGAAGAAAATCAAAATTTTGGAAAAATGTTCCATATAAAGGGTAGTTTAGGGTGGGGCTATTTTCTTCAAAATCTTCGTGTCGTATCTTTAAAATACATTAAACTTAAATACCAACTTTGGTTTCTAACCGAGTTTTCGTTTTTGAGTTATGCTGTCCACAGACTGACACAGACACTTAAAGTGGCAGAGAAAGTAAAAAAACGTTGAATGCCACTGCCCTAGCTAATGTAGTAAAAGATCGATAAAATCGATGTTCTATTAACCATTTATTGGCAAGCACCGCGCTAAAGATAATTTCTTGTGGGGACATAACCGGGTTACAGAAAGGCTTAGCCGAGTGTGGCCGAGGGAACAATGCACACGAGGTTCACGCCCACAGTGTATTGTGGTGAGCAACAAAGAGCGATATATAGGGCACGTTGTTGAGAGCTAGGTCGACATCTTCCGACCTTAACCTTTGTATCAGCGTCATCCCATTGTAGTGATTTGCACAGGGAGATGAATCCGCCACAACCGGTAACGCGCGATTATATCCATGTTTATGACCATGTGGTTAAGAATGGGTAATCAAGCCAAGTATCGCGGGATGGAGAGATCGAATCCCGGTAAAATGTATATGAGCACTCAAGAAAAACTATGGTAAAGGATGGGGAGGGCCTAGCTAAATCAATCGGTGAGGTGGTACGTGTGGATGCTGAAAACAGATACATGCTTATTTAAAATGCCGATCCCCATGATCGCCCTCGCTAAACCATTTAGCTTCGGTGCGTCGTGGGTTCGAGTACCGCCTTGGGCATGCGTGTTTATAAGTCTATGTGTCGCTATTTGTAATAATGAACGGGAGGTAGAAGCACCGGCCGGCCGGCGACCTTGCAGTGCTCTTGTAAACAAGTAGAATGGAAGACAGCAGAGATACCAGGGTTAAGGGGCGTTAAGAGGCAGCAAATAATGAATGTTTACACATTTGAAGCGCGCAATTAACTTATTTTTTTATTAAGGTTTTAATGTCTAGAATTTTAGCTAGGGACATCATCGTGAGTGGTTATTGCAATGTACTATAATTTATTTCCTAAATTTATGGAAGAACATGACTCTGTGTCTGAAACTTGTTCTGTTGTCTTAATAATCTCTAACGTTTTTGACGCAATGTTATTCCATGTGCCATCTCTTTAAGTATTTTGAGTTTGGAGGGTGTTTTGCGAAATATATTTTTCGTGTTGGCTATAAAAGCATTTACATCCGTAAAAGAGGATATAATTTCTTCCGCAACTCGGTGGAGACTATGTGCTAGAGAGGTTTTAATTTTGGAAATGCCTACTGTATTGCTGTGGCAGCTTTCTTCATATAGGAAGTGCCGTCTGTAGGAATCAGTAAAGCATTTTGTTATTGGACAGACGCAATAGAGAGAAGGGGGGGGGGGAATATAACATACGACAGTCGCAAGAAACAGGCTGTTCTCTAGGGGTGGGCGTGTCGTTTCCTCAAACCTCACGCTAGCTGCCGGCTCTATACTCCGTGCTGTTAATATCATTCCCATGTTTATCTACTAAAACCCCGCTCCCTGATTATAAACAACAGAAACGTGGGGGGTTAAAAACAAAGTTATAGATTGCACTGAAGGTCTAGATTAGACATAGAATCATTAAAGTTATGCATGTAAATAGCAGTAGTGGTTTTTGCTGTGTAAGCTGCACTGGAACAGGATTTCTGAATGTAGACTGCAATGAGGAAGCGACTCAATCTTTTTGGACTCACTGTTTGGACTACGTTGCAAGTTCAGTTAGATTTTGTTCTAGACAGTTCCATGGATATGCAATAAAATGTCCTAGAAATGCCCATAAAACGTGTGGTAGTTTTTACTTCACTTAGAAAAATAATATCCAGTACTCTTTCACGAAAAAGTCGTAAAAAGAATGTTATTTATTTTTAACTTCGCGTAGAAAAATAATATCTTGCAGTCTTTAGGAAAAAATGTCATAGAAATCTGTATAAAATGCATGTTGTTTATTTTTTACTTTACTTAGAAAAATAATGCCCGGTACTCTTTGACGAAAAATTTAAAAATGTCCATAAAAGTCTGTTATTTAGTTTTTACTGCACTGGTGTTTTTAAACACACAAGTCGTGTGTGGGCAATGTTTAAGAGTTGAAATCAGGACTAAAAAATTCAATGCCATAGCCGGGATTTGAACCACGGATCTTCCGCTTATCGAATATATTCCTCAAGCTCCAGCTATGGCATTGGATTTTTCAGTACTGATTCTAACGCTTAATAGTTCGTGGTTTAATTAGTCTGAAACCCATAAGTAAAATTTTATCTACAACTAGGAGTTCAGTAAAACAGTATATTTTAAAGTAAACATCCGCGATCTAGCGATAGCACAGTAATAGAAGGGAAGTGGACGTACATTATTAAGAATTTATTGGAATTTTCACACAAAGATGATCTGTTATCCGATGCTTGCATTCCTGGATTGTGTTATTTTCCGTGGATTGTTTGTATTATTGGTCCAAACATCGCGGCTTTCTTCAATCCGCTGCCAGGAGGAATAAAAATAAACGCTCTTGAACACTGACGCTTGACAGGTCCGGCCGGCCGGGTGGCACGTGTATCCCCTTGCAATCGGCAACTTCTATCTCTGCAGTGTGTTGCGGGACACATAGCCCTCCAGGGGAACTGGTCACTCGCACCGTGTATGTCTCCCAGGTGGAAAATAAATCCTAATTGTGCTGCATTGCGCACGTTAGATCCATGTGAGTGTAGCACATATGCTTCTATTTACTGACTAGGTGGAATGCGCTTTAATCTACCGACCCACGTGAAGTTGGGCGGAATGAATGGTTTCTGCGAACTGCTCGTGACGTCACAGTTGCTTATCGACTACAGGAATGCGATAAAAGAATACACGCCGCGAACAAAAGAAGTTAGCTCTTACACATACTAATTGTTTCGCTTATGAGTAAGTCAGGATTCTCGTGCTATATATACGGCGCCTGGTCGCGGCAAATGACGAAGATGCAAACAAGAGATAACCTGCTTATTTGCTTGGGGAAACATGCTCTAAGTGGATCAAACGCAGAGTGAGTAACCGTTCGCATGACTCTCAACTCACAAAGAGTTATGTTGTTATAGTGTGTGAGGTTAGGTTGGAACTAGGAAAGCAGAATGAGATAGCGCTATATTCCACATGGCCGTTGCTAATCCTTAACTGCCTATCTCATTAAAGCATACTACAGTAAAACATGACCCTATATACGTGCTTATTTCCGCATAAACCCTCTAGAACTACTAAATACGACATTATAGAGCCAGCAGAAAAGCCTACTGCAGCCATAAAGTGTAAATATAGTTAGTAAAGACGAAGTTCAATTGTCTCTTTTAATGTTTTGATTCGGAAATCGTGTCAGCAATAATTTGAGTAATTTCTGAATATAAAGTGAACTTCAAATGTATATTTATAGTAGTGACGAAAGACAAAGTGACAATACATCAAATAAGTGTAAATTCTGCGTCGCGGCATTAATAACAGCAAAGGTATTGACTTATAAAAATGTGTAATCCGTGCATGTCGACCCCGTAGCGAGGTCTGAAAACACGCTAAGCCTTATGAATACAGACTGAATATGTTCATTTAAAAGTTTAAATAAATTCAATACTTTAAAGTTAATCTAGTGTAGTGATTAACTGATATATCTACTCATTGACCCGTACTGCGCCAGAGATATAAAAAAGAAACCCCTGAAAACGGAAATATATTACTGGACCAATCGCGTTCCGTTGCAGGTTTTACTGTATTATGAACTTTCTGGAAATTTCCTCAGAAGTCATCTTCATTCTGGATGACTCGTAAGACATAGTCTTACTGCATAAAAAGTTTAGATCTCAAAAAACACAATTTGTGTCAATGTTTTTTGTGGCGTGAACAGTTTTTGAGATATTCATTATTATTGGTTTGAATTTTCCAGTAATTTTTTTCAAGGAGGAAGTCGTTCTTCGTCTTTTTATCTCTTGGCGGTGCAAAGAGAACGAAATTTCAAAGCCATTACACAGCTACCAGCTTTAAAACATCTATCTCTCAAATCCTACTGTATTCCCGCATTCTGCACCCACAAGGAAATTAGCAACAAGATAATTTCTGTGAATGTTTATGTGGATTAATGTGAAGTAGACGGTAGAATATACCTTTTTTTAAGAATACTAACTGAAATATCCGGCGTTGCCCTTGGTTTGACAATTTATCCGTATAACTTAATGAATTAGGTTGCATTTGCCCAATAGCCTTGTGTTCCTTTGGAGATATTTAAAAATATTAATGTTTAATAAAACTCTTAGAATACTATAAGGAATAATACTATGCAAAAGCGCTGTTAAACAACCACAAGTACTACAGGGAAAAAAGCGAGTAGAGAAATCCGTGTGAATGTAATACATTGCATTTTTATTTCGATAATATAGAATAGTGCATGAATTGTTTGTAGAAGAGTGAAAAGAGAAGTTCATGTGAATGTGTTACGTAAAAGGAAGCTGGGTTAAGAAAACCACATGAATGTAATACGTTGCATTTGTATTTCAATCCTACAAAAAATTGTATGTTGAAGAATGGGTACAGACGAACATGTGAATGTGTTACTAAAAGAAAAACTAGGAGAGAAAACCAGGTGAATGTAATAGCTTGACTGAGAAAATGGATAGCATAAAAAAAGTTTTAATTTCCAATTTTCATCACATTCGGATGAATCGTACAAGATATCAGATAGCGGCGATGTTTTCTCTTAGAGCCTATACGTGTTTTTTGTATCAGTTGTATAACAACACCTTTCCAAATTTGGCGGCCTGATTTACGACGCGAAAGAATTGATTTAGAGTGTTAGAGGACCTCTCGGCTGTACAATAAATTAAAGTGAATGTGACATTGATGACAAGAAGTGCAGATGTACTGCCGCCATTGACCGTTTGTTCACTGGAGCCATAAATCACAGAGTGTGAGGGCAACAGCGGTGTAAGAGGCGCCTCGCTTGCACGAGGGATGTATGTGACAAACAACTGCATTCGGACACCTAGGGCCTGGATTTATTAGTTGCAATGTTTGTTGTCGCTTTAAGCAGATATCGACAATGAACGACGTTTCTCTATGTGCAAGTCCGTAACAGTTGACAATAGACAGTGCTTCAAGTTTGAAAACTTACAAAAGCTGTTTGTAGCGAGTGATAAGGCGTAATTTTAACGTGGAAGGAGATCAATAAATGAAGCTAATTTTTAAGTCGTTCTTTTAGGCAACATTACTAACTTCTAGGGTGATAAAGTCATCAAAATCCGAGCTCTGGTAATAACTGCTATATTTATAGTGCGTTAGCGATTATCATTGTTATCAATAATGATTTAAGTTGTTTGTTTTCGTACTTATAACTTTCGCTGCTCGTGAGTCGAACCCGTGACGTTCCGAATTCAAGCCTCACACGGAACCTCGGTGTCATTTCGCTGGACAGAGATAGTTACTAACTTCCTTATTCAGTAATATGAAATATCTAACACTTGTGGATGTTTTTTTTCATTCGTGGAGAGCTGTTGTCTCATAGAGCACTGTTGCACTAAATGCCTAATACAGAATTAAATAGTGGCGATTTGTCTCGGCGCTAATTCCGCGCGACACTTGTTGACTGTTACAATAAAACTGCATTTGTAGCGTTTTACGATCACTGTGGTATCTGTGATACATCAGACCGGAGTTCAAGAAGAGGTCGGCTTTTTATTGGACGACTGCAAGCTTGAAGTTCTTATTGGATAAAGAGCATTTGCCGAAACAAATTCCACTTGGCAATGGTTAGTAATATACAGGATCACCACAAATTACCTTAAAAATCTGATGTGTTGCACTCACATGACTTTCTCTACTCTTGTACTAACCATTCTTATTCCTATATCTTCTTCGTGTTAGTTGAGATAAACATTTGTACAAATTATCTTATTGCTTATTTCCTTGTAGGTACAAGGGGAATATGGGAATACAGTAGGCTTTGAGCGACAGTCAAATGCTTTAAGTGTTTGAGATTCTGTTGTCTTTGCAAACTTAGCATATAAAAATGAACAACGATGTTCCATTTCACAAAAGTTCTAAGTTTTCCGAAACTCACACACATAACAAGGAATATCTCCGAAATGGTGCACTCTACAAGAAAATTTATTGAGCCATAAATTGTGTATTTTAGCAAGATCTACATTTTTGTATAGTAAGATTTTGTCTATCTCTAACGGTTTACCAGTTATGCAAAAGTTGTCCAGAGTAAATACGACTACTTTGCTTCATTGCCAGATGCAAGGCACTAGAAAACAACATTTCATTTGTCATAAAAATATCTCAAAATATGACATTTTAACCAAAATCGTTATGGCCATTTTCAAGAAAATCAAAATGTTCGACAAAATCTTCGTGTCGTATCCTTGAAATACCAAATTTGGTTTTTAACCTACTTATCGTTTTTGAGTTACGGTGTTCACACACACACACACACACACACACACACACACACACACACACACACACACACACACACACACACACACACACCTCATGTTTTTTTTCGATCCAGGGACCTCTAAACATATATTTCTGTTGAAATCTCGACATCGAATTTCTGGGTGGAGTATATGCTAGGAGATATAGTGCGTGGCGGACAGTTAACCTTCAAGATCCCATCCCTATACCACACCAGGACCTCCTAAATACCGGACCTGACACTGTAATTCAAGATGGCGGCCAAAGTGGTGGGAACTACTTGTAAACAACTCGTCTACAGGCTACGATTTCAACGCAGTAAAATAAAAATGTGGTGTAATAACACGCCTATTTTGTGAATATGGGCTGTGTTAAACACAAAAACACTGTCTTAAACATAACCTCAAGTAAAAAAAAAGAATGACATTTAATATTAAACGATAAACCATGGGCAATGAAATATATAACCTCAAATATCATTCATGCAATCTACAGGTTTACATGCCATTATGTAACTGCATTACACACTCAAATTACAAAGAAGATAGACAAAACTGCAAGCAGCATGTTACTTAAATAAAACAGAAGTGTTGACATTGAGTTGACTCAATTATTAATCATTGTTTACACTGTTTTTCACATTTGTACAATGTGCAGAATGTTATATACCTACACAAAACATACCATACTGGATGGCTGATATACAAATGCTGCTATTTAGAATGACCTAAAGCTACCTACTGAATTCAAAACCTTTAGGGTGAAATTTTGCTTTCACTATTACTGAGAACTTGATTACTCAGTTTGCAACAACATATTACTCAGCACTTCAGGACACTTTATTTTACAGGGGGAATCCACAAAAGCAGATGAAATATTAAAAATAATAACCGTAAAACAGCACTGTAAATGAAATACATGAAATACGTAATCTTAAATCAGTATTGTAAAGCAACATTGTGTTAGCTTAGGTTAGGTTAGTTTTGCATATGAGTGGGGTGACAGGGTCCTGTGTTATCGAAATATTTACAATTTGGGTAGTGTTTATGCAATCATTTCAACGTAAATGCATTAATCAATCATTGTAGCATATATTACACTCGTTTATGCACATTTATTAGCTAAATATCCGCCGCATAAGCGAAATAAAACCACTTCATCGACCGTACGAAATTTTCTCATAAATAAAACACGAAGCTTGAGCGCACAATAAAACTTACAAGATCGTAATCAGCAATAAAAACTGCATCCATTGCACTATGTTTCATTCGTTTTCTCGAGCGGACGATTTTGTAAATATTTACCAAACTTTGCTATAGTCTACAGTTTTACATGCAGCAACATAACACATTTCTTCTAAACTACAGCTACACATTTAAATTACAAAGACAAAAGATAATGTACAAATATGAGCAGCATACTACTTACATGAAACAAACTGTTGGTGTTGCAGATGCCACTAATTGAATTCACTCGAAATTATTGTCTTTCACTATTCACACTATTCACCATGTTATATACACACCGGCAACTAATACACATAACGCTGCAATTTATTGTAATTAAATACTGAATTTAGAAGCTTTATGTTGTAATTTACCTTTTGTTTTAACTGAAAGTTTCTGATTTTTAATTTGCATCCGGGAATGCAACAGTTACGGTGCATTGTCGTGTTTGAGGTTAGGTTGTAGTATGGCAACATTAATATACACTACTGGAACAGTTTTTCTTCAACAACCTCTCACCACTGTAATCGTGACACAAATTGTACTTGCAAACAGATAAATTAACCACACTATACGGCTAATGTAGCCATAGTCCTAGATGGAACACAATAAACATGAACACGTGGATAGCACACGCACAGTCAAAACGTTATTACATTTATTCCTGTTCCTATACTGCCCAAATAAAACTTTTGAAACACTCGCTTTGCTAATATGAAGACAAACTTACATAGGAATTATTATAAGAAACAATAACTCGAAGACATAGAAAATAATACGAAAAACAGCGTGTGGAAACACCTCAGAAATAAATCCCACCAGCCGACGCCATTTTTGTACAACTTAGATGGCAGTGTCAGGTCCGTTAATCTAGAAGGTCCTGACCACACCATGTTACTTTATCACTAGTCCACAGAGGGAGCAGTGCAGGGCAACTGTAGCTCTGCCTCAGTGACAATAGATGGCATTAGGGTGCTATCCAGTCAGGACCTCCTGATCCAGTCTATCTGCTCACATTATCTATAGATAGATGGCACAGCATTCGCTATTCCCATCAATTTTTCATTTTTACTGTTGTTTTAGATTTAAGGTGGAACTTTAGATTGTAGTATTCAATATTCAATCTTGTATTTATCTTGGTGACTGAGGGAAAGTACCAAAAAAACCCGGGACCTCCAGAACGCGAGGTATCGTTCACTTGTAGTGACAACAAAATCTCTCTACCAAAAGCAAAATGGAGTTCAATAATGATTTGGCTATTACAGATTGTGTCAATACTTGGTGCATAATCAATAAGAAAAGAATAGGAACAATCCTGTGTGTCTGTCTGTGAACAGTATAACTGAAAAACAAAAAGTCGGGTGAAAACCAATGTATCATTCAAGCATGCGATACGAAGATTTTTGAAGAAAATTCTTCCAGCTTAAACTGTCCTTTACACGGAACATTGTTCGAAAATTTTGATTGTTCCAAAAATTGTTTTGTTTTATAGCAGATTAATATATTTGGAATTTTCTGGCTATAGCCTAAGTAGTCCTGTTTGCTCTTGATTACTTGCAGAACTAGTAAACCATAAGAGATAGACGAAATCTTACTATCCAAAAAAATCTACATCTCATTAAAATAGAGTTTATGTTGAATGATATTTTTTATGGAGTGAACCATTTCGGAATTATTCCTTGTTATTTGTCACTCTCCAGAAATGGAAGATCGTTATTCATTTTTTATATCTTAGCCGTGCAAAGAGAACGGAATTTCAATGCTTTAAAAGATTTGACTGTATTCCCATATTCCCCTTGTAGCTACAAGACAATCAACAATAAGATAATTTGTACAAATGTTTATCTCAACTAACACGAAGATGGAGTATGTAAGAATGGTTAGTACAAGAGTAGAGAATGTCATGTGAGTGCAACACATCAGACTTTTTCAATATTGCTTTAGAATAACAATAAATTGCACGTTGTTCGGTGGATTTGTCTTTTCCCTGTACTCTTTGGACGAAACGTTTCCAATGATGTACTTAAGTTATTCCAAAGATGTCCAACCTTATCTCTTTGGAGATGCTTACGTAATTAGCTGCTATCTCCTATCTCCTCTTTCGTCGGAGGGTAAATCACGCCTGTGGCGTTTAGACTCACAAGCAGTCAGTATCCACTGACGGACATAAACAGGCGATTCCATGGCAGTTTCTAAGTCATACTTCAAATTTTCAGGGAATTTCCTCAGAAGACCTTTTCATTCTGGGTGATTTGTGCATAAATGGTAAACAGTAAAGAGCTTACAAAATAAAAAGTGTGGATCTGGTTAAAACACACAATTTATGTCAAATACTTATTTTTTCTGTTGAGTGAGCCATTTCCGAGGTATTATTGTTTGAAATTGCCGATACTTATTCTTTTCTCAAATAGGAATATGTTACTCTTTTTTATCTCTTTGGCTTGAAAAGGCAACGGAATTTTAAAGGCATCGCATAGCAACCAGCTCTTAAAACATTCCACTGTCGCTTAAAGCGTAGTATATTCCCATATTCCACAAGAAAATTACCAATAAGATACTTTTATGTCGATTAAAATGAAGTAGATAGAGAAATAAGCATTTGCAAGAATATGACTATAAGATCAGTATAACTCTACATATATTTGTTTGTGAACAGAGTTTCTCTAAATTGAACTATATTAAACGTCTGTGTACGAATATGTTACGCGACGATCACTTGGTGTATCTTCTAAGTCTAAGCACTTCGACTTTGTCACCAAATATTGATAGACTTCTTAAATATAAGTAATACCAAAGAAGTCTCTAATGAACGTATAAGATTTGAAAGTGCCTTCGTAAATCAAACGCAACCAAACTTCCACTGCAACACACTGCACGGCTGGGGGTTAAAGAGAGGCAAAGTTTACGCATAATGGAAGGAGGTAAACCCAAACTCGCCTCTTTCGGAAACTTTGGACACCGCTGGTTTATCTAATGCAATCTATAGACTTTTTTCATGGTGAGTAAAACCAGGTTTTATGCGATGCAATACCATATATGACCAACGAACCGAGACATGATTCACTTGTTTCTGCAGTGTTTCTATTTTAAGGACTTCCATGAATCACATGGTGACGGACTGATACAAGCAGTTTGTTGATGGCGTCTACCACATGAACGTAATGGTAATTTATGGCAAGCCTGACTGACCCCCGTCAGACCATGAATTCGCTTTGAGTGATACGTTCCGTATTTTATGATTTATTTCTCCTCTATTGGGTGTAGAGAGTCTGAGAGCAATATATCTTACACTTGCAAGAGGAAACGTTATCGTGCACTGCGCCGTTCATTGCCATCTGTTGAGGAGTCAGGGCACTGCTCGAGTCTGCGGAAAAACCCTTCTTCCTTCCTGCTAACAAAGCAAAAGCTCTGATGTGTTGCACTCACATGACTTTCTCTACTCTTGTACTAACCATTCTTACAAACTCTTATTCCTATATCTTCTTCGTGTTAGTTGAGATAAACATTTGTACAAATTATCTTATTGCTTATTTCCTTGTAGGTACAAGGGGAATATTACAATACAGTAGGCTTTGTGCGATAGTCAAATCTTTTAAAGCTATGAAATTCCGTTCTCTTTGTACGATGAAACAGATAAAAAAGTGAATAACGACCTTCTATTTGAGAAAACTGAAGTGCTGAAAAATTGATACAGATGTAATGTCTCCGAAATGGTTCACTCCAGAAAAAAATGCATTTGGATACAACTTGTGTGTTTTAACGAGATCTACATTTTTTGTGCAGTAAGATTTGGTATATTTCTTACGGTTTACCAGTTATGCAGAAGTCATCAACAGTAAACAGGGCTATAGCCAGAAAATTCAAAATATGTATTTAATTTGCCATAAAAATATCTTAAACATATGACATTTTAACCAAAATCGTTAGCCATTTTTAAAAAAATCAAAATTTTCGAAAAATTTGCCGTGAAATGAGTAGCTTATGGTGGAGGAATTTTCTTTAAAATCTTCGTGTTACAACCTTGAAAGCTGTTAAACTTAAATACCAATTTTGGTTTTTAACTGACTTTTCGTTTTTGAGTTATGCTGTTCACAGACACACACCAAAACGTGCTTTCTTTGGATTCAGGGGGCCTCAAAACACACATTACCGGTGAAATCTCCTACATCGAAATTTTGGGTTGAATACAATACTTCCACTACTATATGTAGTAGATAAAGTAAAAATGATTGATTAGAAGAGTAGAATATTTCTAAGCGTCACATCGTGTTGCAGTAGAATTTACACAAGTCGATATTTCCAACTTAGAACTGAGTTTGATACTCTTAGTTCCATATGTTATCTTCTGTCGGACACACAAATAGCTGTCTTAAATCTTTTTTTTTTTTTTTTTTTTTTTCTTTTCGAGTGGATGAGAAATCCATTTACGGAGCCCCGCTGTGCTGGGATGACACAGTGGGGGGAGTGTAGGCTTTGCCCGAAGGCACTACCCACTAAAAAACCTCCACTGGAGAGAGTTCATGATAGGAAGGTGTGGTAGTACGGCTATTGCACCTGCGTATTCAAGGAGCTGATATGTTTACCGGCCACAGGGGCTTAAGCCAGGCGAAAGAGGTCACCAGTTGCATTGGTATTTGTTCATGACAAAGGAAGGGGTAGTGTAGCAAACACTCTCCCAGGGACGCTTCCTCTGTAGCACAGGTTCAAAAGATCTATTGGTCGAGGTACTAAGCCCCCTTCGAACTTTGTCATAGAGTCCATATTAATTTGATTACTGAAATATGTGATGTTTCTCTCTGCAGGGTTATTTGGAGAAGTGGAGAAACTCGCCAGACTGTCCTCTGTCAGACAAACAGCTCACAGATCTCTTCAGTAACATTGAGGACATTTACAGGTTTAACAGGTAAGTGCTAACTTCACCTCTTGAAGTCATTCATGCTTCTCATATCAACTGTTATGTTTGCCTGTAAAATGTGTGGGAGTACGGCTTTACAGCAAATCTTTGTGGACAGACTCAAAGTGTTGAAGATTTTCATCATAGACATGACAAAACATTGCATTACATTGTAGCAAGATTACAAACTGAATGTCTGTGCTAATTAGTATACAGTGTTATGATAGACGAGAGCTTATCTGTGTGCCTATCCTTCATCATGATCATGGTTCTCCTTAAGACATGGCAAAATGCAGGAGCTTAGCATGAGTGGCAGTGCTATAAATTGTATTCATATGTTTTAACTTTTACAGGTTCACCACTCATGCATTCAGTTTTGTAAGAACAAACACGTTTATGTTGCAGTGGCTTCCTGCAGGAGTTGGAGCAATGTGGTCTGGATCCTGTGAGGGTAGCTCAATGCTTTGTTAGGAATAATGCTGGCTTTTCCATTTATACTCAATACTGCACAAACTATCCTAGGCAAGTATGCGTGCAGTGGATTGGGCACAGTTATACAAGTTCCGTTAAAGTATACCACTTCCCTTTATTCTTGTAAACCAATTGTTTGTAGACATTCAATCATTTTGTGATAATTGTTGAGACAGTTGAAAGCAAAAATTAGTCTGTCATTCAGAAAACAAAATTATTTAAACATTTCACTGTCATATTTTGCTATAATTGCAAAAGGGTTTAGGTTTCTTTTTATATTTTTGTACATAACCTCTTTATCACTTCCCTTCTCCTCTTTGGGTGATCCAATGGTGTCTCCAATTTGATATTAATATCTACTGTGGGTTTGTTACAGAACTGTGTCCATATTAACTGAACTGATGAGACAAGAGGCAACTGTTAGATTGTTCCGAGAAAGACAAACATCTCTTCAGCATACGTTACCTCTTGGTTCCTACCTGCTGAAGCCAGTACAGAGGATACTGAAATATCACCTACTGCTTCAGGTATTTATAATCATCAGCATTATTATCATTGTCATCTCTATCATCGTTATTAAGTGAAAGTTTATCTGTGTCTATTCTTTATCGTGACTATGGTGCCCCTTCACAGGACCTCTAGTAACCAAAGAACAGTAAATGTGCAAGAGCATGCAGTAATAGATGATAATTGTAAATTCTAATCCCTCGCGTAACTTCTTTCACGTCGTATGGCTATTGGATATAAATTTCCCATTTTTGTAACAACTTTTATTTACAGTTCATCATACGCAGTATAAAATATGGACTAGAAATCTATGTATAGCATGGGAAGTGGTGTTCTTTTCTGTTTATTGTGGTACAAGGAAGAATTTCAGTATGAAGTTGTTAGGTTATAATTGCAGATATCTTGTCCAACAGTTTTCCAACAAACCAATCACAAAGTTTTTTACCTGATGTTTTTTGCATGGTTGCAACTACACTAGGAAATGAACAATGCTGCCTATTAGACTATCCATTTTACTTCACATCTCAATGCATGACCTACTGGCCTAGGTATTGTGAGGTCATTGGCCTTGTGGAAAGTATTGGAGCTCAATTCCAGTGCACCATTTGTTATCACAAGATTGACTCATGCCTTCTGTGCCACATCTACTAACCAATGTGAAAGCATACTACTCTTAATAAGTAAAATTATAAGTTTGTAAACAAAGCAAATATTGATGTAAAATTGTTCATTATATTGTCCACAATTAACAATTAAAATATCTGAAGGTATATGCCTAACACTCTGTATGTGACAGAAAGAAGCAGTATTTCTAGTTCTTTAAGGATTCTTAAAAAACAGAACATCCATTATTTTACATGTAATATTTGTACATTTATTGCACTGAATGTTTTATGCATTTTAAACTTTTACATCATCATAAAATTATTACACTTTGCTGGACAAGGGTATGTTTATGGGATTAAATTTTAGGAAGTTAGCAAATAAGCTTTTGTGCCTATCTCAAGGTGATGGTGATGTTGGCAATGATGATAGGGGTGATAAATTAATAAATGATGCAACTAAAGAGTAGAAAAGAAACAAAGAAGGAAGGCATAAGAGAGAGTTAGATATAATACTGGACTTATAGGTTATGCAGAAACTGCACAAGAACCTTATTTATCTAGCCATCATTAATCCAGATTTCCAGTTTATTTGAGTTGATGTTTTGGTTACTTTTCTTCTCAAATGTAGCACAAATTTATGTAAAATAAATTTACTTTCAATTACAGAAAATAAGTGAGTACAATATTGAGTTGAAGTGCCAAAAATGTTATTTTCTTATTCTTCTTAGCATCAAAATTAATGTTTGTGTACATTAGTACAGTAGAGTCCTACCAATCTGAACCCCACTAATCCGAAAATCTGCCTAATGTGAACAGGGCTAGGAAAAAATATCTACCAAATTTTTTTTAATTTTAAAACAGAAAAAAATAAAGATTAAACTAGTTTTTCTAAGTGAAAACATAAATTTATTAGCACAGAAAAACATGAAATAAATGCTACAGGACTAAACAATGCATCTGTTGGCTATCTTATATACAAAAACTAAAAAAATCGAAAGCCTAGATCTATTAACAATGTGCATAACAAAGTTTGAGTGCAATTTTTTACGTTACAAGAGAATAAAATGGAAAAACAAATCAACACTTAATAAGTAAAGTTAGTGATCTTTTGATGCAATGCTCTGAAACGACTTGAAGAGGCAATCCATTCTATTCACCCTAAGTAGATGTAAACAGTGCTTATAAAAACATTACAGTAATTGATCTTCAAGCTTCAGAATGTAGTTGTAAAATAAATTACAGCATACTGTACTAATTTCCTGCTTTCAAGCATTTTAATACTTAATACATAAATGTTTAAGGCTAATTATGTTGTCGTATTTGATGAAAGTCACCTAATCCAACTTTTTGCTAATCTGAACAGGGTTCGTTCCCAAGTAGTTCAGATCTGTATTTAGTATTCAGTAGTTTATCTCAGGATTTTCGTTAAACCACATTACCAGTGATCCCTCCTATTTCTGCTATATGAGGTTCTGGTGTAATGAATTTCTTTGTGTATAATAATTATTGTGGTATATTTTGTGTGTTACAGAATATAGTGAAACATTATGTATATGAAGCAGAAGGGTACAGCGACATTGTTGAAGCACTCTCGGCCATGACAGGCATAGCCCATCATATAAATGACATGAAACGCAGACATGAACATGCAGTCCGTGTTCAGGAGATTCAGAGTTTATTGTATGGTTGGGAAGGAGAGGATCTCACAACGTTCGGAGAACTGTGTGCAGAAGGAACGTTCCGTATGCATGGTGCAAAAGCTCTCCGCCATGCTTTCCTTTTTGACCGAATGCTACTTATTACAAAGAAAAAGGAAGAAAGCATTCTGGGCTACAAAACACATATCATGGTAAGAATTTGCATTTTAATCGACAAAATTTATTACTGCTTTAAGAAATGTATAATATACAGAGTCTTCCTTTGGATGTTAGACCACATTGCGGGGAAATGTTTACCCTACTCTGCACTGTTTCTATTCCTCTGCATTTGCGGCTAATCACTTGACTCAGTTTTTGCACAGAGGTTTATACATTATGAGACGGTATGTTTCAGTGTTACAATCTGTTAGTGCTTTTATAATATACAATTTGTGACAAAAGGACAAAAATCCAGTCCGGTTACTTTTCTATAACTTTTTCTTCTAAACTTTTAGCACAAATACACAGTTTTCTTCTCATTATTACCACATTCTACAGTCTTTTGGGCTATCACAACTCACAACTGTCCTTCTCATAACCTTGCTCAATTCTTTCAGTGTCTTCCTTCACTTTCACTATCTCTCAGATTCTAAATATGTTATAAGCACTCGCGACAATCGTTAAGTGTTCTTACGATATACTAACATGACAACACACATGGATAGCTGTCTTGCACTTGCTGACACACTCATCGACGTAATTCAATTCTAGAACTCACTCTCTAGCCTCCTTATATGCTGAGCATGGCATCGCATGGACCTTTCTTGATTCCACATGTGTACCAGAAATGACTCAGCTAGAAGTCCCAAGAGTGTTCCTGAAACCTCTTTTGTTTCTGCTGCTTCAGTTGTTACAGTCACATACACACTGTGGGTGTGTGAGATAGCATTACGCTTAACATCCTTGCCCACTCGCTGGCCCGGCATGCGGTGTGAAATATATATAGATTAATCACCAAGTGAAGGTGTTGAACATTTTCTAATGAATTTCTAGAATGGATGATTATTCATGAAATTGTTTGAATTTTTATGTTGCAAAAGTCTGTCAGACATAAAGTGCAAGCGTTTTATTTGTGTTAACATTTGTTTCAGTGCTCCAACCTGATGCTGATCGAGAGTGTACCAGGTGAACCACTGAGCTTCCACGTGATTCCCTTTGACAATCCTCGTCTCCAGTACACATTACAGGTAGGTACACTTTCGCACATGTTTGTATGCACAGTTTTTACTAATAGAGGAAAGATGTTGTATTCCACTTGTAAATTTGATGTTTTAGGCACGAAATCTGGAGCAGAAGCGGGAGTGGACCCTTCAGTTAAAACGTGTTATCCTGGAGAACTACAATGCAGTAATACCATCACATGCGCGCCAGCTTGTCATGGAACTTGGTCAGAATCGTACAGATGGTAAGTTTAAATGAAGTTATTGCCAGGGTTACCAGATTATTTTTGTGAAATTTAGGACACACTATTCTGCAATGTAGGACATTATGTAAAAATTGAGGTCATTGGGCAAATGAACATCCAGGTAAATAGGCAACTAAATATGTCCAACATAGACCTTCACACATACCCATAGCATCAAGGTTATATAAGCTGTATTGTCTGTAGAATGCAATGATTCATTCATTTTACTGTTTTAATCCTTGGGTTCCAAGCGAGGTAACTCCTCAGTAACATGTGAGGCTTGCATTTGGGAGGTGGTGGGTTTGATTTCTGTGTGATCCATGAAGTTTTTTGGAGGTTTTCCTGAGTCACCAGGCAATGCTGGGAAGGATCTCTCAAAATTCCTGTACTTCCGTTTTCATTTCACCTTCACTTCAATCCGGTCTTTCGTGGTTGAAAGTGTTGCATTGTGCAAGTTTGGCACTACCATATGGGGACTGTAACTGCTGTTCTTGCCAGATCGGTGTTTTTGTTTTTAATTAACGTCCTCCAACGAAATGTCATATCGGACGGTGAGTGAATGAAACGGGTGAAATGATGCTCAAATGAGCCGAGGTCCATGGAGCTTTAAGTTACCCGACATTCGTTTTCTCAGGGTAGGGAAAACCTCAGAAAAAAACCTTACCCGGATAACCTACCCCAAGCGAGATTCGAACTCGCGACCTCTTGAATGTGAGGCAGATACGGTAACCATCATGCTACTGAGGTGGGCAGAGATGGGTGGTGGTGTAGTTGCCTGACCAGTGGCTGCTTGGCCAACGCTGGTGTCGAGATTAATCTCCAGCACATATTAGGGACCCTCACACTGGCTTTCGCTATTCGCCAGGTTCCAACATGCCTGTAGAGCACAGTGAATTTTGGTTCTTTTTCTCAAGAAAGAACACTAAAAAATTTAATATTTTTACAATGTACAACTAAGACAGCTGCGAATACTTGACTTTTATTTATTTAGGTTAGCGCAACAACAAAAAAAAAAGAGCTAATAAAATATCTCAAAACTTAAAAGATTTATATGTTGTTTGTAAGCAACGCTGCCAGTTAAAGGGTTAAATACAGTGCTTGCTTGCATTATCAGCAGTCTCTAGTTTATGAAACTGAGACGCTAACCCCACCATCAATTTGCATGATGTCACTTGCACTGATCCTAGCAGGGTTATTTGCAATGTCTAAAAGATACCTCTGTACAGGCTACTTGCATAGTACTTGCGATAACAGCACCACCAATCAGTGCTTACACTGGATGTTTTGCATAGTAGGTATGATCTTTGATAACATCCATGTGACTGTGATAAATTCTGACTGATTTCATTTTTTCTTTAATGGTTGATCCATTCAAAAGCAGCAGATTGTGAATTTATAAATAATGCAAACTATTTTAAAACATTCCAGGAATTCTACCCATACACGTGACAGAAAAGCATGCATATCCAGAATTTCCTAACTCTGATTATTGTGTAATTCTTCCATTTTATGCGTTCTGCAGATACATGACAAGGAATGTGTAATTGCTCCACTCTTAGATCCGCACTTAATGCAAACACAAGCCGTCAACAACTAACCCGTGATATGCCGAAACCAAAGCACACCATAAAATATAGTACCTCAAATATCGGCAATTATCTGTGAGTTTTCAAGATGTATGACAACCCTGGTCATGTAACATAATAGCAGCTTTATTCCTAAAACCTCAGAGTAAATATCATTCTGTTGCAACATGAACACGAGGCATGAGTGCACATGGCATTTGTTTGTGCTAGTTGCAGCTGATACTAACACCATGTTATCACGGAGGGATACAAGGTGCGGATCTAAGGCTGGATGGAGTATAGATGTTGTTAATAATAAACATGTGCATTAAGGGAATATGGAGTCAAAATTCATGTTTTTTGTACAAATAATGTACTCAGCATGGTAGTAATTTTAGTATTCAAAGATCTGAAAGTTCTAAATTTAGAATTATTTGAAAAGCTGCATGCCTACCATCCACCCTTTTGTCAAACGTCTCAAATATTAAAATAAAAGAAATATAAAGTTTTATACTATGATAGTCTCAAAGAAAATATTAATTCTTCTAAATATAAGCACATAAATTTTAATATATATCATAATTTCAGATGAAATAATGGCAGAGAAAACTACACCTAAGCGTCAGCATTCTGCACCCGAGTACTTGGAAAAGAGAAAGCAGGAACGAGAAAGACGAAAATCTGAAACTGGTTTGCGCTATCGTTTACGCCGCAGCAGAAAATCAGATATAGGAACTACAGAAATGGTAAGTAATGGCAAGCTTATAGCCTTATTCATTGTTTATAAGTGCTTAGGTCAAAGTAGAAAACTGATTATTGTGGACATTTTATGTAAATGATCATCATCCTAACAGATCGGCAATGCCTGAAAATATTTCAGTTAATCACTTTTTCAGTAACTGTTCAAGATTCCTTAACCTTTCCCTGAAATTGTTTTTGGTATATGAAACTTTTGTATTTTCTTGCAAAGTTAATATTAATGACGAAGTAAAAGTGGTTCTTGGTGAAAGTATAGTAACTTATTGACAGTTTTTAGGAGAAATTTGAACTATGTTTTAACAAACATTTAAAATACAGCCATGAACACCAAACTTATCTTTCTTTATATAATGGGAGCCGATGACGTTGTTAAAAGCATTTAATACTGAACTGATTAATGATACAAAATGACACTTTTTAAATTTCCTGGAAATGTTTGAGAGGTTACTTTCCTTGATTATCAGCAGACATTGCTTTCAATGTCTGGTACAATAGAGGAAACTTGTATCTGAAATATGAATTAAGAGTTTTTATTATCAGCAACTAGTGCCTTTTTTGCACATTGTAATTAGTATTAAGCAAGGACAAGACAACCAGTAACTTCTTTTCTTCTAAGTTTAAGGGTTTTACAATGATTAAGATCTATCAAAAAGGTCTAAATTGTTGTATTTCTTGTAATATTTTATTATTAAATACAGACAAAAATCTATAAAGCATATTTTTTAAAACTAATGAAATGAAGCTGCTCCAAACTCGAAGATGTTTTGACTTTAAAATATATATTTTGTGATATAATTTTTTGTGTAATTTTTCTTCATACTGTGATAAACATGACAATTCGAGGAATCCCACTCCTGGCACCGGTGTAACAGACTGACAAAATCCAGTCCAATAACTTCTTCTGTCACTTTATTTTGCTCTCCAAAACTGTCACAAACACACAGTTCTCTTCTACTGTTGTTAACACAGTCTGGTCTTCCGTGATAACAACTCAAAACTGTTTCCTTCTCGTAGCCTTGACACAATCCTTTGAGCGTCTTTCATCACTAACTCTTCTTACCAAAGCGGCCAGGGTTCGATCCAAGGCAACCACATGTGAGATTTGTGGTGGATGAAGCAGTGCTGGGGCGGTTTTCCTCCGGATTCTCTGGTTTCCCCCCGCCATTTCATTCCACCAGTGTGCTCCATCTTCATTCCATGTATCATCAGTGTCACTGCCTGTGGTGCCATGGTAGTAAAAGCGGGCATTAAACACTACAAAAAATAAAATCTTATGCTTTGCACCATGCCCGGCATCACAGTATTTTGAGAAATTTTTCTTCATATTTTGCCTACCTCTAGTAATAAGTTTTAAGAAACAACTCTTTGTACTGTTGCGAAATAATTTAACGAGCCACATGACTTGATGTTGCAGGATTTAAGATCAATGCAAACAATGTTATTTGACGTTTTTAAGATTTGCATATTAGTTTGCACACAAAAGAATATCAATCAACAGCAGTCTTGTTTTACATTAGTCCATTCTACCTAATATGATTTATAAAACTAATACTTAATCAATAACACCACTAATCCACCATCATTGATGGCTGGAAATCAAAATTTACTAACAAGGATCAGAAAAGTCTTTGTTGCTTAACATTAAGATCATTTTTAGATTTCTTTTCTAACTGGTAACATCGTCTTTTTTTCCCTGCACTATTGAAAGGCTTTTATAAATGTGTTTTGCTGTTGCAGACATCGCCGCTTGCATCAAGACGAGGTCGTAGGGCATCTAGCAGCAGTAGAGATCGTAGCCAGAGTAGGGAAGATACTAGGAGGTCTACATCACCACACACTAAATTAAAAGTAAGTTATTTTTGAAATAAAAGGGTTGAATTTGTGGGAATGGGGTAAAGTAAATTAAATTCTAAATAGCATTTATACAATCCTACCATTGTAAATAGTTATTGTTGTACTCAGTAGCATGCATAATTGGCACATTATGGCATGCATGCCAATGATAGCAATGATGTAATAACAGTATTCCAAGTTGCTGTGGCTTATAAAAGCAACATGAAACCTATTACCAATATTCCTTTCTGTGAGTAGTGAAGATGCAAAACTCTCTGTACATTATTAAGTATAGAATAATTAAGATCTGAATTTATGAATAGTTGCCATGCTGTGCTGATAATAGGCTACATCCCAGTCTCTAACACCTGCTCACTTCTCTCCCAGTAAGGAAATATAAGCAATCACTTATTATATTTCAACAACAGTTAGCCAGCATTTCATCAGATGACCACATGTTATGGCACACGACTAAATGTATTCTTCGGAGACCTACTGTTGTTCCTAGTCTACATTATAATAATAATGTTGTAACGTCTACTTCTGATAAATGTGATGTTCTGGCCTCTCATTTCGAACAAACATTTACTTCTCACTCTAATTTCGATGTTCTTATTTCGCAATCTCTTCGGAAAGAACTTGATGCATTCCAATCACAATGCACTGTTCCTATTCGACCATCTTTTACCAGTCCTGGAGAATTATCGTTTTTTATTTCTCGCCTTCGGAATAAAAAATCTCCCGGACACGATTTGGTACCAAACATTGTATTAAAGAAACTCACGAAAAAGGCCCTAGCTTACCTTTCTTCTATTATGAACTCTGCATTATGCCTTGGCCATTTTCCCACCTCTTGGAAACTTGCTCAAATTATTGTCTTTCACAAACCCAATAAGCCTCAGCATTTACCATCAAGTTACCGTCCAATTAGTTTACTACCAACTCTTTCAAAGCTTTTGGAGAAGGTTCTTCATCGTCGTTTATCTAAATTTATCTTTAGTAATAATGTCATACCTCCATTTCAATTTGGCTTTAGACCACATCACTCTGTTACTCACCAACTGCTTCGATTCACTCAAGCTATTGCTAATGGCTTTGAAAATCGACAATACACATCGTCTGTGTTTTTGGATATCGCTCAGGCTTTTGATAAAGTGTGGCATGATGGACTTATACTGAAACCGTTTCGTATAGGTCTTCCACAATACTTACTAAATATTATTTCTAGTTATCTTTCAAATCGAAAGTTTATGGTCCGCATAGGTGGCACCTCTTCTTCACTGAAATCCATTCAGGCTGGTGTCCCTCAGGGCTCCATCTTAGCTCCACTTCTATTTAACGTTTTTACTTCAGATCTTCCAATCTTCGAACATACTGAAGTGGCTTTATATGCTGACGACACAGTTCTTTATTACTCCAATCATGACCTTCATATTGCTATTGCTACCTTACAAGAATCCTTGAACTCACTTATACAGTGGTGTTCCACCTGGCGCCTTTCTTTAAACCCTAATAAAACAGAGGCAAAAATTTTCTCCCTTCGTATTATTCGTACACCCCCACCTTTGTATATTCATAACACATGTATTCCTTGGTTACCTTCTAATGTTCCAGTGAAGTATCTTGGGGTGTTATTTGACACTAGCCTTACCTGGCGTCCGCATATCAATCGTACTGTTAACCTTGCTTCAGCCCGGCTTTCTCAACTTTATCCACTACTCAATAGACGCAGTTCTCTTGGACTTGATTCCAGTTTATTACTCTATCGTTCCCTTATTCGCCCTATTCTCACTTATGCTGCTCCTATTTGGGGTGGTACTTGTAAATCACACCTACATCGATTACAGGTAATTCAAAACAAGGTGATACGACTCGCTACTAATGCTCCCTGGTTTGTGCGCAACCAACAGCTACATCAAGAACTAGGCCTTCTCCCCATATCACAATTCATACGCCAAACAGCACGCCGCTTTTTCATACGCCTACAAGAGGTTCCTGGAGCTGTAAAATATCATCTCGGCGTCAGAACACGCCGGCCAACACGCCTTCGTAAATGCTTGCCTCAAGATATCCTGCTCAGTTCGACCTCAAGCTCAGAAGACTCCGACCTTTAGTTTTTTCTTTTTTTTTTTTTTTTTTTCTTTTTTTTTTTTTCCACAAAATATTTAAAATGTTCTACACATTTGCCTTGTATATGTGATCTATTATATTAGTTCCTCCTTTATGAGACAAATTATGTTCGAGGAGCTACATTGATGTAGCCAACCTTAACAACTTTATAATGTTCTTTATTTTATGTTATTCTCACAGATCTGTAAAAGCTGATCGATCTCAATAAAAATTAAAAAAAAAAAATTAAAAAAAAAAAAAAACTTATTGGTTCAACATGCCAGGTAATAACAAATGAAATGCGAAAAGAGAAATGAATGTCTCATTTATGAACATATGAAGATCCTCTCACATGTCAGCTATGGATTCCAAATTATTTCACACACTTTATAATGCTAAGATTGTGTAAAATGTTTTGTCTAAATAGTGGATAAATTATTATATAATTAATTATTCCATTATAGTTATTTATACTTATATAAGAGTATATACTTCAAGATTATAGTTTAAAAATATCTATAGTGCTGCTGAAATAAGAAAGCCACTTGAAGTACACAAGCGGTCATAATGGCTGCAAGCACATGACCACAGTGAATACTCTGACTGGTTCCTGAGCAAGGTTTTCTGAGGAAGAAAGCTAAATAGACCCATTTTTTAATGTTACTGCTGTTTTACTATGATCAGTTGAAATAAATGATGCTCAAATGAGCCCAAGGTCCATAGAGCTTAGAGTTACCCAACATTCATCTTCTCAGGATAAGGGAAAACCTTTGAAAAAACGTGCCCGCCTCGGTAGCGTGATGGTTAGCGTGTCTGCCTCACGTTCAAGAGGTCGCGAGTTCAAATCTCGCTTAGGGTAAGTTATCCGGGTAAGGTTTTTTTCCGAGGTTTTCCCTACCCTGAGAAGACGAATGTCGGGTAGCTTAAAGCTCCATGGACCTCAGGCTCATTTGAGCATCATTTCATTCATTCGTCCGATATGACACAATGTTGGAGGACGTTAATGGTTAATGCAAAAAAAAACCTTATCCAGGTAACTTGGTCTAACTGAGATTTGATTCAGGACCTCTTGAATATGAGGCAGATCTAACTCCATGCCATATATGCATATCTCGAATTGTCAGTTCTTTGTATCAAACAAAAATTAGAAAGTAAGCAAAAGCTTATTAGAAATAATATAAATAGCTTCTATGCATACAGATTTTTAAAATTGTATTGCATTATGTCTGTGTGTAATGTTTCAGGACCGATTTGGGAGTTGGAGGAGAAAGTCTGAACCAGGATGCTACACCATTCCATCACTGCGCAAGTCGTCGTCATCTAAGCTGTCGATACCTATGGAGGCTAAACCAAGTGAGAAAGACAACAGCAGCATAACTAGTGAGGATTTATCTCAATGTCAAGTTGACGGAGGTCAGGAACAAGATGACACAAAATCTGAGACTGAAGATGAGTTGGAGAAGAAAGAAGAAGCTGCAGAAGAAGAGGAAGAGGAGGAGGAAGAAGAGGTAAAGACTTTAGAGGAAATTGTTAGTCAGTTGGTGATGCAGAATCGTGAATTCCAGAAGATCCTCAAGAAGCAACAGAGGCACGTTAATCGTCACAGACATAGAGAAGAAACAACTGACACGGAGAACGAGGAAGAAGGCAATGACCTCTATGAAACGTTGTCAAGGCCAGTAGTAAACTCCAGTCAAAGCTATAGAGCCCACAGGCACGCTCACATGCGTTCTCTGCGTAATGAACAGAAATCTCTGTCTTCCAAAACACAACAGGAATCTGAATATGTTACACTTAAATGTGAAACTGTTGCAGACAAACCTGAAGATGGCTTTGGGAACTATGACAACCTTCAACTTATTTGGGAGAGCGTCCAGAGGCAGCAGGTTGAGATCCAGCGACTTGCAGATGATGGGTCGGACCTGCGTCGAACACGTTCGTTCTCCTGCCAACTTAGGGGTTTGCCTCCCTCCACATCGCAAGCATCTCTGGATATTCCCACCCTACCAGCTGTGTGGCTCAAACAGCAAGGAGAGCATCTTGCTACACCAAACAAGAAATCTGGATCACTTCCACGTAGTTTTCAACTCAGTCATGAAGAATCCGTTGGCAGTTATCGTTCTAGGCCACTTGCTCGTGACAGTCGTTCAACTTCTGATAGACCCTTTACAATTGCATCAGACAAACCACCAGAAATAAACTTTGAAGATATTGAACGGTATATAGAAGAAAGTGATACGTGCAATGTTCGACACCGTTTCCCCATAAACCCAGGTGACACTACTGAAGATGAAAGTGTAACAGATTATACTAACACTCCTGGAACAAGTCTCAATGAATTAAATGTTCACCCTGAGTATAAAATCTATAGGCCAAGCATGTCTCGAGCATCATTAAGGCATGTTATTTCAAGCATGAGCAGCAAATTACGAGTAAGTTCAGAAACTCTTGACACTGGAGCAGAAGTCGGTAGTCACAGCGGAAGTGACAGACGAGCAAGTCGTCTTGTATACGAATTGGCAAGACAGTACAGCAAGACTTTGAAGCAACGTATTCGTAACATTATGGGTGAGGATGCATCGACCCCAACTGGTACAACAGAGGATATTTACGACACTGTACAACGAACTCCTTCCCCACCCATAGCACCAGCACCATCACCTCTGCCAATATATAAACAAGGAAGCTCAAGCCTTGGTGCGCGCATAGCTCACTGTTCCTCTGAGTATGCCAATCCTCGGCAATTGTATTCCAATATACCCCCTCCACATTCTCACACAGATACACGTCCAGACTCAGTGCTATCTCTATCCTCTAACTTTACTATGTCCTCTAGTGAAGGGGAGAAGACCTCTGGGTTTGGGGGAAGTGTAGAGACAACAGTTTGCCATTCTAGTGTTGTTACTCCGCAAGAAGACACTCATTTCAGTGATGGTTCTGCTGATAGTTACTACGAAAGGTCATTTGAAGCAATAGAAAGCTTTCTAGAGAATGAAATGTTCAGAGACTCGGCTGTGTTCAGTGACCATGAAGACTCAAATGAACCTGCCCCAAAGAAAGCGCCACCACCCCCAAAACCCGCAAGACAAAAAGTGCCACCCCCAGTTCCAGCCAAACCTGAAGCATTAAAAGCTAAAAGCGTAGCCAACTCACAGGGATTTGAGGGTATTAAGAAATCTATCCGAGAAAGAAGACGTGAGCTAGAACTCTGGAAAGCAAACTCGAGAGATGACGATACGAGTTCACAACACTCTACAGCATCTACTGTTATAGAGGTTAGTCCTGCCAGCACGGAGGAGGCCACGGATAGTAACACGGCTAGCACACCACGTGGATGGGTGAAACATGTGATTGGGAAGTTACAAGGCAGTCCTAGTGAGGAGAGCAGACTGCCGCCTCAGTGACTTAAATGACAATAATATTTTGTCCATTGCATGAAAACACATATTCATAGCCTTTGTTGACGACAATAACTTATTAGATTTTCATGTTTTATATGAAAAGTTTTGTTCCCAACGCCAATTTCAGACTAGATGAAAACCTTTTAGATTTCACAGATTTAAGACTAGTCCTCTTGTTATTAGTAATATAGTAAATACAAAGACAACTCATTAATGTAAATTATAGTGCACAAACATGTGCCGTGCCGTCAACTATAGCATCAAACAGAAGAGGCACTAAACAGCTGCAAAAGTTTGTTTTCAAGGCATTAGTTGCCCTGTTTTGACATGCTGAAAGACATTTTAAAGCTAAATGAGCCTTATATTTTAACTTATGCCTCCTCGTCTTTCAGAAGTTTTTCAGTTTAGGAAATGGTTTTGAGATCTCATATCAATATTACCTATGTTGTGTTGAAATATACTCAGGCATATTTATGAATTATGTGAAATCTTGGTAGCTTTAGTCAATTAAAAAGGATTATACTGCTTGCTTAACTGTATTTTTTGGGTTTTCTTTCTTCTTTTGCTTCTAAGAACCTGCAGACATTTGCTTCATAAAACTTGCAAAATAATATGTTGGAAAATGTCACTGGTCCCACCTAATTTATATAAACGAGGTCATTTGGCAATATTACACTTTTGTAATTAATAAGTTTTTCTGTAATCAGTATCTTGGCTACATAACCTAAATCATGCAGACTTTGGCGACCTAAAAAAATGAAATTCTTAGCTAAATTACTTTGTAGTTGCAGCTTAAAAATAAATAACAAAATTAAAACTTTAGATTTAGTCTGAAAGAATGTGCACATACTGACTGTTTTGAAGAACAATCTGATCTACCTTTTAAGCACCCCAGAAATGTAATTTTGTACTTCCATTTAAACTAAAACTTTTTAAGACATTGACGACTGTCATGAAAGGTCATGTACTAAAAATAAACACATGTGCATTACTAGTGTCTTAAGTTAACGTATAAAAAGCACAAAAGATAGCATTAAGGTGACATTAAAACTCCTCACTAATGTTAAATCTGCTAAATTCATTACCTATTATCTTGGAAACTGTACCATACAAGGCTGTCCAATGTGGCGCCTATAATGTATTTTTCTAGCACCCTTCATAAGCAAATTTTTACTCCAATTTCTAATATTAGTTAAAATTTAAAGACAAAACTATTTTCTTCCAAATATCTTTCTGGTATACATCCTTGAACTACATTTTTGAACATCTAAAGCTGTATTCGTTACTTTCCTAACCAGAGCCTTCCCTTTTTTGTCTCAAAAGAAGGGAACTTGCCCTTTTGGTGGTTGTGATGGTGCCCATGCTTACTTGGGCACAAGTTAATGTGCCTGAGTACATGAGAAAGTTGGACAGCACGGGTATAAGATATCAGACTGAAATTTTTACAAGAGGTAGATGAACAGCAATTAATGTCTTTTTAAAAAATAACTAACCACAAGTAAGAAAAAATAATTGTCTTTGTTACATGGTGTCAGAAGTGGGATTTGTCAAATTGTTACATTATTAACATCAAAGTAGTTCCACAGCAGAACTTAGAAGTTTGTTTTTATCATTCTAAAATTTAATTTGGGTTTCTTTAATACTTCTACAGAAAACCAATCAAAAAGTGTAGAAAACAAACTTGCATGTATTTGCAAAGAAAGAAACCATGTGGCATGAGCTTAACAATGGTACCAATTTATACAGCAAAACTTCCCCTAAAAGATGGTCTCTTTACGCCAAATTGTACACACACTAACAGTAAGTAAATATAATCAAAATGTACATATCTTGTAGCACAAAGTGCTCTATGAAAGTATAATTTCACCTACATTATGAAGCAATACCAGCAGATGAGGTATTCTTACTTAAGCTACTAAGATTTCACTATAATACAATTAACAGCAAATATCTTATATGCTAAAAGCTTTTGTTTTTCAGCTTGAAAATTTTGGCATTAGTATGAGTGTTACAAATATTTGAAAACTCTCTGTAACTGCTTTTGTTCTACTGGAAATTACATTAGCTGCTTTTATGTGATAATATGAAAAATGAAGACACAACGATACACTTTACAAAGGCTATAATTTATATGCTTAGACTCGGGTGTATTTACTATACCGTCATTCTATATGATGTTCATGAATTAAAACCTAAAAACTGTCTATTAACTCTTTTATTCATATATTCACAATGTCTGGCAGATATTTAGGTAGTTTTCTCTACGTGACGATATTCTAAATACACCCTTATGATCATAAGCATAAAATTATTGATGCTTTATAAGAAACAAGAGAGAAATAAAATTGTTTTAATGATATACATTAAAAGGGTGTTCAACAAAGAAGGAAAAGAAATGAAAATTGATACAATTTTTGCAACATATGTTACGACTTTCCACTGTATAGAATCTTAGTTATTTTATATACAGTTATATACATGGTAAAATTTGCGGCCACTTGAATCACTTAAATGACATTTTAGCAAAATCTAACATTCATAGATACCATATATTCATTCCCTAGGATTTTTACAATAACTATATTGCATGTAGCATGGCAAAGTGTAAATTCTATTTTAACCTAAGAGATTAGGATATAAATTGGTTGAATCAAACATTTGAATTGACAGTTTTAACTACAGAGATTCTGTTACTTTAAACCTCTTTGATGGTCCCCATTTGTTTGTACATTCCAAAATGGGTATAGATAAATTTCATTACGGACATTGTTAGTAAAATTTGTTTCAACACTGTTAAAATATCAGCACAACTGTTCTGTGGTTTTATATTTTTTCATATAGCTGTAGTCTGTGAACAAAGTAAAACATCTTGATAGTACACCAGAACCTTGTTTGTCTGAATCTCATTAATCCAGATTTACAGTTTATCCAGATTGACATTTTGCTCTTAAATAGAACACCAATTTGAAAGAAAAGAAATTTACTTCCTAGTCGGAAAATAAAAGTGAGTACAGTACTAAGTGTGAAGTGACAGGCATGCCAACATTTTTAAATTTACATTACTTGAAAAATATTTACCAAAAACAAACAACTTAGGTATCCTTTCCTTGGAAAATATTTGCAATATAGAACTTTAAAACTTCTTGCATGTTCTTAACATATTTAATTGCTCTGGGAAGCAGAATCATTGAAACATTGTGACAAATAACAAGTCCAATTACTTTTTGTCACTTTATTCTTTCTAAAACTGACTCACAATTCACAACTCGTGACTATGCAACTCTCAGCTGTTCTGTTGTATTGTAACCTTTACATAAACTTCACTGCTCAACTGTTCTCAACTCTGACAATTAGCTACTGACTTCTCTGTCTATGCCCACTCACTTATATAGTCAAGAATTATTGGCAACTTTTATCAGCTTCTCTCATAAACAAATTGCTGCATGCCGAAAGCTTCCAGAAATATGTGGAACAGCATTTGTTCTAAGCTGCCCATTGTTTTTGGCTGGCATTGTGGTGAGAGATAGCTAACCTTGATTCTCCTTTGTCCGCTCAGCTACTGCAGCAATATTCTATGGCTGATGCAAAATTTAATGGCAGGTGGTTGAGCACAAAGTCCAATCATAAGCTTTTCACATGTTGCGGTGTTGTATAGATAAACACGCTGTGAAATCAGGCTGTATAGTCAGTGATATAAATATCATTTGCACCCACAAAATTTATTTGTGCAACAGGAAATAGATTAGTAATGGCCAGGTATCAGCTGCCATTAAATGTTGCGCCTGCCATACTTAATTTAGTCTAAAACAATTTAGTAACTTGAAAAAAGATGTACCATTTTTAACCAATTTTACATTTTTTCCACTTCTACAATTTGAAAAAGTCTACTTCACAAATACATTAATATATGAAAAAGAAGGTTCATAAAATTTCATGCTTCTACGATCATTAGTTTTTGAGAAAACGGCCACCTTGTATGTAAAATTTACATATTTGAGAAAAACGTGTTTGAAATTTGGTGATATTCTACAGGTACATGGTCTGTCTGAATTTATAGGACAGTACGGTTTGCTTAAAATCCCTTTAATTATCCAAACACCATAAATGTATGCATTATTTTGTTCCGGAAATTTCATTGGAATTTTTTAAGACAGAGTACACTGTTCCCTTAAGTATCAAAAAGTGTGGTGTTTTTCTTTTTCTTGTTTCTCACAAAATAAACATTTGTAGTTTATGCTCATTAGTTTCTGGGTTATCCAGATTTTCTCTGGTCCCACCTAATCCAGATAAACGAGACTCTGGTGTATACTTGTAATCATTTAAAATGTACCTATTCATTTCCATTGGTATTCATTAACATATCTAATCTGAAAGTAAAGATACTAGTAAAAAAGAAAATAAGAAAATCTGAACATCGTAGTAGAAAACCTAAAGAATTCTCTTCTGTTGATTTTTTGAAATTATTTGTGGCTGTAATTGCAACTGAAATGTTCTTACAGTTAAAAAGGAATGCTCAATAGAAAATCCTTTGATTGTTAGGTGAAACCCTATTTGTTAAGACATTAGTCTAAACTAAGCAATGAAATTTGATTTAACACATAACTTTTAATATAACAGTTTGGATTATGCGGTTTAATACTAGATTTGAAAATTTCTTGTTATCTTTGCATTATGGAAAGCTGCTGTATGAGATATTATGTGTATTTATTTATTTTAATGGCAAGTGATCTTGTCTGTTACTCTGCAGAAGTTGGCATGATTTTTCAGTCATGCAGGAAGTTAAAATAACATGCAGTTTGGCAATAACTGCTTTTGTGATAGTGCTAAGCTTTTATCTCTATGCCTGGCAAGGTTATTGTTTATAGTGAGAATTCTTTGAGGTTCTTTGACAGCAGTTGTTATTCTGTTGATTAATAGACAATACCAATGTTCAAATTGTTTTGGTGTTATAATAGTGGTTGACAAAGGTTTGTGGAGACAGCACTTTTAAGCTGTAACACTCATACATGAGGTCAAGACTGTGTTACTAAAGCTAGCAGGTATACAAAATAACTGTTTGGAATTGTAACACTTAACCTCACTTGTATATTGAATTTACTCAATTCTGGACATTGAAAACTTTGCAACTCCACCAGTTGCTGAAAGCCATGTAATTCCATCAGGCAATGCACAAACCCTGCATTGCACTACACCACCCTCTAGTGGTATACAAAAAAAACTTGCATCTCCCAAGCTCTCCTTTGTACTGAAAATCTAAGCACCATTGTTAACTAACTTCCTGTGATTCATTATTATGTTGATTCATATCTAAGGGTACATATGTAATGATCGAAGTACAAAAATACCTGAAAATACCATCAACATTTTTAATTTCAGTATTAAATGCTAGCCTACATGTTCATTTACTCTGAAAGCAGTAGCAAATTTTTAATTTGATTATAATGGCAACTCAGCTTTTGCTGAGTGATACAGTGGCGGAAATTGCAAATGATTTGGCATGAGTCAAACTGCTCTCTACTGCAAGATAGAGCCAGAAATATGCCAATGGATGGGTATGACTAGACCTGCTGGGTGCTCCACCCTGTCTGCAGATAAGGATGGGGTGGGCCCAGGTTAAATAATTGGTGATGTAGTAGAAGCACCCAGTGAATGATCTGTTTTGCAAATTTTAAAACATATTACTATACTCTATATCTTTTTAAGTATTATTGCATTCTCAACAGTGATTTTTCAGTTTACTTTTTAGAAATTCACTTTCCTGCTTGATATGTAAGTTAATCACTACAAACATATATTTGGTAGTGTAAGCTAAATTTACGATTCATTTATCAATTACCATGACAACAAGGCTAAAACTGGTCTTTAATCTTATGGTACCAGTAGGAAATGATGTAACACCCAACAGCATACTAACCTAAAAATAAGTTATTAATGAATCCTTAGCAAAATATGCCACTGGTATAACTGTTAACGTTTTCATCAAAGCACCACTTTTGGGAAGCATTGTAAGCTTCAATATATCTTTGTTTTGACTTCGCTGATAAAAGTGATGTACATGGTAGATCTTCAGGTTCTTCAACAGCAATGTCGCTCATTTTTATAAAATTTGATTGCTTGATAATAACTATCAAAAGTTGAAAGATTCAATTCGGCTACATAACCTAGAAACCAAGACATGTGCTACTTCAAGTGAAAAATCTATTGTGAAATTCATTAACAAAAGAGTGGATAAGGCTTTGCCCATATAATTTAGATGTAACTTTTCATTTGTTCACATAGAGAATTCATTTTTTGTTAATGTTAAATAAAATTTGGAAAAGTAATTTTGATTTATTATTGCTTTTTATGGGGTTTTCAAGTATTGCAAAAAGAATTGACTAACCACAAACTGTAAGTTACTTATCAGATTTCGAATGCTTGTTACTCGGCCCTGTGGGCCTAGCATTCCCAAGCTACATTCTCGACAATAAGGATCATTTACAGTTCTTGGTACACAATATACTATATTTGACATGATTTGCCTACATATATCATTAATGACTAAGCTTGTGCTATTGAGCAAAGACTGCAGCAATGACTCTCAGCATTTTATATCTATTTTAAAGCATCTCCTGTAAAATATATAATAATGGAATTACAAAGTTTTCATTGTCTACCATTCATATCCATGTGCTAAATAAATAACAAATGAACTGAAGCACAGTGTTGCAATTCCAACTAGTTGAATGTTTCATATAATTTATTCACTTCACGATATAAAGCTGCTGTTATGGTATATGTTCAGCGTATATTTGTGTTTCAATACAAAAAGCTTGTGAGATATCTCAAAATGTGTTAAGACAGCTTGTTTTGACTTAAAGTCAATGTTTGCTCAAAGACAGTGATGTTATTAAAGTTCAGCTCTGTCTAAAAGTATTTTAATTTGGGTCCAGCAAAGCAAAGTTTCATTCCTTTTTATACCATAATTTTTTTACAATTTATTTATTGTTACTAGGGCTTGGAAGTTGAAGACATCTATTAATTGCCTAAAGAAGACCTAAAAATGTCCTAAAATGACCTAAAATGTATTTATATTTTAATGACTTTAATTTTAATTATGTATTTAAAAAATGAATATAATGCTTGATATTATGTATCAATATCATTACATTAGCCATTACTAAAAGGGAATGTACGTAATTTCCCCCAAAGTGTGTACCCTTGATGTACGTTAATATATAAGACACATTGCAGTGAGAGATTGATGCATATAATTCATAGCATAATTACAAAATGTTATTCTGTGAAATACAGTTAAACATTTTTACTAAAAAATACAATTCTGATGATATGAAACACAATACCAAATGCTTCGTGAATAAAATTCTTCTTCTTTCAGTCATATTTTTTTAGATTGTTATGTTAATTTGTACTTCCTGACAAAGCAACAAGGCATATTGACCTTGATGATCATTTGTTATCTTGTTTACTAAAACAGCAAAATATAGTAACTTGCTGTACTGTCAATAATCAAATAAATTAATGATCTCTCTTACCTGTTGACATATTAGACATTGTTATCTTTAAGATGTGACTGCATCTGAACAGGTATACAAACACTGACCATGTATGTACAATAAGCTCACGTAAAGAACTCCACCGTTTCAATTTTAATTCGAATAGCCATAATTGTTGAAGGCCAGATGAAATGAACTGGCTATCCATTCAAAGTTGAATGTTGTGAGTTTAATCCCAGCAACTGCAATCAAATGTGGCTGTAATAAAGGATGGGGAGAGCCCACGTAAAATAACCAGTGCGATGGTATGCGTGGATAATAGTGGGGTTACATTAGACTACAATGCAAGCATTTTGATTTTTGAAAACTGCGATAATACTAAAATAAATAGATATATTTATGATATAAATAGCTACCAATGCCTTTATTTTATTGTTAAATGCCAATATAATATGATCATAACAAGAAAAAACAGTTACAATGTTCTTAAACTTTGACTAAACATCTATGTTGGCAAATGGCAACAATATCATTAGAGGGTTAAATAAAAGGCTTGAAAAGACTGATAAAAAAGGGACAAATAAAGACCCAACATTTTATGATCTACAGTGATCCGTGTGTATTAAGTTGGGCTTCATCTTTGGACGCTCAAAAAGAAAAGGATTTTTCCTCAACTTCCGAGCCTTAATTTTACTTTTCTCTCACACTTTTTTTCATTCCATCGCTTGAATGCTAGTATGTTTATAACCTCAAAAGAGTTGCCCTTAAAGGATTTTGTATTTATTTGGCATTTTCTTTCTTTGCCTTACAATTTATGATTTAGTCTCATATAGGAGTGAATACTTTTTACTTATTAAATTTAGTTTGCATTTCTAGTTGTTGCTGGTTGGATTTGTCTACACAAATGGGCTTTCACTTTTCACTATCAAGACAATAAGGTTTTGTACTTAAAATAGTATTCGTTAAATACTATTTTAGTATCATATCATTTTGCATGTTATGTTGATCCTAAGTGCCATTGTTTGATACACACTACATCCTAGAACCTAGATGATAGCTTCACTGTCAGGAATATTGTCATAATTCATATTCTAGGTGAGCATATTTTTTCCTATTCTCCATCTTTCAGACATGCTCTTTGTAAATTGTTTTAAATGTACATAAAGAGACAGTAATCCCCAAGAATGAGTGAATTATAAATGTACATACATATAATTGTTAAAATGTTTGAATGTATGTTCAAGGGGTTAAATACAAAAACTACTACTTAATTCTAGATTCTTTGATGTTTTTTTATTACTGTAATATTATTATCCATTTAAGAAAAATGTATATATCAATATATAATAAACTTTATTGTGTATAGATTTGAGAATACATGTTTATTTAAATATTTTCACTAAAGTAGGCATGCCATTGGAGGAGAAGAGGCTCCCCCTAGTGTGCCTCTGTATTGTAGTGTAGCATGTATGTTTTACATTCAAGAGGTTGAGAGTTTGAATCTCGCTTAGGGTGAGTTATCTGGATAATGTTTTTTCCAAGGTTTTCCCTTATCCTGAGAAGATGAATGTCAGCTCTAAGGACCTCAGGCTCATTTGAGCATCATTTCATTCATTCATCTTCCGATGTGACACTAGGTTGGAGGATGTTAATATCGTATACAGGAAGTAACAAAAAGGTATGTCAAAAATTTGGGAAAATGTTTCTTGCGGATTGAGGATAAAAGAATGTTATATGAATGTAGGTTCAGAAATTTTTTATTTTCTTTTTATATCACTTTTTCTACAGCTGAATCCCATACAAGAATGCTTGATGAGAACCATGGGGAAACAGGAAATCACAGCACATGTTCAAAATGGTCTCCATTAGCTCCAATGCATTTGTCAACTCGCTGTCGCATAGACTCCCTAATGCACTGGGTTAGGCCTGGAGAATTTTGCAATGTCTGGGATCCTTCCACAATACAAGCACAAAGAGTCTCTAATCTGGAACTGGAGTTGCATAAACAAGAAGTGTAAAATGTCCCCACAAGTAAAAATCTAATGGGTTTAAATTAGGCAAACATAGAGGCCATGGAATTGGTCCATCTTCCTATCCATCTACAGGAAACCTGCTATTCAGAACTCGACGGACAGAAAGACTGAAATGAGGAGGAGCTCCATCGTGCATGAAATACATGTCTCTTGGTATTGCTAATGGAGTACCTTGCTACAAGAAAGCACTGTACCACAATGAAAAATCCCCTCCATCCGATTTAACCACATGTAAAAGCAAATGTTTACTATTGCAAATAATCAACTGTTCTGTTGTGGGGTTATGGCCACAGGACAGCTACATATTACACATCTCACCCTGTAAACAGAGTTGTGGAGAAAGAACTGTACCATGGAAATAAACAATTTTTCGACCTATGTTTATATAACATTTTTTTGTCCTCTATATGCAAGAAATGTTTTCCCAAAGTTTTGACATACCGTTTTGTTACATTCTGTATATATAAAAAGAGGCTGCCCCTATGAATACAGGTGGGCAGAAAGTAACTATGTATTATTAAATGAGTTAAGTTTCTAATATTGATGGAACAATATTGGAAATAGTGCAAATATACAGAACGTTAAATAGGACAGTGACGAGTGGTCTTGCAAGAGGCAGTGCACTCCACAGTAACAAAGATGGCCGATTGCCTTACAGTAAGAGGACAAGCACAAATTACTTCATGCTATGAGGTGTGACCCCTGTGACTTTTTCTTATGGGACTCGGCAAAAGAGGATGTGAACCAGATTAAACTTTGCACATTGGATGAATTGAAAACATGGATTTGATAAATTCTAACCAATATCCACACAACTTCCTACAGAAAGCTGGTGGCTACATCAAATTTAAAGGAAAACAATCGTACTCCCATATAACAGTGTCCATACTGTATTAATTTCAAATAAACAACTCTGCAAACATAAAAGTTATACATCAATTGTAATACTTAGCTATTTCCTGTCTACCCAGTAGTCTGCAGTAATACCTGGTCACATGGTTTTCGTGAGTCAAAGGGTAGTCAATGGAGCATTGCCTAAGTAAAGCTGGCAATAGGGCATCAGTGCGGTGCTGGATATCACTTACATGGAATAAAATTTCTGTATTCCTAGAAAAGGCAACACCGTGGCCAAGTGGTTAGACCATTTGCCTACCAGGTAGGTGGCCCAGGTATGGTTAGACCCATACCCTGTATGGGTATTTGTAGTAGAGACCTGCATGGGCCAACATTCTTAGGTTCGGCCCAGCCCGGACTCAACCAAACCCGAACCCGAGAAGAGGTCATAGTGCCCGGGCCCAAGCCCAGCCCTACTATTTAATTTTATAATGATTATGATGATGACTATTATTATTATTATAAATATTAATATAAATATTATAATTACTATAAATATTATTATTGTTGTTATCATTATTATTATTATTATTAATTTGAAACCTTTCAGTAGAATAATCATAGAATTCCTAGTAAAGGAATGCTGTGGTAATTGTGCTGTTCTCGGAAAAATATATAATACATTATTTTGTATCTCTTAATTCTCAAGCTCAAGCCCGACAAACATTTTTCAAATTAGGCCCGAACCCGGCCCGAGCCCGTGCAGACCTCTAATTTGTAGTGGGTAAAGTGGCATCTGGGTGGGTTTTCTCCCGTTTCCCCCACCACTCATTCCACCAATTGCTCCATCATCACCTTTCCAATAATCGATTTCGTCTGTATTTAATATCATCCTCTTCCTCACTACGTATCATACCTGGTGCCTGATGACCCACTCGTTTCCAGGCCTTCGCTCTCTCCAGTCCATAGGTTCCTGTGCTTCCCGACAGGCGTCTGGCCCTAGGCACTGGCTTGTAAGTCCTAGGGGTATAAGTCCAGGCGCGGATCCAGGGGGCCCGCCCCCCCCCCCGTCACATCCTACTTTATTGCTATAAATGCTATATGTGTGTTATCTCATCATCATGCAAAATGGACAAACCGATGCCTATGAAAATTGGTATAGGTATGTACTACCTTTAAACATTGTTTCTTTCATTTAAATATTTAGCTAGTCATGTTTTAGCATGAATTTAATTATTAAGAAGTGGTAGTGGACCGGAACCGCCCCCCCCCCCCCCCCTCCATCGAATATTTCTAGATCCGCGCCTGTGTAAGTCCTACATAAGGGGAGGGTAATCAGGGAAAGAAAGAAAGAAATCTCGACATCGAATTTTTGGATGGAATACAATACTTTCTCTGCTTACCAGTAGAGAAAGTAAAAGGGGTAGGTACACTACTATATTATATAAATTGTAGATTGTATATATGCGACATCTGGGAACCCTGCATACATTTGCAGAAGTTTGTTCAGATCTAACGTATTTACTGTTCAGACAGTTTACAGTGCAGTTCTCACAGTATATTACAGAATTTAGAGGACATGCATGATCAGATAAATTATATATTATGAGAATTCTGAGAATGGCAATATCATGTCTTGGTAAATTAGTACTGTCCTGTGGTACTGCCAACCTTCCCCAGTGTGGGACTGAAATCTAAAAATGCAAACAAAAGTGCAGCAAAAATGTTAGGGTTCTGCTATTCTTTTTATTCGTGTACTTCTCTTCCTAATAATTGAACAATATTTATTCTGTGAAACAAATTAGTAGTCACATTTATAAAATAAAACGCACAATAATTAATGTGGATTGCAAGGTCAGACAAGGAAAACGGAAAGTGCTTGACAATGATGATTTAAATCACTGAGTCATCAGATTATGAAGAGCGGAGCAGTTCCTATGTAAATAAAATATGAGTAGAGTAGATTTGAAAATAGTTTTACTAGGAAGTGAATATGTGGGTAAAACCAGCTTATTGGAACGTTACGTGCATGATCGATTTCGTGGAGGCCTACCATATCAAAACGTAAGTGAGGTTATGAATCGTATGATGCATTTTTCAAGAGTATTAAGTATTTTAGTTCATTCAAGTAATGCAATCCTGAAGTATCTGATTGAGATGAGTTTTAATCTTCATGCTGCAGACAATTGGAGCCGCCTTTGCAGCAAAAGAAGTTGAATCCAAGGGGAAAAAATTTGTAATAGGAATATGGGACACCGCGGGCAGTGAAAGGTAATTATCATGTTTAAATCTGTAGGTAAAATGTTTTTAACTTTTCGGGACACAAATTCTTACCCAACAGTAGGCCATGAACATCTTAAACACAACTGATTTTCTAATTTTTTTTAAACAAACTTTACAGTCATTTAAGAATATACGTTCATAGATTTAACTCTATATACGTTATATATACGTTTCTTGTTCCAAGATATCAGAAGCAAGCATGCCTTCTGAAACCTAACATCAACCACAGTGTACATTTTTTAAGTTCATTAGAGCCCGAAATGAATAGAGATAGAGAGCATGCACTCCAATGAAGTAGAATTGGACTGATTAACATGTTCAGATTAAACAGAAAACCCCCAAAAAACACTTCTAGTTAAGCAGTTGTGCATGCAGTCCACATGAGGAAGATTGTATTGTATTGCATTGCATCATGTTCTTTTGATCCTAGAATGAGCCAGCTTCAAGGATATAAAACATGTCATACAACCATGCAATTTTATTCCCAACACCTAAACACAATCATTATAATAGGGTTAAAACTAGTGGTTTAAAGAACTTATGGTATAGTATTCCTTTATGCTGTAAATAGAGTGTGCAAGCAAGAACTTTCTAAATTCCTTTTTAAATCTTAAACAGTCTTTTGGGTTACAGTCATTTTAAAGCTGAAGGAAGACCATTATATATTTGTATGGCGGAGTAGCAGAGACCTTTCTGATAAATGTACAAGCAGTTACATGGCGTGTGCAAGTCATTTCTTGGCTATGCACAGGAGAATTGAGTTTAAAGATATTGTAGTTATCAACCACATAACCTGTAAGTGAAAAAATGTATTGACTTGTGAGTGTTAGAATACCCATCTTCTTAAATAAGGGTCGTAGTGCTCTCTTCTGTAAGACGAAGATCCTCCCCCTTTGTACCGAATTACCCCAGAAAATAATATCATAGCTCATGACGGAGTAGAAACAAGCAAAGTATAATACTCTCAGAACATTTTGATGTAGCAAGTCATACATGGATCTCAAGGCAAAACAAGCTGAACTGAGTTTAGGAAATAAGTTGATTATATGCTCATTTGTTCATCTATTTCTAACCATAGAAACTTTGTACAACCTACTTTATTTATGGTGAAGTTGTGATAAGTAATATTCAACTCTGGAATAATTTTATTTTTAGTTCTAAATTGAATATATGATGTTTTGTCATAATTTAGAATTAATTTGTTGACTTCGAACCAAATGTTCAACTCCATAAGCACAGTTATAGTTATATTTAAGATTTCTTCTGATGACTTCTGAGATATGAGTAAACTAGTGTCATCTATAAAAAGTATTGTTTTGGAATGTTCATTGAGATTAAAAGGTAAATCATTTATGAAAACAAGAAAGAGCAATGGAACCAATATTGAGCCCTGCGAAACTCTGTTTTAACCCAAATACTTCAAATTATTTATTTCACAATCATAGGCATCGCAAAACGGGGGAAAGGGGGGGGGGGGGCCGCGGCACCCCCTTGGAAGTTGGTGAACTTAATGTGCAGCCAGTTACTGACTATTAAACTATTAGTTTAATTTTGATGTAAAGAACAATTTTTATTTAGCACAAATTAATACAGTTATCTGCAACAAATATTTTAAATTTTGACAATAAAATAATGATTTAATATTATATGATTGCAAATTTCCAACATGTGGCCACCCCCCCCCCCCCCCCCCCCCTGGAAAAAAGTCTGCCGACACTTATGTTCACAATTGATTTAGAATTCACGTTTTAATGGAATTTCTATGTATCGTGATTTTGGACACTTGCACTTGTTAGGAATTTCACATACTTTAAATGAGCATAAGATTTTCTTATACCAAACACACTTCTCAGGAGATTTTACAGGTTACTTCCGGATTGGTGCATTTGGGGGTTTCTATGAGACCACAGTAACATATTCCTTCCCTCAGTATTCAGAGCTTGACATGCACAATCAGCAAATGTCAAACAGTATCTAAAATAAGAACAAATTAGAAACTAAAAGCTTAACTTATCTTAGTAATATTGCAAGATCTTCCAGCACTGACTAGTTTCAGCTTGTATCCAACTTATTTTTGTGGGCGAAGCGGCAGGTTTCCTCTGGGTCCTCCGGTTTCCCTCATAATTTCATTCCACCGGTGCTCCATCTTCATTCCATGTATCATCATTGTCACCGCCTGCGGTGCCGTATGTAGTAAAAGTGGGCATTAAACACAACAACAACTGCTTTATTTTCAAAGCTATCCAAACTTGGATACCACTTGAAACTAGTCAGCTGTGGAAGATCTTGCAATATTACTAAGATAAGGGAAGCTTTTAGTTTCTAATTTGTTCTTATTTTAGACTCTGTTGCTTCACTGTTAGTAGCCTCAATTTTCCTTAATTATTGTGAAACAGTAATTAGCAAAGCAATGGTAGTCAAGTTCCCACTAAGTAGTAGCAATTTTGTTTTAATATGATGAGTGAGTGGAAATATCAAATGCATTTCATAATGCAAATTATGGAAATGTATAGTATAAAATGTATGTATATATCTTGTAAATCTGGGCTTTTTATCAACTCAATTGGAATACTTTCCAGACCTCAAAATTAAGACACTCCTGGTTTTCCAGGACTTACGCCAACTCTACTAAGGTTCTACCCTGGACAGTACATATGAGGCGCCTAGTATCAAATGCCCCAAATCCATTAACCTAATTTTTTGGATAATTGCAAAAAACCTCCCCAGAATAAACCATTATCCAAAGTAATTTAACTTTAATGTTAAATGAGTCTTTTAACATGAAATTTTGGAATATAACATACTTTTAGAATATGGTTTTTTAAATATTTCAGAAATAAATTTGAGGAAACTTCGATGTGGTTTTGATACCAAAATTGGGATTTAGTGATTTTTTAAACTAAAGAATTAAAAATTTGAAATTGTGCATAACACTAAACCAGGTTCTGTTATCCACGTAATATAAAAATTACTTTTTAATGAATTTAGTTCTCTAAAAAGTTAGTTTTTATGCCCAATGTCGCTTGAGTACAATATAAATCAAGATGCATTATTAAAATTATGACTCACATTTTTAAACTTTTCTTTCATTTTACAGCACATTTGTGTCCATTTCTTCCTCTTGAACTAATTCGTCTTTATTTTCTTCAATCTGAGGTCCTAGATCTTGGTGTTCTAAAGCAGAATAAAATGGAACCAGCTAATTGTGGCTCATTCTTCTTTTTGATAGTTATTTTGATATATCATGTACCTCGGCGGAAGTACTTATTTAAATTGTGTGTTCTAATGTGCATCTTGTTTAGATTAGTCATAGTAATAAGCTTAGCCCTACAAATTATATTTCAATAAAAACAAATAAAAAATGCCTTTAATCACAACATTGTTTAGGTTTCTTTTTTCTCATTTCATTTTACTTTCTCTACTACCAAGTAGAGGAAGTATTGTATTCCACCCAAAAATTCGATGTCGAGATTTCACTGGAAATATATGTTTTGAGATCTCCTGAATCAAAAAAAAAAAAGCATTTTTAGAAAAAGGTCCATGTGTGTGTGTGTCTGTGTGTAAGTCTGTGGACAGTATAACTCAAAAACGAAAAGTTGGTTAAAAACCAAAGTTGGTATTTAAGTTTAATGTCTTTCAAGGATGCGACAGGAAGATTTTGAAGAAAATAGCCCCACCCTAAACTACCCTTTACATGGAACATTTTTCAAAAATTTTGATTTTCTTGAAAATGGCTCTAACAATTTTGATTAAAATGTCATATGTTTGAGATATTTTTATGACAAATGAAATGCATATCTTGAATTTTCTGGCTATAGCCTCTGTAGTCGTATTTACTCTGGACGACTTTTGCATAACTGGTAAACCGTTAGAGATAGACCAAATCATACTCTACAAAAAATGTAGATCTTGCTAAAACACACAATTTATGTCCAAATAAATTTTCTTGTAAGGTGAACCATTTCGGAGATATTCCTTGTTACGTTTGTGAGTTTCGGAAAACATAACTTTTGTGAAATGTATCATCGTTCATTTTTTATATGTTAAGTGTGCAAAGACAACAGAATCTCAAAGCTTTAAAACATTTGACTATCGCACAAAGCCCACTGTATCAGGGTTGCCAACATTTAAAAGTAAAATTATCCTACCAGCCATTCAAAATTATAGATTTGGGTTCAAAATTATCGTACATCATAAACCAAATGCTACAACAATAAAAATTTCAATATAACACTTATGAAAGTGTAATAGTAATGATGTTTATTATATTCACTTACAAGATTGATGACCTCAGCCAGTATTACAACTTTAGCACTTACGTTTCTCACACCTGAAAGTTCATCTTCCTCAATTGTTGCAGCATTATACAAATTTGTTGTTGGGGTAAACCCTAACATCTTCTCGCTGACTTGCAGATTTTCAGATGTGCCACATTCTGTCATTAGCTGAGACAACAGAATAAGTTTATTTACCGTATCTAGCACCAATCTGTTTCTAACTTTGGTTTTTGCTAAACCCACTTTAGGATAAACTTTCACAAGAAGCTTCTGTGAGGCAACGAAACAGATTATACGAACAAAATCACTGATAAAGGCCACTAGTTCTTTGAAATCAGTATTCCCACCAAGGTGACATGTGTTTAACAGCACTCCAGAAACTGTCAAGTTCAGGCATGTTCTTTATTTCACATGGAATATCACTTATTCTGAGTTTTCTCCATTGATCATCAATTTTCTGAATAGTGCTTTCTTCATTGACATTACCAGATCTGGGCACACTGGCAACAAGAGGATGAAGGGTAGGAGCCTTAGTAGGATATGAAATAGTTGGCTTAAAAGGGTGGGGACAGGCCATGAGGATAAAAGTGGTGTTGCTATTTGTAATTAATTTCATTTCGCTGGTGTGACAAGCCAGTGAAAATGATATTTTGGCAATATTGAAATTATCGTACACCCCCATAATTATCGTACGGGTTGGCAACCATTGTACAAGCATTATAATTATCGTATGCCCCCATAATTATTGTACGAGTTGGCAACCCTGCACTGTATTCTAACATTTCGCTTGCACCTACAAGGAAATGAGCAATAATTTGTAGAAATGGTTATCTTAGCTAACACAAAGAAGATATAGGAATAAGAGTTTGTAAGAATGGTTAGTACAAGAGTAGAGAAAGTCATGTGACTGCAACACATTAGATGTTTAAAAATATGTCTATACTGTGTGCTTCTTATACTTACAATGAAGTGTATAATGAAAGTTTATCTCACTACATAAGAATTAGACTTTGTTTCATCTACTAAGCTTTTCTAAGAATAGTTTATAGATCATTGAGTAGAGGCATGTGAATGCAACGAGCAGATTTATACGACTTGTGGGAAGAAAACAGTGGATGTGATTTGGGATTTTTGTGTTTCAGATATGAGGCTATGAGCAGAATTTACTACAGGGGAGCAAAAGCAGCAATAGTCTGTTACGACATCAGTAGCAAAACCTCCTTGGACCGAGCTAAGTTCTGGATTAGTGAACTGAGGCGATATGAAGAGGTATAGTCTTTCTGCAACCTCGGAACCAGAGGCTAGCATAGATAATTGATATGATCAGCATGTATGCAATTCTAATTCTGAAATTATGGAAAAGGAATTAACGTTAAAGATTTGTTTTGCTCCATTTGCCAAATTATCGGTAGGACATCTCGAGGACCTGTAAAAGTAGGGTTTTATTTATGGATGCTCTTTAACTGCTACGCATCTCAGCATCCCATTCTATATCGGGTGTAAAAGACTGCTTAATTTTGTCAGAATTGAGGTTCTTTTACATGCCATAAATCTACAACATGGGACCACCGGCTTTACTTCCCTTCTTAAGGAAGCCATGCTAGGGATTTTTACAACCAGAAAAGTCCATTGCCCTCCACTAGGTTTGAACCCGCAACCTTGAGAACCAGAAGCTAACCTGTTATCTCTAGAACATGGAGGATGATGATTCGAGGACCTATGGTGCCCATTTTTGGTTGCTGGCTGACTAATCAGGATTTATGATCTTCTTCGTCTTCTTCTGCTTCTTCCTGTATAACTGTGGTGTCATCTGGTGTGGGGTTGGTGAACTTACAAGAGGGTGTCAAAAAATAACCGAAAAATACTGCTCACTTTTATTTAAATTCCATTACAGACCTTCAAAGTAATCTCCCTCGCACAGAATACAATTCCAGTGTTCAGTTCTGTGTTCAAAACACTCCTTGAAGTCCCATTTTGATAGTCTGTTGAGTACACCCAAAATTTAATTGTACCTGACATTGTCACAAATTTTAAGGCAGTGCATGAATTTTGAGAAATTCCTGTCGATTAACACCTTTGTAGAATTTAATTAAATCGCCGCATAGTGGTTGTACCTGTCTTTTAGGATTGAGTTGCACTGTAGTTTTATCTGCCCTGTTTGGAAATTTGATGGTGCTTTTCAGTTTAGGTGCCGTGTTGTTAATTTCTTTGACAAATTAAGCATTGAACTTTTCCTTTGATATTGACAACAAAATATAAACCTTCCCATGAAGGATTAAATGACATTATGTAACAAAGAAGAAGCTATAACAACTGCTCTGCTATACCCTATTTAACACCACACCTGCGTTGAGAAGTGAGAGAGACAATATGTTATTCTTACTGTCTGTGCTACACATGCAGTCACAGTGGCTGCTACATGGGAAAGGCACCTGGGCTGCTGAGTGTAGCACCAGCGCCCCTCAGCGCAGAGCGCTCGAGTTGGAAAGGCCTGCATTAATCCAAGGTAATGGAGGTTGGGGATATCTCAGGTTTGGGATAACTCAGATTTTACAGGAGCTATAGGAAAATCATAAAAGATTAACTACTAACACCTCGTGGTAAAGTATTTATTATAAGATTTTAAAGCATGTCTGTTTTATATAGGAAGAATTTGTTGAAAACACTGTTCTATCCACTTTCTGTGTTTGTTTCCCCAGGGTGGGGGAGATTTTCAGCAATGACTACTTCAGAAGTAATATTTTCTCAACACTTGCGCCATGTGATGTGTACCCTAACAGCTTGTCCAGAAACAAACTACAGCATTTGTGCATAGCATCATAAACCCACAGTTATAACAGTTCAGGTATTTACAAGTGAATCTGAACAAACACTAAACTGAACTCTTACAATAATATTGCATGAGCTTTCACGACTGGTATCATTAAATAGAAAATGATTATCCAGGCTTGTCGGCCATGATCTAGTGGAAAATCTCCTTCAAGATGTTTCATTTGAAGCTGCATCGAACATTCTCAGTGGCGTGGCCGTAGTACTCTGCTAGTCTCAGCGATGACTGGTACGGAGACTTTTGGTTTCACTGGCTTTAGATGCTTAGCATTGGTGGGTGGTTGACGGTTGGTCCGGTCTTTGTTTATTGGTTCGACTGCTGTGTGGGCTGGACTAAAGTGGGAGCTGCTTCCAATGTCTATGATTGGTGTCAATGGGCTGGCATTTACTGTGGCTGAAGCTGTTGATGGGGCATGATTTTGAATTTGTCTCTGTTCAGGTTTCTTGCACGCTTTATATAATGCTGTATGCCAAGTTTTATTATGCACTTGGTTTCCTCCTTCCTGTTGAAGTTATCTTTATGTTCAAAAATCTCTATGACTTTGTGATTTAAATGGGTGCAATAATGAACCGTGGAAGACAGGATAGCTGTGTCTGAATACTGTATAATGTGTTCCCCTGGTGCTAGTAATGCACGTTCTGCAAATGCAGACTTTTCTCTTTGTCCCAACCTCTTGTGTTGTGTACTACGTTGAGTGGTCCCTATATAGATAGAGCCACATGAGCACAGAATTCTGTAAACACCCACAGAAGAGAGTGGTTCTTTTGGATCTTTTGCTGAATGTAGCATGTCTGTATTCGTTGTGGGGTTTGTAGATGGCGTGGTGTTGTGTTTTCAGTAATGTGTTTAATGTATGGCAGATATGCTAGTCTTCTCTTTAGGGTCAATTTGTTTTGTGTAGACCGGGGTTCCCTTCCAGGGCGTATGGCACGTTTAACTTTAGCCCAGCCTACACAGCAGCCGAACCAATAAACAAAGACTGGACCAACCGTGAACTGCCCACACAGGATAACCATATAAAACCTGCGAAACCAACAGGCTCCACATCGGTTGTCACTTAGACTAGCAGAATACTGCGGCCATGCCACTGAGGATGTTTGACGCAGCTTCGAATGAAATGTCTGGAAGGAGATTTTCCACTAGACCATGGCCCACAAGCCCGGATAATCATTTTCTATTAGGTATAATCCTATAATAGGTTTTTTTAATGACCACGAATGATGGACTTTGAACCACATTGTTCTATATAAGGGAAGAAACGACATACTAAGTGGGAAACGTTTTAGTTTGTGCACCAGCCAATGATGTGTTTCCTTTTGTCACATGCTTTTGGTTACAGCTCCTTTCAATTAAGTTCTGTGGATGTAAATTTCTCTCTCTAAGATTCTCGTACATTTTAGGAGAGATGTGACGAGGCACAAAAGTAAGTAACAAACACTTCAGGTATAAACTAATTGAATACTGTACAGATTGGCAGTTAAGCAAAAATCTGCCTAAAATAAAAACATCTTAAAGTGGCTTGAATTTGCTTTTAGTGTTGTACAGATGTATCACTGGATCTTCCAATGTAAGTCTTGTCACCATCTTAACAATCTACAGTAAACAAAACATGCATCAGGGAACCAAGAGAAACATAAGCCTTATATTATTTATTTATGCCAACAAACTTACTGTTGGTGTTTTTAAACACACAAGCCGTGTGTGGGCAATGTTTAAGAGGTAGAACTGGAACTTAAAAATTCAATGCCACAGCTGGGATTTGAACCACACACCCTCCGCTTACTAGGCGGGTACTCTAACCATTAAGCTACTGTGACAACCTGCCAGAATGACATTGAATACTCACACAGTAAGTTTATTGGCATGAATAAATAATAATTACCATCTGAAGGTTATTTAATCCTGGGACATAAAGTACTTGCAATAGTAAGTCACCATTGGGGTAATTGTCTCTGATGTGAGACTGCCTTTGTGGTTTACCGGGAAAAAATACGAACTGGTTTGAGAATTCAATGTCATTCTGGCAGGTTGTCACAGTAGCTTAATGGTTAGAGCACCCGCCTAGTAAGTGGAGCATCTGTGGTTCAAATCCCAGCTGTGGCATTGAATTTTTAAGTTCCAGTTCTACCTCATAAGCCTTACATATTTAAACAAGCAATTTTTGTGTATATATTCTGTGCATCTTGTAAACAGCTGTAACGATTTTGATCAAATTTTGTATTCAGATAAGGTTTTGCTTTTTAAGTTTATCTATATAGGTGTCATTCCTGAAAAAATGTGTTTTTACATAAAAAATAACATAGTTTATTCCTGCTTGTACAGAGCAATTGAACCTTATTTTGGTTGTTTCTTCTCTTCTAATGGACCGATTTCAGAAAACAAAGTAGTATTTTTAAGTCCTCTTCCAGGGCTATCAGTATACAGTAAGAAAGTTGACCTAGCTATATTAGTTTATGTGTTACAGCTCGTCCTGTCTATATGTTTGAAATAGAAATACAACGTATTATATTTGATGGCTGAAATGATGGTGCTTATAAAATATTTGTATGTATCTCTTTTATCTTGGAAATGACTTAACAATTGCAACAAAAATGTTTATCAAGTTAACATTTTGCTTTTCAAATTTATCTCAGTATCTTCTCCCAAAAAGCAAAATTTCACAAAAAGGGGGAAAAACGCTGAGCAAAGTTCGGCCACCCAGGTACTTTAATGTTAATTCACAAGTACATACTGACATCAACAAAGCATGTAGGGCTTTATCTATTAATCGCAACCTGCATTTAGATCTTATAATCTTCATTTTAGACAAAGAATTGCTCAGACACATATATGTTAGGCTAAACATAGCCCTAAAGTGTGCAGCATATTACTGAAGCCATAAATATTGCCCTATCCAGTTGTCTAAGTAAATCTAAACCAGCCTCATTTTGTAATTATGATTTTAAAACTGTGTTTGTAAATTCACAACCTCAATTCGTAATTGCAGTTTTACTATATGAATGTTCCTGTGAAAGGATTTGCAAAAAGTTGAAAATAATGGTTCATTGCTTTGAGATCATAAAATATTTTGTGTTAGGACACTTTTTTAACTTTGCTGACATACATAAATATGTAAGAGGGTTTCTTTGCGTTTTTGTGGTTTTGAAACTACCATGTCTCGTACTGATGTGATTTACATCGCTGCTTGTGTACCTTTGAACCCACATTGTTAGGAGGAGAGAGGGTGAGCAGAACAAAGTATTGCTTTGCCCCTCACTGTGGTGTTATGTCATATCATCAGCCTGTGCAGAATTGTCGACCACTGAGATAAGCAATAAAGTACAACAACACTGTGGAAGCACAGATCAGTATGGCAACCAAGGAAGGTTTCGAAACAGCTTTACAGTAAGGGAATGTAAGGGGTGCAGTGTAACAGTGGGCTGCTGATTGGTGGAAGCATCCATTGCCATGGAAACTCTTTCAAGCACCGATCTACTTCTAGCTGTCAGAATGGACCAGTTGTTTTAATGAACTATCGTTAATTGACCAGCAGCCGAAAATGAGGACAATAGGTCCATGAAAATGTCTTGCCAGTGATTTGGAAGTGGAGCAATATCGTGCGTAATGTAATTCATTTTGGATAATTAAATTATCTGTTGAGTGAAAGTTTCAGTTGTTTTAAACATAAACTTTGATTCTGGTTTGTGCATAAAAGGGTAATGTTGCTCAATACGGGCTTAGGGACTGCGTAATGCAGGGCACCAGCATATGAGAAATGAAAGTAGCGAGTGGCAGCAAAACATTTGAATGACGTTGGAATTGTGTAGATGGCAATGTGCAAAGGTAAGAATGGAGATAACTTCTGGCAATGTGTGTACATAGATGACGTAGATACGAAGAAGGTGAGAAACAAAACTCTATTCTCCTTCATAATGATGAATTTTGTTAACTAGAAGGCAGGAAATCTATTTTACCTATGCACACATTACTCAATTCAACCCATAAGATCTCCCAAATGTAGCACTGAGCACCACAATTACAGAATAAATGAAGATCCCTTCATATTACAATCAAACAAATTAATTTATGAATCACATAATCTGAAATAACTATTAAATCATAAGCTTATGTATTTTGCAGCAGGTAGGTAACCTTAAATGGGAGGGCTGGAGTCACGTGTCACCTCTTTTCCTATTACAAATCTTTAAGTTATGGAACTACAAACTTTGATGGAGAAATTGAAGCAATTCGAATGGCCCTACAAAATCTTTTGTACAGAATTTCACATTTTCATCAAGCAGTTGTTCTGATTCCAGAGCAGCAATTATATCAATTACTTCCAAGTTGTCACCAAAAAACCAAACAATTATAGAATGTTGGAAAATCCTTACCCATCTAACAGCACTTCAAAAACACCTAGTCTTCCAATGGATACCAGCTCACTGTGGACTGAGTGGTAATGAGAAAGCTGATTTTCTTGCTAAAAAGGGTATCGGCAATGTGCAGAAATCAATAGTTAATTTACCATTTTATGCAGCTAAAAGATAGTCAACTCTGAATTCAAAAAAATTATTGAAAAATACTACTATGAAAAATCAAAGAATAAAAGATGGGAACTACCAAACATTCAAACAGTAATTCCTGAGTATCCTCGAAAAACAGCAGTTGCAACCTTCAGGTTGATTACAGGACATGATTGTCTGGCAAAACATTTAAACAGAATTGGGATATATTCACCACTCTGTCCTCTATCTGATCTGCAAGAGGAAATGGATCGAGACCACCTTCAAATATGCCCGGACACTTCTAGTGTCCCATCCATCAGTGAAAAATATTGGAGAGCAAGAGGATTAATGACTTCATTGTCAGAAATGCATCATTAGCTAACAACAACTATTTATTGTGCACTTCTGTTCTTTCAGTTTTAGAGTGCACTTCTGTTCCTTATGCATGTTCCTCTCTGATTTGTAGTTGCCAAGCTCTTTGTCCAATAGTATATTTCATGTCAAGTTGGGACTCTTTAGCAACATTGTGCATCAAGAAGCTCGTATTTGGCAACATTGCCCATAAAAGTTAGTATCTTTATTTTTAAAGAATTTCTTGTGTCCATGTTGCAGAGGAAGAAGCAAATGTTAAAACATAGTTTGTTTTACAGGAGTGTAAAATTTATCTTGTTGGTACAAAGAAGGATTTGGCAGCAAATGGTTCACATTCTAGAACAGTTGAAACCGAGGCAGCCAAACAGTATGCTGATGGCATTCAGGCTCAGTTTATGGAAACATCCAGTAAAACTGGAGAAAATGTTGGTAAGTCATTATCTATCTATTCCAGGTTTACAGTGTTTTTGTCATCTTCCTGCACTCGTTTAGGAATTTTGTCCATTCTCCTCTCTTCTCTGTATTCCCAGGATTCATCTTTTAATCTCCTTTCTTTCACTGTTTGGGCTGTTCTTTGCTTGCATGTTAATTTGGGTTAGTAATCTTGTACATATGGGGTCCGTGAAATTTCCCCTCAAAATGCAACCTCCCACCACACCTCTGTGCAGTAACATGTGACCGCTCCCCACCCCCCCCCCCCTCCTAGCAAGCTCCCACCATCACCAACCTCTGCAATGATGCACTTATGTCCCTCTTGCATATACTATTGCTTATGGACAAAAATTACTTGTTTTAAACATTTTATTTCGCTCTTCAACATACAACTCATGTATGTATCTCAGCTTCACCAATATGTGTCCTGTGTAACGATCCAGTAGAAATGAACGAAGATCACTTGAAGACCTGTGAAGCATTAAGATCAGAAGAAACTACAGTTCAAAAGTATTGGAAAGCACGAATGCTAATGGCTTCATTGCCAGATGCAAGCCACTGTAAAACAACAACAACAACATTAGTTGTATTTTATTAAATATATTTCGTCTCTCTTGGCTCTTCAATATACATAGGACATGAATTATATATGTATGTAGTATATTTCATGTGATTTTACGTTGGTATTATATCAATTCTATATTAAAGAGCCAAGGGAGATGAAATGTCATATTTAATAATATATAACTTGTGTGAAATTATATGAATTGTATGTTGAGGGGCAAAATAAAAAGTTTAAAACGAGTAATTCTGGTCCACAAGCAACAGTATACAAATTGTATATGCAAGAGAGGCGTAAGTGCGTTGTTGCAGAGGTCGGTGATGGTGGGAGCTTGCTAGGAGGGTGGGGAGTAGTCGCATGTTACTGCACAGAGGTGCGGTGGGAGGTTGCATTTTGAGGGGAAATTTAATGGAAGCCACAGGTACAGCTTGTCTAAAATGTTGTGACACTCCGTATGTGCAAGTGAGGAGAAATGCAGAGAAGTGGTGGGAGTGGTTGGGGGAGCAAGGGACTAGAAGGTTATCAGAACTTGGAGGCAGTAACGTATACAACGCATGAGCGTGCAGCTGGAAGATGGACCTCCACTCTTCTTTTTGGCATATGCTATTATGCATATTTGCTTCAGGAGTCGGGGAATGCCAGGACGTTTTAGACAAGCTGTACAAGATTATTTTTGGTCTTCCCCTCTTCCTACGTCCCACTGGAGTCTGTTCACGTATCTTCTTCGGTAGCATGTCCTCATCCATCCTTTTTGCATGCCCAAACCATCTTAATTGTTCTGTTTTAATTTCTTCTACCAATGAACCTTTTTCTTTCATTTTTTCCCATATAACAGTGTTTCTGATTTTGTCTCTCCTTGAGATACTTGCAGATCGTTGCCAAAAATCCATTTCTGTAGTTTAATTTAGCTCGTGTTCTTGGTTTCAAATGCCAAGTCTCTGATCCATATGTGATTACATTTTTACTTTCTCTACTGCATATAGTATCATAGAGGATGCATTGTATTCCACCCAAAAATTCGATGTCCATACTTCACCGTAAATATATGTCTTGAGGCCCCCTGAATCCAAAAAAAAGCATTTTTAGAAAAAGATCTGTACGCACGCACGCACATGCACGCGTGTGTGTGTGTATGTTGTGCTGTTCTCAGTGACCAAAAAGTATAATAAATTATTTTGAATCTCTTAATTTTCAAGCCCAGACCCAACCCGAGCCCAACAAATATTTTTCAAATTAGGCCCTAACCCAGCCCGTGCAGACCTCTAATAGAAATGCAATGTCTTACAAACATATAGCGTTCTCTACTTGTGTTTCTTCCTGTGGTATTTGCAGTTGTTCATCAGTGCTTTTCGGGTGTTTTTATTTATTTCATACCTGCACCACTCGTGTACATCTGTTGCGTGGCGACCCAACCCCTATGTGTCCAACTTGCGACGTCCAACTGTCTGTGTCACCGCATTACGCTCAAAAGTGCCAGTCCCTTGGTTTGGGTATTACACTTGTTCCATTTTGGGCAATGTCCAATTGGTGTAGATAAGACGCTGCAGTTCATCGCAGACATTGATTTCACGAAGCATATTTAATGTTTTACAGTTTGGATGCTTTAGACTATTGGAGTTTTAGGGTGTTTTAAACTATCTTCATAACTCACATTTTTACTAAGTCATGTTTTACATGTTTAAATTAGAGCTATTTTAATTTTAATTTTTAATCTCTTTTAACTCTCATTTCATAGCTTTTTAGGAGTGTGTTTTACCACTTGTGTGTGCGTGTTTTTATCTTTGGACTTTCGGGCCCTAATGACGAGTTGTCAACAGGCCCTTAAGCACCACCCCCCATCCATCCTATTTATTTTGTTTATATTGGCTTCTTTATAGTATCCAATGTAAGTCTACAAGTTGTAGGGATAAAACTGTCACACCACGGGCAACGCTGGGTATTTCAGTTACTATTGCAACAATATTTGAGTGTTTGATGTGTTTACTGATGCTTGTTTGTCTATTGCAGTGGAGTTGTTCCAGTTGATAGCTGACGACTACATGTCGCACCCAGATAACTTAAAGCAAGTGGAAGAGACCATTACACTGAATGCTCGTGACAAGAGGGGAAGCTGTTGCTTCATGAGCTAATAAGATATTTCCTTGGAATAGCAATTTGCACTGAAAGGCTGTGATAACGCTCGCTGTTTAGGTACAGGCGAATACATATGTGCCACAAACATATTCAAGTGTTTTGTGAAGATAAACTTAGTTTAATTATACATTTGCTGAAGCAGTAATTTACCAGCTCATTTTCTCTCTGTGATGCCTTATTTCAGTCTAACAAATGAAGTATTTTCTTATATTGCTATTGTACTTTCTGTCGTGAAAGCAAAATTAACAGTAAACAATACTAGTAATGTACTAGTTCTCTAGCTTTAAATTTAGAAAATTATACATTTATAAAATTGATAATGTTTAATTACTTTTGTTCTGAAATTTACTTCTTACTCAAGCTTTTATTGTGAGATTAATGCGAGATTAGAGCTGTATGCCGTTTGGAAAGAGTTGAATTTAAAAAGTATTCTTATTTGAATTAATTTGTAGAAAGAAATGGCAGTTGGTGTTACTGGTTTTAAGGGACAAGAGTAAATATCTAATAATGGATATGATGCAAATATTGGCAATGTCGGAATTTCAGGATTTATATAGAGCAGAAATGCTTTAGATTTGAATGTTGTTGTATAAAAAGAAGTGAATGTAATGTATATCGCTGAGCGAAGGCAAAACATCTCCCCCGACAGATGTTATACAAAGTCTGTCTGTATATAGTTTAACATGTGATATATTCTGTATGTTTAATAGAAGCTTTGGAAGAGAAGACAACCATCAAAGTTCATTTAACATTCATAATTTCCCATTACTGAAAAAAATTCTTTATATTTTCCAAGGTATTATTTTATTCACAGCTTTTCTCTGGAAAAACATTGTGATACTAAATACTTATACAGGGTGTCTACTGATAATGCAAAAATTGGATAAAGTATCTATATAACATTGGTAGAATTTCAGATGATGGTTCGTGGAGGATCTTGTTAATCAAATAAGTATTTCTTGAAAGTTATTGTTTTCCTGATATCTGCTTTATCATAATTTTTCATCTTGTGTAAAAATGACTCAAAACATTGGAATAAATTTTCATCCCCCAAATTTTTTTACAGGCTATTCATCATTTCCAGAATGTTGAAAATTGTTGTGGGGGGAAGGCTAATTTTAGAAATAAAACTCTCTGCTGATATTTTGGTCCAATGTTATGAACAGCGTGGGAGTTTTATGTAATTAATTCTAAAATTAAAGGGAAAAATGCAGCATAAAAAATATTGATCATTTTACGATTATACAGTAATTTCATAAAGAGTACAGAGAAAAAAATTAACTAAATCACCATTAGATATTTAAACCTTTGAGTGCCCAGTTTTGATGTGAACTGATTGTAGTTTGCGTGTGTAAATTGCTAAGAGCTAATTTGATCCAGTAGTTAGTTTACAATTCATGCAACAGATACTGTAAGTGCATGCCTCACCTATTGTAGGTGCTGTAAATATAATAGCATGTTTATTTAATCTCTAGCCTTTGTTTTTGTGTTTGCAGCAATTTCTTGCAGCTTTGTTTACTGTATATCACATAATGGTATACTAGAACAGAAGTCATTGGCAGACGGGAAAAACAGTAATTATAGGGAGATTTACTGATGATATTAGGACTTAAAAATTAATAATATTAATATTTTTTAAAAAGTGTGACACAATATACCAAGAGCTAATACAAAACATCTTAACGTAGCAGCTTCAAAATTGAGAACGGAAATCTATATTTTGCCTTGGACTTGTCCATTTCAAAAATTTGTTACATATCAACAGATATTTTAAAAATGGGCAAGTCTGAGGCACAAAAAAGTGTTTCTATCAAGTGTTTAAGGCAGAAACACTATAAAGCAGGCTCTGTTAAAAGTTATTCAAAATTGATAATTTAAATTTTTATTTAAACTCTGAAACAATATATCAAGAGCTAATACAACTCTCAACTCAGTGGCTTCAAAATTGAGAGTGGGAATCTTTATCTAAAACCTACTGTTTCACTTTTCTCTGCCCCTGACTTGCCCATTTTTAAAATGTTTCTTGCAAGACAACTAACATGTTGAAAATGGGCAAATCTAAGGCATAGAAAAGTACTTCTAAGGTAAGTGGTAAAAGCAGAAATGCCCCAGAAAAGCAGGCTCAGTTAACAGCTTTGACAAATATGGCAAAAACTCTTGTCAGCTATCCAACTGCGGTCATCGAATGCTAATGGATAAAAACGGCTTATGTTTCCCCTTACTTAGACCTGTTAATTTAAGCAGTAGCATAGATTTTTTAGCTTGACAGTAAAGGGTTAAAAAGCCACCAATGTAACATTGTGTATTGCTTTTATTAGAGTAAAACTTTGTTTATACGTTTTCCAGGGGACCAAGGGAAAAAAATGTGTGTGTGAAAAACCATAAACGAAAGTCAGTAAATAAAAATTGGAAAATTTATACAGCATATGGGTTACAGTTAAGAGGTGAAAAACAGGAAATAATAATAATAGAATTATTTAACAATAATCAGCAATATGAAACAATGCAAACACAAGAGAAATGCACCAAATAAAAATAAATACAAAGAAAATTGAGTCACTTTACAAAGTAGTCTGTTATCTTGGCTTGTTCTTTTGTTAGCCATGGCCGCCCATTGTGAACAGTACAATTCAGCCATTATTTCCTCAGAAATGTTATTGTGGATCACAAAATGTTTAATTTCTGTGTTTCATGTTGCCACTTTCCTTCGCTACATTCAAAATTCATAATTTTCCAGCAGTCGTAATGCACTTCCTTTTCCTTTCACACATGTTCACTAACGAGGTTAATCACAACTGAAGCCAGAGCACAAATGACTGAAGCAAGTCCGGTTTGGTATTTCACAACTTTGCTTGAAAATAGCTTCAATTGCTGTCACTTCCATGCTGAGGGATGTTTTCCGAGAAGTGCACAGTGTGAGTCATAACTTTCGGTTTTGAATATTTCTTGAGATTTTAAACGAAACAAACAATTTAAACAAACGAAACGTCACAAACGTAGAGATGGTGTATTTTGCTCTCAGGGACATAATGAAATAATTTGCCATAATATGGTGTAGGGTTTTGCTGGGACTGCTGAGAAAAGAAACATATAAGTTTAAAACCTGTAGAAGTAGTTTCACTGTATAAACATAGCTAAACATACCTTCAGATTATCACACTGGAAACAACTAAAACCAGCAAAGATGTTACGCTATCCACAACACGCATTTGAATAGTACTGCCTAATTACTTCAATGCAGCACCGGAATTATGTCAAATGTTATAATGGAATTTTAAATCTTCAAGGCAGTAGACACCCTATTTTAATGTAATGATAAAGCTAATTTAAATATGTTTGCTGGGTTATATTTATATTGTTTTGCAAGGCCTTAGTAAGATTGTTGTTGCAGGATAAAGATTAAAAGTTATTAAATAAAAGAGGTAATTAAGATTAACAAAATGTTTGAAAAAGCTACAGAACTGATCATATAAGCAGAATAATGACTACATGTAGTAATAATTATTGTACAATAAAATCATTTATGCAATCCTATAGCTCAAGTTTCTTAATTGCCAAAAGATATGTTTAGCATAAGTGTTGTATGATTATATGTATATCTTGTATATTTAAATAATTCACTGTAATCGGAGAAAAAGAAAATAAATATTGTTTGCGCCAAACCTCCTGATGTTTTGCAAGAACCAGTATGATGCAACCATGTCATTGTCACACTTTGCTCTACTTTGGCACAATGTTTTTATGTTTGTGGTAAATGCTGTAAATTGTGTGCAATCTATCGGGTGATCCAAAAGACTGAACTGGCTGCACTGTGTTTTGTCTGTACAGGTCCTCTGCACTCATCGCTGGCTGCCGTTGTCATAGAACAGCACGGATAAAACTATACAGCATTTTTAAAACTACTTTTAAAGGTCTTACTTACCAATATAATTATAGCAGATGCTGAAACTGGGCACTGTCGTTGTCCATACATTTTGGCACCTCTAGGAAACTATCCATCACTCGCCGTAGTTCACCTTAAGAAATGCTGGCAATTTCCTGACGGATATTTTGTTTTAATTCTTCCAGAGTGTATGGGTTTGTCTTGAACAAGTTATCCTTGAGATAGAAATCGCTGGAGGTTAGGTCGGGGAACCGAAGGGGCCACACATTTCTACTAATAACTCTGTCCTGAAACACACTTTCAATTGTTCTCATCGAAAGATTGGCTATATGAGCTGTTGCAGAGTCTTGTTGAAAAAAGGCAAAATCATGCTCCCTGTAAGTTAATTCTCTAAAAAAAGGGTGCAAAATTGTATTCATGTATCCATGGGCGTCAACTGTTAACTCAGAAAAATTGGGCCTATAACTTTCTCCACTAATGGCGCACCATACACCTGGCGAGCTGATTGAGTTAACACATACAAATCATAAATAAATACACGCTGTGCAGTAGAAAACAATTGCTGAGCCATAATACACTTTGTGACTAAGTACAGGACTAAATAATAAAGCACACTGGTAATAATGCAGCCGCACGATATCAGCGTCAACTCAATACTGATTGTGAGCAGAGCAGAGAAAAACAATTGATGCTCGTGACCTTTGTATATCACCTGCTGGTGACATGTTCCCGCATGCGTAGTGGAAAACCATGGTTCACATGTATTTGGATCTCTGTATAAACCAGGCCTTTCCAAATGAGGGGCTAACAGGGCCTGGAATAATACCATCAGTAGCATCAGCGCTGAGCTGGTCACCGGAGAGGTAGGGGAACGTCAAGTGGCGGAAATTAAATTATTTTTTGTGCAATAACGCTGTCAATTGCCTGGATCATATCAGTGTCGCCGCTATGCTGGAATTTCGTCTTGCAGGAGTTCTTTTACATGCCAGTAACTACTGACATGGAGCTGTCATTTTTAAGCACACTTAAAAATCATTGGTCTGGGCCGGATTTGAACCTTATGCAGTGGCAGAGGCAGCACCAAGAAGGTATTGCGGTAGTAGTAGAAGTACCTGCTGTGAGGTGAATGTTGCATTGATTGTTGAATGGGACAAGTCGTCAAGTCAGCTTGCAGCTTACCAAAACATTTATTTATTTACTTATATATGTGTTTATTTATTTATCTACCTAATGGCCAGGTCAGACATTTTTATTGTATTCCACCCAAAAAATTAATGTCGAGATTTCACTGGAAATATATATTTTGAGACCCCCTGAATCCGAAGAAAATAGCATTTTTAGAAAAAGGTCCATCGATGTGTGTGTCTGTCTGTCTGTCAGTTTGTGAACAGCATAACTTAAAAGCAAAAAGTCCGTTAAAAACCAAAGTTGGTATTTAAATGTTCACTCTCATACTGACCACCCACCTCCAGGTCTTCAGTCTATCTGGTCCATAGGTTTGTTTGCTCCCTAACAGGCATCTGACCCTGGGCACAGGCTTTTAAGTGGTAGGGGATGTAAGTCCTCCATATGAGAGGGTAATCAGATAAAAAAGAAAAATTTTGAAGTCCTCTTCATTGTGAATGATTTTTGCATAACTTGTAAATGGTAAGGGATGAACAAAATCTTACTGCACAAAAAATCTAAATTTTGTTAAAAGCTTGCGATGCATGTCATAACATTTATTGCAACATTAACCATTTCTGAGGTATTCTTTGTTATGGTTTGAATTTTCAAACCTTTTTCTAAACTACAAATTGTTATTCTTTTTTTCTTTCGTTCTACTTTGTATTCAATCAGAAGTTCAAAACCATAGCACAATGACTGGCAATTGAATATCGCTTTAAGCTTTCTTTTATATGAAAAGTGGGTAGAGGAAGTCATGTAAATGCAATACTTCAGAATTTTAGAAAAAATTTTAAAACTTTTTATTTTCTAAAATAATGGCTCTTAGCAGTTATAATTAAAATTACATAGGTTTAGGATATTTAAATGACAAATATAAATGTACATGTATCTTGAAATTTCTGGAAATAGTTGTGGTAACGGGCATTGGCAGACCTTTTTTTGAGGGGGGGGGGGGGCCACAATATTAATTCATTATTCTGTTGCAAAAAATTGTAAAATATATCAAAATTAAAATAATCGTCTAATAATAATTGCACATTAAATCCATTAATTTCAAAGGGAGGCTAAGGGCCCCCTTGCCCCCCCCCCCCTTCACCATGCCCATGTGTGGAAAGGAACTTCTTGTTTGTAGTAAAACCATGAGAGATAGACAAAAATGTTCTCTTTAAAACAAACATTTTATTTTGAATAACTTTCTTTTTTGCGACATTAATTGTTTCCAAGATATATGTTATTGGTTTGAAATTTTCAGGACCTCTGATTTTTTTAAATTGCTGTTGCTGTACAGTTGTTTCTGGAAATGTATTGGAAAAGGTATGGAATTTCTAGATCAGCATCTGTCGATTGTTTCCCCAATCCCTTTCAGGAAATGTGTAATTAAAGTATTTTTCCAAAAATTTATTCAGTTAACATGAAGACAGCTTTCGTAAGAATCGTCTGTGAAAACATGATGATGATGATGATGATGATCATAAACGATAGTAGGTAAAAAAAAGTCATATGAGTGTAACAGATCTTTTGTTGATAAAATTTTTGTACCCGTATCTGTGGTGTGGGGGTAGCGTTTCACACTCATATTGAAGGTATCTTGAGTTTGAACCTCGTTAGAGCGAGTTATCTGGAAGCTTTTTTTTCCCGGGGTTTTCCATTTAATTGAGAATACAAATGGGCACGGACGTCGGCAGAGCCGTTTCCAGGGGCACATGTTGGAAGGTTGTAATCAAACAATATTAATTCATTATTTTGTTGTCAAAAGTTAGAGTATTTGTTGTGAATAACCGTATTAATGTGTGCTAAATAACAATTGTTCTTTACATCAAAATTAAAATAATAGTCTAATAGTAATTGATTGCACTTTGAGCGTATTAGCTTCTATGGGGGGGCGGGGGGCGGCCCCCCTCCCTTGTCACCCCTTCGCAACGCCCATGCAAATCGGTAACTTCAAGCTCTACGGTCCCTGGGCCCATTTGAGTATCGCTTCATCCATTTCATTCACCGTCCGATATGACCTACTAGGTTAAATTGTATTAAACAAAACAAAAGAAAAACAAACATGTTTTGTTCCTAAAGGAACACACCGTAGGTACATCAATGTAATTGCTTAACTATATTTTTCATAACAATAGGACTAAAATTTATAGCATAACTGAAATAATGTTAAACTACCGAATATTCCTGTTGTATACTTGTAGCACGAAAATGTTGTAAAACTATAACTGGCGATAAAAGTTCAAAATCTGCTGTGATTCGAAAATCGTACCTGCAGTGTTTATCTTGTGTAAAAATTCAAGAGCTTGACATTCTTCAAGGTCAACCAGTTGTGCTCTTATCCTCTCCCCTTGCTCGCCTGGAAGTTTTAACGAGGGGATGGATGCCTATGTCAGCTGGAGAGGGGAACTGCGGAGGCGCGCCTTGTTTCAACTCCACTTTCTCGTCATTCGATGTAAAGCTGTGTTTGTGTGTGGTGTAGTGCGTCGAACATTTAACAGTGCGCACGATATGATATGTGCTGATTAGTGCAAAATAAGGAAGTAAACGTGGGTGGAGTGTTGTGGAAGAGTCAGCATTTAGTGCTGTAGCTATAAATTACAATGAGTTGGAAACTAAAGCTTGTGTTGTGTACTTTGTCATTACTTTTGGGGTTAGTAAAATGCCGATTATCGGGTTTGTATGTGGACAATGGTGTAGATCAAACTATCATGCAAAGGGTGATGACCAAACAAGAACAGCGCGAAGTGGAAACTGAAATCTTGCACCTTTTGGGGCTGCCGAATCGGCCGAGAGCCTTACGTGCCCCAGTTGCAAGTTCAGCGCCCAAATTCTTACTGGATGTATACAAATCCCTTTTGGAGCCCAAGACGAGCAACCGCACCCCAAGAAGTGAATTTAATCTCAGCGGTCCCGATCTACACGCCATAGAGGAAAGCGATGTCATTATGAGCTTTGCTAGCCACAGTAAGTTCATCTATTTTTAATCGCGTAAGAACGCAGTGCATAAGAAGGGTAGAGAATGTTTGTATGATCTGTCAAGTATTCCTATCATGCGTACTAAAGCCAGTCTTTCACCTACCACTAGCATTATCCCCCCTCCATAATTTAAGGCTAAGGCAAGCGCACGTGCCCTTGTCATACCATATGCTCCCATTTCCTTAATGTACGCAGTCTATTGTTTTTTCAGGCTAATGATCTCTGTAATGTATACGCACATACATATGTTTCATTCGTTGAAATTTAACTCCAAGTGAAGTGAACTAATTGTAAGTTGTAGCTCCGTTCAAATATATGATTAATGAATTAAGCTTAAATTTCATGCCTAAGGTTTAATTCATACACAGTCTCGGAAGGAGCTCAAAGTTTCTTTAGGGCCCCTTATATAAAAACAACAATTATAAGTTAAGGTTATGTGTTGCTTTGGTCAAGTCAGAAACTCTCCTTTTTATTTACTTAAACAACATAACATCAATTTGTTCAGTCAATTAGGAAATTATTATAGTGGTGGAATATATATATATTATATATATATTATATATATTTTGCGTATTTAGATTTAGAGCCAAAGAACTCACCTTAGGCAATACATCAAATATCACAATTTGAAGGAAGCACTATACGTATATATTCATATAAAGGCAAGATTTATGTATATGGGTAGGAATATTACTACATACAATATCCAGATGTATGTTGCAAAGCAATATTAGATACTAATATCCCTAAAAATTAGTCATCAGTACATGAATACGTAGTGCTACCCAAGTGTAAAATCAATCATAGGTATTAAAATATGAATAGATAATACTAGGAACAGCAAAGAACAATACTTCTATGCTTTTGGATAATTAAAAAAGCTTTCGACATTTTCAGCAGCTTAATAAAATTTATATATTTTTAATAAATGTTTGTTTGCATGGAACATAAAATTAAATACATATGTCATAGTTCTGCGCATGCGTACTTAACAGCAGTTTTCTATTGTTATAGGTTAGATCATGTAAATTCAATTTAATTCTTTATTGCTCATAAAACTTGTAATGCAAGCATGGAGCATTGTCAAATGCTAATACATGAATAAAAAGTACATTATAGGCACATAATTAGAATTATGGTTAGTAAAAATAATCTATATATCGTAATACAAACATGGAATATTGAATATATTTTTCGTTGAAGCCTTATTTAAGTGCGCTCTATGGTAGTTTTCATTCCCTATGGTGTTATATGTATGAATATCTGTGTTTTTAGTAAGTGATTTATTTTGAGTCAGTATAATTACTTTGCATACATAAACAGCAACAATGGTCAATATTTTATTCTTTTAAAGAGTGACTTACACGTGTCTGTAGTCTTTAGTTGAAAAAATATGACTATGCACCTGTTCTGTAGCAATATTAGAAACGTAAAGGAAAATACAATCATGGTGGTCAAAAATAATGAATTAATCCAAAAATTACTGATAGTTGCTGCTGCAAAGAAAATTGTTTAAATAAAAAAACATTAACAGCACAACATTTAATTAAACTATTTAAATATTAGGTACATTAAAAAGGCACTTTTAGTTAATGGATTATAATCATAGTATGGTTCATGTTTAGTTGTCCCCTTAGCGCGGTGGTAGCGCTGCTGCTTACCCGGGTTCGATTCCCTGTACCGACGTGGGCATATTCTCCCGCTGGGAGACCTGTTCCGGGGTGCACTCAGCCTTGTTCGGTCCCTAAGTGGACAATTGAGGAACTACTTGATTGAAAAGTAGTGGCCGCTGGTTGAGAAGATCGCATAACCCTACATGTCGACAACGTTGCGTTGAGGTTGGTCAGGGAATGACCTGGTTTGTAGATGTAAACACTTTCACTTTCGCCTTGTGTTTTGGAAGCTAACGCTTGTGATTGGCTTACACATGCACAGTAAATACAGAAGGACCAGGCACGGTATGTGTTTATGTTTTCAAGCCGCAAGGAAGTTTATGCACTGAGCTAGTGAAAGTGACACCCACACAATCTGCAGTGTTGCCAGCTTGCTTTTGGTATCTCCGTAGGAAATGGTCAGAGACAAAAACGTAAGATACAAAATGTGTTCCAAATACTGAGATCTACCACTGGTATAAATTAAAGTAATGACTTCCCTTCCACTCGGTATAGTTTCGGCACAATGACAACAGTTGTCTTTATATTGTTTTTTAATTTTGCAGTATTTATGTATAGTGTTTTGTCAAATATAACGCAATAAAATAATAACCAGAGTGTTGAACAGTTTTCATTTCTCATGTAAACATTTTAAATATGTGGTATTTTGGCCACAGTCTTGAATTTTCTGGGAATGTCCTCTGAAATCCTCTTCATTCTGGATGATTTCTGCTTAACCGGCAAAGAGTGAACGATAGACAAAATCTTACTGTACAAAAATGCAGATCTAGTTAAAACACAATTTATTGAAATGCATCTTTATTTTATATTTATTTATTTATTCATTTATTTATTTGCGTATATTTTTTGAGCCAACCATTTCCGAGGTCTTCCTTGTTTGTTTGAATTTTGGAACACTTATACTTTTCTCAAATAGGAATGAATACGTTATTCGTTTTTTTATCCCCTGGCCTTGCACAGCCTTTGTACAAGAGTAGAGACAGCCATGCGAGTGCACGCATCAGATTTTTGAACATCTGACTATCGCCTTAGCGTACTGAATCCTGATACATAGGACAGAATGTGTAATGAGCATGCAGAAGTGCCGTCTTTTGTAAGAACAGACTATAGAAGAGTGAGTAGAGAAAGCAATGTGAATGAAGCAAACACATCAGCATGTTTCTCATTGAAAAGGTTAGATGCTAGAGACCGCAGGCGGATATGTGATTCACATTGTGAGGATTTCAAGCGAACAGATTATTCACTTTAAGCGTTGCACTAAAACACTGAGGGCGATTATACACTCACATGTCTTTTTCTACTCCCTCATGAACAAACTAGTGGGAATATGGGAGTACAGTAGGCTTTGAGCGATAGTCAAATCTTTTGAAGCTTTCAAATTCCGTTCTTTTTGCACGGTTAACCTATAAAAAATGAACAGCGATGTTCCATTTGACAGAATTATGTTCTCTAAAACTTACACAAATATCTCAGAAGTGGTTCACTCTACAAAAATGATTCAGACATAAATTATGTGTTTTGACAAGATCTACATTTTTTGTACAGTAAGATTTTGTCTATCTCTTACGGTTTACCAATTATGCAAGTCATCCAGTGTAACGAGGACTACATAGGCTATAGTCAGACAATTCACTTGCATTAAAAACATCTTAAACATATGGCATTTTAATCAAAATAGAGCTATTTTCGATAATTTCAAAATTTTCCATGTAAAGTGTAGTTTAGGGTGGAAGAATTTTCTTAAATCTTTGCATCCTTGAATTCCGCTTGGACCTACAAGAAAATTAGCAATAAGATAATATCTACAAATGTTTGTCTCAACTAACACGAAGATAGAGGAATAAGAGTTTGTAAGAATGGTTAGTACAAGAGTAGAGAAAGTCATGTGAGTGCAACACAGATTTTTTTATTCGGGGAATGTCAAAACGTGTATTTCCAATGAAGTCTCGGTATGGAATTTTTTGGTGGAATTCCATCTAGCTATCATAGGGATGCAATAGAGAAAGAAAACATATAAATGAAATTCAATTTAAACTCTTGGAATAATGCAGTCACCCCCCTGGCATAAACTTGTCCTGATAGCTTAATTTCTATTGAGGCAGAAAGGTGGTTGACCTTCATAAGCATTAAGTGTGTCAGAATTCCGCTTTTCCTTTCAACACACCCTTATTGCGGTTCTCTTGTTATGGAGAAGGAAGGGTCTGAAGAAGCGGTCAGGAAATATACCTGCTCAGGGCGCCAAGGTTAACCAAACAATTGCTGGTCTATACCAGATTTTCATTTGTTGGAACCTTCTTACGGCTAAGAAGGCGATGTTGCCAACATGAGCAACATGTTCACCTGCGATGTGCCAATGATAAAACAACCCACACAGGGACAGCATAATCAGTACTTTTTATTTTCCCTACGACGTAATCAAGTAGGGGAAGTATTGTATTCCACCCAAAAATTCGATGTCGAGATTTGAGGCGCCCTGAATTAAAAGAAAAGCAGTTTTAGCGTGTGTGTGCGCGCGCGCGCACGCGCGGGTGTATATTACTCAAAAAACGTTTCGGTGTTTTGTCATTGGTTTGCACTTTTCAACACTTCATGTTTTCCAAATACTGTCGCTGTTCAACTGTTTCTCATAATGTCACCGCAAGAGTTTGGCTTTCAAGGCCAGCATATAGTGACCAGCTTATAAACATCTGACCATAGATTCTACAACGGAATGTGTAATAATAATAATAATAATAATAATAATAATAATAATAATAATAATAATAATAATAATAATAATAATAATAATAATAATAATAATAATAATAATAATAACAACAATAACAATAACAACAATAACAATAACAACAACAATAATTAATAATAATTAATAATAATAATAATTAATAATAATTAATAATAATAAATAATTTTAAAATATTTCTATCTCAGCATTAAGTCTATATAATTATACGAATAGTTTATACAAGCTCTATGAAAATAAATGGTATTGTGACATCTTTTTTAGGTTTGGATAAGTATAACTATATAATTGAGATATTCGGTACATAGTTTATTGAAGTCTAGACAGGCGACTTCCTGTTGGCATACGCGCAAATAATTTCCTGGAAGACACGGCGCAGGAACAGATTGTGTTTCCTTGGAATTATTTCACTTCACTTAGTAGCCTTTGTCAACTTGAATGCTTATATTTAAGTACCCCGATTTTTGAGTTAACAATTGCAGGATACACCGGATACTCTACTCTTGTACTAACCATTCTTACAAACTCTTATTCCTATATCTTCTTCGTGTTAGTTGAGATAAACATTCGCACAAATTATCTTATTGCTTATTTCCTTGTAGGTACAAGGGGAATATGGGAATACAGTAGACTTAGAGCGATAGTCAAATCTTTTAAAGCTTTCAAATTCTATTCTCTTTGCACTGTTAACATAAAAAAAATGTTTGTTTTACTTCTGGCTTCTGCCTGTCTCTCTTGTATATTTATTTCACTTTTTAGTAGCAATTTTATTTTATGTTAAAGTTTATATCTGGCTTTTGCCACGAAGTTTTAAGGGCACTGATGACCATGTAGTTGAGTGCCCTTAAACCTACATCTCTCCCTCTCTCTTGAATTTTATGTCTATAGCCTATGTAGTCCTGTTTACACTGCATGACTTCTGTATAACTGGTAAACCTTAAGAGATAGACTAACTCTTACTATACAAGGAATGTAAATCTTGCTAAAACACACAATTTATGTCCAAGTAATTTTTTGTAGAGTGAACCATTTCAGAGATATTCCTTGTTATTTGTATGAGTTCTGGAATACTTATATTTTTCTCAAATGGAAGGTCGTTATTCATTTTTTTATCTTAGCCGCGCAAAGAGAGCGGAGTTTTAAAGTTTTGACTATCGCTCAAAGTCTACTGTATTCCCATATTCCCCTTGTACCTACAAGGAAATAACCAATAAGATAATTTCTGCAAACGTTTATGTCGATTAACATGAAGATAATGGAATAAGAGTTTATACGAATAGTTAGTACAAGAGTAGAGAATGTCGTGTGAGTGCAACACATCAGATTTTTGTTTTCTCTTCGGGTCCAAATGACCTCGTTGTCGACGGGCCCTTAAACCCCACTCACTCACTCACTTCAAGCTGACAAAGACTGCCGACTGAAGCCTTTGTCAGCACACGTCAACTAGGTCAACTCTACGTGAGTGAGGAAGAAAATAATTCCAAGGAATCACGGAAGTTGCATATCTAGACTTCAATAAATTAGGTTCCGAATATCTCAATTCTACAAATTTATACTGACTCAAAAGCTACAATACTTAGTAGAGAAAATCATGTGGATGTAACATTTAGGGTTTTTGTTCTCCTGAAAGTTGGTATTGATGTTGCCGACAGGTAACCATGCAGACAAAGGAATGCGCCATGAAAAGAGCAGAAAGCTGTGGTTTGATGTGTCGGAGGTACCTGCTGGGGAGAATATTGTGGGAGCAGAATTACGTCTTTATCAGATGTCTTCTTCTGTCTCCAACTCGCCCAGTTTCACCATCACAGTCTACCAAATAGTCAGCACTGGAAAAAGGTGAGCATGTTATCCTTTTATCCTGGCTAATAGTAGTGATATATGCAACAGGTGGGTAATCTTGGTCTTATGGTATAAGGGAAAGTTATTCTTAAGAGCAACAACTCGGTGTTCCGCCCCCCTTTTTTTATTGTAAAATCTTCGTTTTTGGGAGAAGATGCTTAATTATATAAACCTGAAAAGCTAAACGTTAACTGAATAAAAAGTTTTGTCGCAATTGTTAAGTCATTTCCGGGATACAAGAGATATAGTGCTACATATAAATATTTCATAAGCACCATCATTTCAGTCCTAGAACATCTACTGCTGAACGCAGGCCTCCCCTATGGATATCCACATAGTTTGAGGTTTTCGTCGAGCATTTGTTCCACTATATAGTTCAATTCAAATACCCTGCCGTGTCCACCCATGTTTACTGTCCCACTGTAGGCCAATCACAAGCGTTAGCTCCCAAAACATTACACGATCGTGCAATCCACCGACCTGTTTACATCCAGAAACCGGTTCAATTCCCTGACCAACCTCAACGCAACGCTGTCGAGTTACTTCACGTCTGAAAGAACAGCTCGGAGTATTCCTTCACATCTTTTAAGTGATTAATTATTTATTAACCATTTTTAATAACACAACACTGTAAAATATGCGGGAAAGCATTTCTGCAGTACATTAAGGGTATACCGAAGTGAAAGTATTGCAGCTAGAGGCTTAATTTTTTGCACCGTCATTTCCAACAACTAAACAAATCTGTGTACCAAATTGTATTCCAATATCTAATCACATTACTGATATATTATTTATATGAATTTTATTGCGTATAATCAGAATTTATCTCCAACAGATGTTGAGGCACTTTTAAAAATTTATTTATATTCAATAATGAAGAGTTTTTCTTACTTTTTTTAATTTCGCAAAGAGTAAAAATGGCATCAAAACAGCACATTATTATATTAATTATTTTAAAAAATTATAACTATCAAAATTCCAATCGGATATTTTAGTATCCATATACTGGGAAAAAATTGAATCTCTAGTTAGATTTTTGTGGGAGAAGATATACTTTGAATATGAGAAAATAAGAAAAAATTGTTTTTGAGAAAAACGAGTATACAGTTTAGTCATACACTTTCTCATTAACTTCTATGCGAGTATATTTTTTCCCCATCTAATTTTGTTCATCGATTTTCATAAGGCTGACGTACTGCCCTCTCTTTTGGACATTCCAAAACAGAGTAATTGAATATGTGATACAGTATTTGCAAACACGTGGTCTGTTCATAGAAATAAAAGCAAGGTATTTATTGCCACAACTTAAGCTTTATTTTCGCCACATACAAAGTAAGTAATACTACACACAATGTATATATCAATAAAATAACCTCGTAAACACACTAAATTATTTCAAAAGTAAGATCAAATGCTCCGCTTGTAAACAAAAATCTGCCAAGCCAAATAGAAGCATGCTAAATAACTTCAGAAATCAAACAAATGACAGACGAAAAACAGTGCCTTCTAGCGGAGAACTTGCTCATTACGGCGAATGCATACTCAGCCAAACACTTAAAACAATTTATTCCAAGCCTCCACGGGGCTTTAGAAATGGCGTCAAAAATATGTACTTCCATCCCCCTAGGGGGTTAAAACTTCGTGGATGTATTCCTTAAGGTATGGTGCATTTTTTGCAATAAAAATCCAAAAATCGATATTTTTAGGCCAAACAGGCTAAAAGATCACTTCAGTGTTCCCGAACCTCTATTGGAAAAGCAATGTACGATTTTTCCGTCGCTGTCAGAACATGATGTCGCGATATCTGAGAATGATGAAGAAAAACAAAATTGGTTACATGAGTTTATACACAGAAAATACTATAAGAACGTAATTCAGCGTTATATAAAGTGAGAATCAGGAGTACTGACATCTATCGTCCCATGACTACTCTCTGCACAGTTGCAGCCCAGCAAATGTCCAAAGGCACCTGGACACATACGCTTGACAACGCCGTGGTCTTTTTTCCTTCCAATGAACTTCCAATCAATATTGATCTTTGTAACACTATAGGTGGAGTCATGGGGAAAAAGGAGAGAGAGGTTTGGGGACAGAAATATACAGGGCGATCCATAAAAAATGGACTCTTGTGAGTGCTTATAATTTCCTTAAGGAAAGTGATAAAAAATTAAGATTAAATTTTAATACTACAGAGGCTCCGGGAGAATCGACATGTTTACGCTTAGCATCCTTTAATTGGATAGGTTATACCGGGCGATATGCAAAAACATGAGAACTGCATCTTCGTTTATATCTCCCAAACCAATTCCCGTTTTTTATAACCTTGCTTCACTTACATGTATGCTTACGCGTTGTGTCCCTCCCCTTTCCCATGATTGGCTGATATGCATCTTCGAATTATATCAAACAAGTCGTGTGCAATGCAAGGATAGGGGACAAAACCTATATACACACTGTGCCATGATAGTTGCACGTGCTTTCGTCATCCTGGAGGTTCCTCCCATCTATTTATTTATAAGAATTTGCATACATTCTAGATGCTTTAAGTCTGTTACGGAATATATTTAATTCGTACGGTTATTATAATGTAAACCTGCCAATTATCTTCGAATATATTAAGATAAATGACCATAGAACTATTTTGTATCGCGGAACAACCTGTTGCACAACAGCCAATGAGCGTTAACTAAAGTAATTCCACATCAACACCGCTAATGTATTAGTGCGCGCAGCACGTGGGGAAATGCGTGTGACTTCGCGCGCGAGAGATCAGATCGATTATTAGATCTGCTGAAATAGCTTCCGTTTAAAAGAGCAGCTTTAATTTTGATGTCTATGTGTTTACAATCATGCATGGCGCCTGTTAAATGCAAAAATGTAACATTTAGAAAGTTAAACACATGCCTGTGTACTTCCAAATCAGACTGATGGTTCGTTTTCAAAAAAGAACACGTACTTTAGAGCGAGTTGCACACTTCACAAAATCGTCTACTTTTTCTAACAGTATTTTAGGCTTCTTTCCGGAAGGTCTGTGGTTCAAATCCCAGTTGTGGCATTGAATTTTTAAGTTCCAGTTCTACCTCTCAAACGTTGCCCACACACGGCTTGTGTGTTTAAAAACACCAACAGTAAGTTTTTTGGCATAAATAAATAACGAAATACAATAGTTTATATTAAATAAAGTAATAAGAAATTAAACCCCTAAGCATATGTCGTCCCTTTTATATGTTTATAGATACGAGTATTCAGAAAGTACCTTTTGAAATCGTAAATAAATACCAGGAAGTTTGATTTATGCTTCTGATCGAAGTGGCGTTTGATATTGTAACACTATATTTGCAACATGAAATCCGCATATGTACCACTCTTCATGAAACAGCCATACTCGCCACTGAATGAGCGTGTCGGAACCTGAACAACAGTGCAGGGGAGTGAGGCAAAAACGTGTTTCAAGGGAATGGCCCAGTTGAGTCGACTTGCCCATGCCTGTGTTATATTAACCAATAGCGAAGTAGAGTGCAGAAGGCGGAGGAATTCCAACAGCAAATAGAACATGGCTTCTTCAGGTGTAGATTGGGGCAATGAATGTTGTTTTCTTACTTGCAGTGAGAAAGAGCTGCAGATTGTGGATTCAACCAATACCACACTAAACAATGAAGGATGGCTCATCATCAACGTGACAGGCCCAATGTACTCGTGGGTTGCGTTTCCAGATTCTAACCTTGGACTGTACATCTCGGTGCACCCCTCGAACAAACCCAGTAAGTACAAACAAACTTTGCTTTCCCGCTACACAGTATTATGCATTATGTTTGAAAGTAGGTACATATGTTGAAGGCATTTTTACTTTCTCTACTACGTATAGTACAGCTTGTCTAGAACGTCGTGACACTTCCAATGCGCGAGCGTGGAGACTGGTGGGGGATCAAGTGGACTGCTCAGTGCTATTACACAACTTTGCTTCGGGAGTGGGGGAATGTCACGACGTTCTAGACAAGCTGTAAGCAGGGGGAGTATTGTTCGATGTCGACATTTCACCCTCTGAATAAAAAAAGCGATTTTATCCGTGGATTTTCTTCTTTCTTTCTCTTCCTTTCTTGCTTTCTCTTTCTCCGTTTCTTTCTTTCTTTCTTTCATTCTCTCTTCCTTTCTCTCTCTCTTTCTTCCTTTCTTTCTTTCCTTCCTTTATTTTCTCTCTCTGTCTTTCTGTCCTTTCTTTCTTTCTCAATTGCTTTCTTTATCTATTTCGTTCGTTCTTTCTCTCTTTCTTTCCTTCTTTCTCAATTGCTTTCTTTACCTCTTTCGTTTGTTCTTTCTTTGTTTTTCTCTGTCTTTCTCTCCCTTTCTTTTTCTCTCTCTTCCTTTCTTTCCCTCTCTCTCTTTCTTTGTTTCCTTCCTTTACTTTCTCTCTGTCTTTCTGTCATCTGTTTCTTTCTTTCTTTCTTTCTTTGCTTCTTTGTTTGTTTCTTTCTTTCTTTCTCAATTGCTTTCTTTACCTCTTTCGTTCGTTCTTTCTTTCTCTCTCTCTTTCTTTCCCTCTTTCTCAATTGCTTTCTTTACCTCTTTCTTTCTTGCTTTCTTTTTCTCTGTCTTTCTCTCTTTTTCTCCTTCTTTCTCTCTCTCTCTCTCTGTTTCTTTCTATCTTTCTTTCCCTTTCCTTCTTTCTCTCTCGTTTGTTTATTTGTTTCTTTCTTTCCGTCTTTCTTACCTCCCTCCCTCCCTCCCTCCCTCCTTCCTTCCTTCTTTCTTTGTTTCTTTCTCTCTTTCTTTTTCGGGCGTTGAAATTTGTCTTTCTTCGCAGTGGTTCAATACCGTAGATTTACGCCACGTAAAGAGCCTCAAGTCTGATAGAGGCCTCTGAGCAAAATTAAGCAGCTTTTCACATCAAATTTGGAATGGGACACTAAGAACTATGATCAGTTAAAGAATACCCACAAGTAAAATTGCACTCTTTAGTTATTCTTATATATTGGGATTTCTGAATTTCATTTCGCACATGTGCTGCATTGTAAGTTTGCCGCCATTGCATCGATTTGCCGGACGAAGGGAAGCTTTACGGGTCTGTGAGATGCAAGCTGATCTTGCAGGACGTTTCAACTGTCCCGCGAGAAATAACAAATGCATGTTGTGCGTTTTCTTCCCTGTAGGCCTGGAGCGGGAATTTGGCAAAGCTGTCCAAACATTTGCTTTTGAAAGACGCTTGAAACAAAGCAGTTTTCGCTTCTCGCAACTAAGCGAAGGAGGTAGACTTGAAGACGCCTGGCGACATAAGTAAACAAACAACCAGCCATCCAGCCAGCCAGCCAGCCAGCCCAAACAGGTTTTACAAGGCTGCACTACGCTGCACTTGTTTATAGTGAAACTTCGTAGCTTTTGACCCATGACCCGTAGAGCTTGAGGCTGTATTATAGAGGACAGGATCAACACGTGCGCATTTAAAGAATGCTAGCACAAGCTTGTCCGGTTTTCCGTTAGGTGTCTAGAAACTGCATCCTAGGCTACAATGTTAATGCCTTGAGCCGTTTGCACGCACCGTTAAACTAAAGGCCATCTATGCCGTATCTTGTAACAGTAATGGTTTGTCACATAACGGGAGAGGTACTACCCCTGTATTCCATTGAAGCAAGGAAGCATTGCTTCCAGTTTAATTGCCACTCTTACATTATTTCTATATTTTTACTTTCTCTACTGGTAAGTAGGAAAGTATTGTATTCCACCCAAAAATTCGATGTCGAGATTTCACCGAAAATATATGTTTTGAGACCTTCTGAATCCAAAAAAAAAGCATTTTTAGAAAAAGATCCGTCTGTGTGTCAGTCTGTGGACAGCATAGCTCAAAAACGAAAAGTCGGTTAAAAACCAAATTTGGTATTTAAGTTTAATGTCTTTCAAGGATGCGACACGAAGATTTTGAAGAAAATTGCCCCACCCTGAACTACCCTTTACATGGAAAATTTTTCGAAAGTTTTGATTTTCTTGCAAATGGCTCTAACGATTTTGATTAAAATGTCATATGTCTGAGATATTTTGATGACAAATGAAATGTATATCTTGAATTTTCTGGCTATAGCCCCTGTAGTCGTATTTACTCTGGACGACTTTTGCATAACTGGTAAACCGTTAGAGATAGACCAAATCATACTGTACAAAAAATGTAGATCTTGCTAAAATACACAATTTATGTCCCAATACATTTTCTTGTAGGGTGAGCCATTTCGGACATATTCCTTGTTATGTGTGTGATTTTCGGAAAACTTGGAACTTTTGTGAAATGGATCATCGTTGTTCATTTTTGTATATGTTAAGTGTGCAAAGACAACAGAATCTCAAAGCTTTAAAACATTTGACTATTGCACAAAGCCTAATGTATTCTAATATTCCCCTTGTACCTACAAGGTGGTGCTGTTTTTATTATTATGTTTTTACACATCAGCAGGAAAAGATTCTTTACATAGCATACCGGAGATAATGTTCTTACTGAATGATGAAATGTGTGATATCAGAAGCGATTTTAATCTACAGGGTCGAGGTCACAGAATGGAATGCATAAATCAACGTTCCTTTATCACAACATATTTATTCGTTAATTTACACTTTTAGCACCATATTAATTAATCAACAACTTTCAAAATTCGATAGAATCTACACTGGTTAAAAGTTTGGGTGTAAGTTACATGTTCACACGCTATCAGAAAATATGTTGTTGTTAGCTAATGCTGGATTTCTGACAATGAAGTCATTAATCCTCTTGCTCTCCAATATTTTTCACTGATGGATGGGCACTAGAAGTGGCCGGGCATATTTGAAGGTGGTCTCGGTCCATTTCCTCTTGCAGATCACATAGAGGACAGAGTGGTGAAGAATATATCCCAATTCTGTTTAAATGTTTTGCCAGACAATCATGTCCTGTAATCAACCTGAAGGTTGCAACTGCCGTTTTTCGAGGATACTCAGGAATCACTGTTTGAATGTTTGGTAGTTCCCATCTTTTATTCTTTGATTTTTCATAGTAATATTTTGCAATAATTTTTTTGAATTCAGAGTTGACTAATCTTTTAGCTGCATAAAATGGTAAATTAACTATACATTTCTGCACATTGCCGGTACCCTTTTTTGCAAGAAAATCAGCTTTCTCATTACCACTCAGTCCACAGTGAGCCGGTATCCATTGGAAGACTAGGTGTTTTTGAAGTGCTGTTAGATGGGTAAGGATTTTCCAACATTCTATAATAGTTTGGTTTTTTGGTGACAACTTGGAAGTAATTGCTATAATTGCTGCCCTGGAATCTGAGAGAATAACTGCTTGCTGAAAATGTGAAATTCTGTACAAAAGATTTTTTAGGGCCATTCGAATTGCTTCAATTTCTCCATCAAAGTTAGTAGTTCCATAACTTAAAGATTTGTAATACGAAAAGAGGTGACATGTGACTCCAGCACCTGCTCCATCTTGGTTTGATATCAATGATCCATCAGTATAAATATGGAGCCACTCATGTTCTGGAAATCTAGTATGGATTGTCCCTAATGCCAATAATTTTAGAACACTAGTTGGAGTATCACTTTTCTTAACTTCTTCTGTCAGGTGCAAATAATATGTGATGTCTAATGTATGTGTTGGATTGACTTTAGATATAAAGTTTTCCTTTGAATTAGGAAGGTATACATTCTTCTTGATATCTTGAATTTTGGAAAGAAAACTCTCCTGAGTCTTTAGTGTATGTGTAAAATTTCTCTTGTGCCATGTATTGAATGGGAGTCTGATCAACTTTTCGTGTTGAATAAGAGCCGCTTTTTCTATTTCATATTCAATGGGGTATTGGTTGGTTAGTATTTCCAAAAAATATACGTCCTTTCATCTTGAGCACACAGACGCTAATGAAAAAAAAGGTCCCTTTGGCGTCTCCCTGACGCAACACCGCCATTCTTTTGTATTCATCCGCGCAACAGTTCGCATTGGTTGAACACAAAGTGACAAGAAAACATTGGCTATCTTGAATATTGAAAAATAAGTCCCTGATACACCCAAACAAGAATTAGAAATTTACACACTCTTACAAAAATATTTACATGAACAATTTTCTATTGATCAATATTCTGTCTCATATGCCCCTTGTTTTGTTTTTCAAGTTGTCACCTTATTTACAATCTTGAAACACAATACAATACTTCTCCCTACTTCTATGATTCAATCACTTTGTACAATATTTTTTTTTTTTTTTTTTTACAGTCTTCTTCACTGTTTGTCTTTGTCTTTTGTTTTGACATGATACAGCATGTCTTTATAAATTTCACATATTCGATTACTACACAATGCATTCAGTTATTATACAATACATATCCAGTTATTGTATAACACGTTTGATTACTACACAACATGTCCAATTATTATACAATACATATTCAGTCATTGTACAATATACCCAGTTATCATATCACATATGTTGTTATTATACAATACACCTTCAGTCATTATACAATACATATTCAGTTTTTCGCATAACACATTTAGTTATTACTCAACATGTCCAGTTATTACATAATATATCCAGTTGTCATACAATACATATTCAGTTATTGTACAACACATATTCAGTTCTTATACAACACATACTCAGTTATTGTACATTTGACATTGACACAAATATAATTTAAGTGTATCATGGTTTATTATGTGGTTTTTGACTTGTATTCATTGCTATGAGGAGAGAAAAACAGGATACAAATTTTGAGCTAATGATTATGATCATGTTTATGGCAATATTTTATTCAGTTCTTTGCCTTCTTTGTCTTATAAGCTCATGTATAGGCAGGTTATTGAGTCGGTTCTTAAACTCTGATGTTACTTATGACACTAATTTTCTTAATTGGGTTATTATTCATTGTTGTTTGGTTCAACATTTCTTCGAGCTTAGCATTGGCTATATTCATCTTAATTCATGGGCATTGTTTTTCTGGTTATGGTTTTCCTCACTTCACTAATTGTCACTTCTTTGTCTCTTATTTCTATAAGAGAAAACTTCTATACTTATAATTATTCTGTAATTGTATTATTTTTCTTCTCAATTTACCCTCGACATCTTTGAGTCGAAATATTATATCTTTGTCATCATAATTGATTCCTTTTTATTTTTGTTCCTGACATCCTTATGTCAAAAACATGTTATCTTCCGTCGCTATGATTCATTTCTTTAATGACAATCAGTGTCCTCATCTGTTTTTGTTGACAATGCTCTTTGTGGTCGATATAGCCAATGACTATGTTCATTTTCTTCCTTGTTGTAATTCCTAATCTGAACATAATTTTCTATAAGTAACCCATTAAAAATTGTTATCTTCCTTCATCTCTACTACTCCTGCCTTACACATTTGTTGGCAAAGACTATTTGGTCCTTTCTTTGTATGGCTTCAATTTATTTTTATGGTATCTTCCTACCAACTTGCCATTTGTATTCTGTAGCTCATACGTGTGGTCACCCAGCTGTTTTGTTATCAATTTATTTTTATGGTATCTTCCTACCAACTTGCCATTTGTATTCTGTAGCTCATACGTGTGGTCACCCAGCTGTTTTGTTACGACCAGTGGTTCCATCTCTCTCTTCATGTAGCCATCATGGTGTCGATGTCAATTGTAAGTTGCTGAGATTTTGTTGTTTGTCATCCACTCGGTTGGGACGAACTTAGTTGTAATTTCCCTGAGTGTTGGTGGTGGTTGTCGTTTCTGTATTCTGTGCAGCATCTGCCCTATTTGGCACATTTTCATCTACTTCCTGCTGTCTTATGTTGTTAGTGTACCATTGGTCTCTGCCCCTTTGATGTGAACCTCTGTCGTATGACGGTCTGTGGTTGTTCAAGTGTTCCCTACTGAATCGCATGTGATTCACTTGATGGGTATGGTCTCCTGGTCTTCCACGATCATATGGATATGTTCTGTATCTCGATTCACCATTCGGTATTGTGTCGTGGTACTGCTGTCTTGTGTTCTCCATCCTTTCGCCATGATTATGTGGTTGTGGGAAATGGTGTGCCCCTCTCCCCCTTTCATGGGTACTCCTAGTATTTCTATGTTCTCCCTCACTCTGGTTGTTCATAGCCGTGTTCCGGTTTAGGATGGGTGAGTTTGGGTGACCGTTCCTATGTCTATGCTCATTAGGCCGACCATTTTGTGTTTCGAAGGCTGTTAGCAATTCTATCATATCTGCAAAATCTACTGGCCTCGCAACAATTAACCCTGTTCTCACTGTGTCTGGGAAATGTCTTGTTATGCTGGCAATTAGTTCTGCCTCCGACAAGTTGGGGTCTAATAGCTTTCCTTTGTTGGCTACTTTCATAAAATAATCGACTAACGACAACCCTTTGGTTGGATCGTATCTACCTGTCGCTAGCTCTACCCTAGTTTGGTTTTGTTTAGCTGGGCCCCAATACCTTGATAGGAAAAAATTTCTGAATGAGCTATACGACTCATGACCAGCTAGTGTTAACCTGAGCCATTCTAATGCCTTGTTTTTTAAGCTTTTCTTAACTATCATCATCCTAAGCTCGTTTGGTATGCTTTTCACTTTAAAATATTCTTCCATCTCTTTAACAAAGAGTTTTGGATCGTCTCCCTTCTTCTCGTCAAATGTAGGTGGTGTGATTTCATGTAATATGCTGTTGGTGTAACATGTGTTATGTGTTGTGTCATTGTTTGGTTGTGAACATCTTTCTCTGTATGGTGAGTCAACATTTTGTACATTATTCAAATAACTCTCATCTTGTACATTACTTACATCTAAATCATCTTGCCTCTGTAATGCATTTACAACCTCATTTACATTAGCCAAACTTTCTTTTCCTTTTTTCATTTCTTCACAAATTGATCTTAAGTCATTTTTTATTTCTAAGTGACTCTGTTTCATATCATTTATAGCATCCTGTTGTAAATGCATCACATCATTCATTGTCTTAATTTTAGGAATTACAATTTGTTCTACAGTTTCATTAATAATGTCTTTCTTTACTACCTCAATCTCTTTCCTTAATTCCTCAGTTATTTCTGCTTTTACATTTGTAATCTTACAGTCTATACTTGTATTACATTCTGTTATTTCATCCCTACATCTAGTAATTTCTCCATCTAACACAATCTTGTTCTCTCTCATTTCTGATTCTATTTTTCCCATCCTATCTCCTACGATTTCTATCCTAGCTTCTAAGGCTTCCTTTGTTTCATTTAAGTTTTTATGTACTAATTTTAAATTAGTTTCCATTACTTTCATATTTTCTTTACACTCCTGTCTTCCTAATTCTATTTTCTGTTCTAAGTTCTGTCTTCCTAATTCCATTTTCTGTTCTAAGTCTTTTCTCACTTCCTCCATTTCTGACCTATCTCTTCCTTATTCTGTTCCAGTTTCTGACCTATACTCTGACCTAAACTTTGTTCTATGTCCTGTTTTAGTTCTGCTCTATTCTGTTCCATTTTCTGACCTAAACTTTGTTCTATGTCCTGTCTCAATTCTATGTTATTTTGTTCCATTTTCTGACCTAATTCTACCTTGTTTTGTTCCAGTTTCTGACCTAAACTTTGTTCTAGTCTTTCAAACATGATCATCATTAACCTTTGGTCTTTGCTTATTTCCACCTGTTCCTCACTTTCTAATTCTACCTGATAACTAGGCCTATCTGCCCCTTCCCCCACTCCTGTTTCTATCTCTTTTCGTGACATTTTAATTTCTTTATTTAATTCACTTAAGGTTAAAAGTCCCACTATTTTTCCACTTCTCAGAAACATAGAAAGTGGAAATAAAATGTATGTAAAAACAAAAATTTTGGATCCTACTTTCTTTTCCGTTGGTTCTCCGTCCAGTTATTTACGTCTCCTGGGTAGTTGGCTTCGCTAGATGATCTCCGGTGTTTTTCCTTTCCCACGTTGATTCTCCGTGTATCGATGATATCAAATGATAGTCTAATGGCGTCTTTTTCCTGCGCGATGGGATGGCGTCATTTGATGTTAACACTTCGTACTCGTAATTTTGCATTCCATTCTAAATTCGCGCTCCACGTTGGGCAAGCCATTTTGGTGCTGTTTTTAGAAATGGGTCTTTACATATCAGCAGGAAAAGATTCTTTACATAGCATACCGGAGATAATGTTCTTACTGAATGATGAAATGTGTGATATCAGATGCGATTTTAATCTACAGGGTCGAGGTCACAGAATGGAATGCATAAATCAACGTTCCTTTATCACAACATATTTATTCGTTAATTTACACTTTTAGCACCATATTAATTAATCAACAACTTTCAAAATTCGATAGAATCTACACTGGTTAAAAGTTTGGGTGAAAGTTACATGTTCACACGCTATCAAAAAATATACATCCTTTCATCTTGAGCATACAGACGCTAATGAAAAAAAAGGTCCCTTTGGCGTCTCCCTGACGCAACACCGCCATTCTTTTGTATTCATCCGCGCAACAGTTCTCATTGGTTGAACACAAAGTGACAAGAAAACATTGGCTATCTTGAATATTGAAAAATAAGTCCCTGATACACCCAAACAAGAATTAGAAATTTACACACTCTTACAAAAATATTTACATGAACGATTTTCTATTGATCAATATTCTGTCTCAAAGGAAATAAGCAATAAGTTGTACAAATGTTCATCTTAACTAACACTGGTGTCAGAAGTGGGATCTGTTACTTTGTCACAATATTATTATCTGGCAAAGCTATGAAGCGTATTGGAAAGAAGGTGAAACTGCCAGTTGTTTATGTGAGCTTACCACATAAACATGGCTAGACGGTGTGCGTACACTCTGTTCAAATGCAATCATATCTCCAGGCCAGCAACGTCTCATATATCGGCAGGCGCAAGAGATCATCTATTTGTGTTTTATCACTGACTATACTCCAAGTTACTGATACTTTGCTCTTCTAATAAACAAGATAAGAAGTGATCGCCAAGGTGAACATGCCTCAACGCTTTGCCAGGTAATATCAACACTAGGACATGCATGAATAAGGGTGGCATTTGTTTTTATGGAGGAATAAAACACTTATGTAGCATAATTTATGTGCAGGTCATGAAATGCATTTGGAGGACATTGGAATAGTGAGCAACAAAGGAATGGATGCCGATAGACAGCCCTTTATGGTGGCCTTCTTCAAGTCTACCAGTCATCATCCAACAGCCCGCCCTCGTAGCACAAGAGAAACAGGACGACGTAGGAAGAAGGCAGAGAGTACTCCAGCTGAACCTAGTTATCCATCTCATCCTTTTGGAGGTAAATATTAACTGAAATTGTTCTCATTTTCCTTTAACGCCAGACTGTTGTCAGCTAGCAGATGTTGTTATGACCTTATGAATCATTTGAAATCTAAAATACATATTATCCTGAAAGATTAAGCTTCTTGTATCTAAAACCCTCATCAGGACGTTGCTCTTGTATGGAGCAGAGACTTCGATACTTTCTAATCAAGATGAACACCGTCTCAGATGTTTTGATAGAAAGACCCTTCGGAAAGCCTATGGGGCAATTTTTTATGGTGGAAAATGGCGTCACAGGACCAACTCTGAGCTTTACCAACTGTATAATGAGCCTGGCTGAGATGTGTAACAGGTTCTCCCCGTGGATGCCATGGTAGCTCAGGTGGTGTGGTAGTCATCTCTGTGTCGAACGTCCCTGCCTGGGATCGCAGCTGATACTCCCAGATTACTGTCTCTACTTGGGATTTAGTAATGGGATTTGAGATAGGCATGAGTCGAAGCTTTAGGTCTTCTCAGGCACGAAGTAGGATAACAATATGCTGCACTGTCGTTTTCTTGTTTATTTTGCCACACATAAATGCCTCGAAAAACCTGGGCAAATTTCTGTTATTCTGCCTTAAACCTTCCTGTATTGCCCCAGTAATTACTGCATCCTTATGCTAATCTCCTCACTTCCGAGACTACAACTTTCTGGTGCGAAACTAGACCTCTGTTGGTCACACGTTCACTCTTGGCAAACTCCACCACAACAAGCCTCGGTCCTACCAAATTTCCAGTGTTTATGTTTCTCCCCATGCCACTTTAGTTGCCCTCTCCCCTGCCCTCGAGGTCTTATGTGCAATTTTACTGCCTTTGTCGTTACTTGGGGGTATATTTGCCCACCTGTGGCCTTGGACGGTGTCAATACAGAGCCGAAATATCACAAAAGATGTTTGTCACATTTTTATGTCTCTTTCACAGTGATGCACCCAGATTCTTATGCACAATGTTTTCAAGAAGCAATTGAAATTTAAAAGTTTTAAGTTATCTAGATATACAAAATATATTTAAATATATTGGTCTTCAATTACAGTCTAGCCTTATGATTATAGCAGTACATAAATTGAAGTTCTCATCTCAGATGGGCAGGAGATGTCATCCGGATAGAGAAAAATGTCCCAGCTAGGAAGGTTTTATTATCGGATCCAATAGGTAAGTGCTGTAAACGAAGACTGAAGTTGCGATGGGAGGAAGGGATTGAAAAGGATGCAGCAAACTAATTCCTCAAGTTTCACTAAAACACATTTTGTGGTTATTTCTAAGCCTGCCCTGATTCCTTGAGTCTCACTAAAACAAAATTGAATGCATTTTCAATAGCTTAATTTATAGGTTAATAAATATACCCCTTAATAAGAAGGAATTTAGCACAGATTATAAACACATTAACACTGCAGTAATTAATGGTTTTAATACAGATTTTATACATAAAAACATATAAAAATTTAAGTATCAAAAGGCTCATAAAGAAGTTTGTACTCTCAAAAAATAAAAGATAATTATATTTTTTAAAAGTTTACTTACCATCCATGGGTCAATAAAAAACATTACAAAAATCTTAAGGAATATGGAATAAATGTGGTCCCTCAAAATAAATTTAATATACAAAATTTTTCTAAAAAGGATAAAATTCCAAATTATAAAAAATCTGGTATTTATCAATTTAGCTGTTTGAATTGTGATAGGGTTTAGATTGGTGAAACTAAATGTCATTTAGAAACCAGAATAAAAGGGTATTTTAGAAATATTGAATATAAACAAATTGATAAATCAGCTGTGGCCGATCATTTTTGGTCATTTAATCATGAAATTAATATTTATTTATGCCAACAAACTTACTGTTGGTGTTTTTAAACACACAAGCCGTGTGTGGGCAAAGTTTGAGAGGTAGAACTGGAGCTTAAAAATTCAATGCCACAACTGGGATTTGAACCACAGACCTTCCGCTTACCAGGCAGCTGAGGTTAAATTATTGAAACAGTCAAATGGACCTATAGATTTCATGGTTTGGGAAAAGATACTTATTTTAAAAAACAAAACCGCGTTATGAATTTTGAAACACCATCAATAGAGTGTGTTTATAAATTTTTGTTTTCAGAGGTTGGCGACAGATACATTTTTTAGGTTGAGCATTGGTAACCATGGTAACTTGTTTGTATAGCTTTGAAAATAAGTTGGATGCAACTTGAAGCTAGTCAGCTGTGGAAGATCTTGCAATATTACTAAGATAAATGAAGCTTTTAGTTTCTAATTTGTTCCTACTTTAGATTCTGTTGCTTCACTGTTAATAGCTTCAATTTTTCCTTAAATTGAGTGAATGAATTTCTTTATTTCTAAACCTGCAAAGTCAATTTACCTTAATAGAATAGCTGATCAAAATGAACGTTTGCAAATGTAATTAACTCAATATAACCAAATCTACAAAACAAAAGTAATAGATGCAGCTGTCAAAAGGCAGGTCTGCCCCAAACGCCATATATTGAAAGTAATCTAAAGTGGCAATTCCCATACATAATTATCAATTTCGGTCTTTTTATCAGCTGTTCCTTTGTATTTTTCCTAATATTCTCTTTTTGTAAACCATCCCAGTATTGGGACGAACAAAACAAAATAGAGATTATTCAAATCAGTCAAGCTATTTCCGAGTTTTTGCGAGACTAGCACACAGCAACTGATTTTTATTCACATAGATTTCTAAAATGTTCCTTTAGTCTGATTTCCAATGTAAACCCAGCCACAATATAAACAGCTAAACTGATAAATGCCAGACTTGTTGCTCTTTGAAATTTTATCTTTATTTGTTGTTTGTTTACCCAAAATCTAAGCTAACATAAAATATTTCTGATTATAGTTATACTAAGTGTATACATTGCAGGTGGAGAAGGTTTTTCTGTGTCATTTCATATTTTGTTATATAATATTCTTGATTGTTTAACAGACTCTTCAGCGCACTGGTCGTCCAGAAGCTGTCAAATACAGACTCTCTATGTTAGCTTCAGAGACTTGGAGTGGCACGTAAGTATCTCATGTGCATAGAACTTTTTATCTCTTGTTCCCTTATATCAGCCATGTCCAAATGCAGGCAGGCTCATAAGCCAACCCTGGCTCACCCTCCGTGCGCGTCACGTGGACTTTGTACCTATCGACATACCCCTTCACTTGCCGTGAATGTCATTGTGCACTTTCAAAGAGCAATGGATTGTAATGGGGAGATATCGCTGTCATAAAGTATTGTTAAAATTATTTGCAAAGAGTGTTTAGGATGGTAATTATTATTTATTTATATCAACAAACTTACTGTTGGTGTTTTTAAACACACAAGCCGTGTGTGGACAAAGTTTGAGAGGTAGAACTGGAACTTAAAAATTCAATGCCACAACTGGGATTTGAACCACAGACCTTCCGTTATGTGTTTGAGAAGTTTCGGTTCTGGCTTTATGTCATGACCTTCCGTCTGTGGTTCAAATCCCAGTTGTGGCATTGAATTTTTAAGTTCCAGTTCTACCTCTCAGAGTGTTTAGGAATTGAGGTATTGAAATGTGTTGCACATGGGTGTTGCAAAGAGCGGCAAGGGGGACTACATCTCCACCCCCTTGAAAATTAATTAACTTAATGTGCAATCAATTACTGATTATTAGACTATTATTTTAATTTTAAAGTACAGAACAATTTTTATTTAGCACAAATTAATATGGTTTTCCGCAACAAATACTATAACTTTTGACAACAAAATAATAAATTAATATTATTTGGCTGCAAACTTCCAACATGCAGCCCCTCCCTAGAAAAAAGTCTGCAGACGTGCATGGTGTTGCACTCACATGACTTTCTCTACTCTTGTACTATTCTTCTTATTGTATTCCTATATCTCAGGGGTCTCCGTCTAGGGGATATGTGAATGGTGACCACAAGGTACCCCAGCTGAGTAGAACATTACTTCCACTTACTGGTGTTTTGCTCCTCACTGTAACTTTTCTATCTGACCTTACCTTGGTCATCTCTTGTTCTCTTCCGACCCCGATGCTATTAGGGTTCCCGAGGGCTAGGGAGTCTTTATTTTTCCAACCTCTCAATTTCTCTAATTTCTCTATAAAATCTTAACCCCTAACATGCTGACCTGTCATGGCATGTAATACGTCCTATGATTGGTGATCAGAGGATATGGTCAGTGAATTTATTTTGATAACTTCCCGGTCAGGTTGGTGAGACCCGTAAACCAACGACAGGTGCGGTCCTCCAGACATTCTGGGGGTTGTGAGAGAGCGATGTGACTGCCAAAACATAAAAATATGGTGCTCTCTAAAAAGCGGTTACTATTACTGCTATTGCTCTCTTCAATATCATATATTGGAGAGCAAGAGGATTAATGACTTCATTGTCAGAAATCCAGCATTAGCTAACAACATATCTCATTAGTGTTATTTGAGATAAACATTTGCAGAAATTATCTTTTTGCTTATTTCCTTGTAGGTACAAGGGAAATATGGGATTACAGTAGGCTTAGAGTAATAGTCAAATCTTTTAAAGCTTATAAATTCTGTTCTCTTTGCACGGTTAACATATAAAAAATTAAATGGAACGATGTTCCATTTTATAGAAGTATAAGTTCTCCAAAACTCACACAAATAACAAGGAATATCTCCGAAATGGTTCACTTTACAAAAAAATTTATTTTGACATAAGCTGTGTATTTCAGCAAAATATACATTTTTTGTATAGAAAGATTTAGTCTATCTCTTACCGCTTACCAGTTTACCAGAGTAAATACGACTACAGGGGCATAGCCAGAAAATGCAAGATATACATTTCATTTGTCATAAAAATATCTCTAACATATGGCATTTTAATCAAAATCAATAGAGACATTTTCAGGAAAATCGAAATTTACGAAAAATTTTCCATGTAAAGGGTAGTTTAGGGTGGGGCTATTTTCTTCAAAATCTTTGTGTTGCATCCCTGAAAGACATTAAACTTAAATACAAACTGTTTTTTAACCGACCTTTTGTTTTTGAGTCATGCTGTCCACAGTCTGACAGACAGACACACACAGATGGACCTTTTTCTAAAAGTGCCCTTTTCGGATTCAGGGGACCTCAAAACATATTTCTGCTAAAATCTCAACATCAAATTTTTGGGTGGAATACAATACTTCCTCTACTTTATAATACATAATAGAGAAAGTAAAAATAGAACTAGAATATCAGATTCTCATCTCCCGGCACAACTTAAAGTATCTAAAAACAGATCATGCCAATTATTATTTATTTATGCCAACAAACTTACTTACTAATTACCATCTGAAGGTTATTTAATCCTGGGATATAAAGTACTTGCAATAGTAAGTCACCATTGGGGTAATTTGTCTCTGATATGAGACTGCCTTTGTGGTTTACCAGGAGAAATACGAACTGGTTTGAGAATTTAATGCCATTCTGGCAGTTTGTCACAATAGCTCAGTGGTTAGAGCGTCCCCCGGCAAGCGGAAGGTCTGTGGTTCAAATCCTAGTTATGGCATTGAATTTTTAAGTTCCAGTTCTACCTTTCAGATCATGCCAAATTTGGAAGCTTCATTTACTATTATGGAAGATTATCATTATTATACATGTCTTAAATTTCTTTGGTCTTGTGAATGCATAGGAGTGCTTTCTTATGCACAATGTTTATAGTAGGGGAGCCCATGATGATAAATGGAGATTTACTCGAGCTTTGTGTGGATCTATTGTATTTTAAAAGTTAGATGGTAGAAAGTAAAAAAGTTATATGATATATACCCTTTCACGGTGGTGGAAGTATCCACAGAATTTAAAAAATGTAAAAAAAAAGAAAAGAGAAAGAAAAAGAGTAGAAAAAGAAAGAAAGGAAAAGTGCAATTTTGAAATACTCGAGCACGTCAGATTATTATACATATGGTTCAGCTTGATGTCCTACTCATGCCAACCCATAATCTGATGATTATTTGGAAGGATTTTCTTAACACCAAGGTTTCAAAAAAATTTGTCATGATTTTTTTAAATCACTAAATGTGACAAATAAAATACACAGAATATAGCATGGAAATAAAAAATAGTATATTATTCACCTTAGGGAAGAAAGCATGACATTGTGACCCACGTAGTATTGTCTCCCGAGCTGAGGTGCGAAGTGGGGCATGCATACTTCACTGCACCTGCAGGCTTTAAACTTTACTTTGGCTTCTGAAAATTGGCACATTATATTTTTCCATTATCCTTGAATTATTTCCTACAAAATAAACAAATTTGACTGTAGTCAAGAACATCAAGGTGACGGTTTTTGTTTGCAAGCTTGTGACCCTCCCACACCCTTAGGTCACGCTCAAATCGTCAGGTTATTGAAATGCATACTTTTCTGCATGTAATTAACTCACCATACCTGACACGTTCAAGTAATAAAGCTATTAACAGTGAAGCAACAAGAATCTTTAGTAAGGACAAATTAGAAACTAAAAGCTTCACTTATCTTAGTAATATTGCCAGTTCTTTTACTGCTAACACGATTCGAGTTGACTCCAACTCATTCTCAAAGCTATACAGACAAATTAGTTACCATAGCTATTTAATTTAAAAGGTGAGTCAATTAATAACACTAAACAACACTTACATTATAATTTTCCGGAACGCGTTTTGGAGGTTAACTTTCCTCCATTATCAACCGGACAATAACTGGGTTTCCATGGTGTGGATGGTGATGCTTCTTCTGATGTTTCTTCTGTTAACGGTTCAAGGAACTTGCTGAAAATATCTTTCTGGGGAATGTCGAAATTAAATACTCGGTTTCTATTTTTTAAAATGAAGATTTGTTCCCATGTGGACAGTTCTTGTTTTCCGGTTATGTGTTTGAGAAGTTTCGGTTCTGGCTTTATGTCATGACTTTTTGTCCAAAAGTGAAAGGCAACTGTTGATTTTTCTAATTGTTTACTCTTGATGTTCCTAACGTGTTCCTTGGATCTGATTTCTAAATTTCTTTTGGTTTTTCCTATGTATATTTCATTACAATCACTGCATTCAATTTGGTATATGCCAGATTTTTTGTTAGGTGGAATAGCATCTTTGATGTTTGAAAGAAGTAGGTTTTTTATGGAGTAATGGTTTACTGCTGCTAGCTCAATGTTGTATTCCTTGAACAACTTTTTAAATTTATCAAAGGCCCATGGATGATATGTGAATTTTTTGAATATCATTTTTGTTTTTGCTGCTGTGAGAGTTGTAGTTTCTTTTAGTAATTTTTTCTTTTCTGTTCCTTTTACCTTTTTATCTACTAATTCTTTGGGGAAGCCGTTTTTTTGTGCTATTTCAATTATTTTGTAATATTCTGTTTTATATTCTTCTGCTGAAAGAGGGATGGATGTTCACCAATCTATGTGTTAAACTATTGGAGATTGCTTGTTTGTGGTTTCTTGGATTGTAAATATTAGCTTTTATGTAGTTGTCCATCTGCGTTGGTTTTCTGTGAATACCGAAGTTTACCCCATCCTTGTTTTTGATTAATTTTAGATCTAAAAATGGTAATTTATCATCTTTTTCCACTTTATGTATGTGTGTGTCAATGTGTCTGTGGGCAGCATAAATTAAAAACAAAAAGTCGGTTAAAAACCAATTTGTATTTAAGTTTAATGCCTTCCAGGGAAGCAACACGACGATTTTCAAGAAAATTGTTCCACCCTAAACTATGCTTTACATGGAAAATTTTTTGAAAACTTCTATTTTCTCAAAAATGACTCTAATGATTTTGATTAAAATTACATACATTTGAGATATTTTTATGTCAAACGAAATGCATAATTTGAATTTTCTAGCTATAGCCTATATGATCCTGTTTACTCAGGATGACTTTTGCATAACTGGTAAACCGTAAGAGATGCACCAAATCTTACTCTACAAAAAATGTAGATCTTGCTAAAACACACAATTTATGTCCAAATAATTTTTTGTAGAGTGAACCATTTTGGAGATATTCAATGTTATTTGTGTGCATTTTGGAAAACAAGCTTTCGTCAAATGGAACATCACATCATTATTCGTTTTTTATGTTAGCTGTGCAAAGAGAACAGAATTTGAAAGCTTTAAAAGGTCATGTGAGTGCAACACATCAGATGTTTTAAATGTGTAATCATGTTTCTTTTTAAGTGTAGATATATCTTTAACAGCTTTGTATCCAATTTAAAATATTTATATCCATAAAATAAATATTGAAATCATTCATTAAAGTAGTGTTGATAGCATTTTTATATCCTCTATTAACTTAAACTTTATTTTGGTAATATTTATCAATTTATAAATTAAATTCATGAATGTAATTTTATATGAGAGGTTAAATTGGAACTGAAAAGTTCAATGCCACAGTTGGGATTTGAACCAGGATCTCCTGCTTCACGCACAGCTGCTCTAACCTCTGAGTTACCATCGCAATGGCCACACCTTAGCCGAGTGATTAGACCATTTGCTTCTCACCAAAACAGCCCGGGTTCGATCCCAGGCAACAGCATGAGGGATTCTTGATGGACAAAGTGGCGCAGGGACGGTTTTCCTCTGGGTTTTCTGGTTTCCCCCGCCATCTCATTCCACCGCTGCTCTCTCTACATTCCATGTATCAGCAGTGTCACCCCCTGTGGTCCGTATGTAGTAAAAGCAGGCGTTAAGCACTAAAAAACAAAACAAAAGAAAAAAGCCATTGCAGCTTGCCAGTATGACATTAAATTCCCCAACCAATTCATATTTTCCCAGTAGACCACAAGGGAATCTCACATCCGAGATAAGTACTCCAGGGTTGACTTACAATTGCAAGTACTTTATGTCTCGGGTTTAAGTGAATCCCAGCGGTGGCATTGAATTTTTTATTTCCAATTCTACCTCTCAAACATTGCTCATGCACGGCTTGTGTGTTTAAAAACACCAGCAGTAAGTTTGTTGTTTTGTTCACAGGATTGGATAATTGCACCAAATGGATATGATGCCTTCTACTGCAGTGGGGAATGCAATTTTCCTCTAAATGCCCACATGAATGCTACAAACCATGCTATAGTGCAGACATTGGTACATTTAATGAGCCCAAATCAAGTCCCAAAGCCTTGTTGTGCCCCTACAAAGCTCTCTTCAATATCAGTTCTCTATTTCCTCGACGAGTCCAATGTTATTCTTAAAAAGTATAAAAATATGGTAGTCAAGAGTTGTGGTTGTCATTGACATTTATGTATTTGTGAAGTGAACTGCTAAATATCAAAGGATGTAATGTTGAACTTGACAAAAGGAACCAATGAAATACTCTGTGCCTGAAATACATCTAGTGCTTTTATCACTAACATAACTTAATCTGGTTTCAATAAAAAAGAAACTGAAGCTGTTAACAGTGAAATATAAGATAAAATCATCATTTAGAGACCAAAAGCTTCACTTATCTTAGTAAATTTCTGCAAGTTCTTGAAATATTATGCAAACATGTTTAATGATGATTCCATCATATCTTCAGTACTGTTGTTTTATCATTACTTATTTAGGAAATTGAGTTCCTTATCATTAAAGTCACAATCTGAAAGATTAATTACATTATTCGTTGGATTATTTGGTTTATTTGTCTTCAGTTTCTGTTGTTTTAAGCATAATCTATTTAATTAAAGAAAAATTGAAGCTATTAACAGTGAAGCAACAGAATCTAAAATAAGAACAAATTAGAAACTAAAAGCTTCAGATGTCTTAGTAATTACTGCAAGTAGTTATTCATCAAAATTATTTTTTTCACTGAGGTCTCGGGAAGTTATTGAAATTACACTCCAGTGTTTACCAATGGTTCCCAGGTGTGTAGCACAAGTACCGTCTTCCAGACATGAGTTACATTTTTACCACCAAGCTGTTGCAGTATTTTATTTTGTCCTTTTTATCTCCAGTTCTGTTCCTGGAAGTTTTATTGTCTGCTGTGACTCTCTGAGCAACAGTTTCTTGGCATGTCAGCATTAATGGTTAAAATTCAGACACTTGTTTCGCAGTTTGTTTTTATCTGGACCCCAGGCTATGTAGGTATCCCCGGCAATGAAGCGGCAGATGAGGCTGCTAGGTTTGCCTGCTGTTTGGCAGAGGTTTTCATATGCAGTACCTTACATGAACGTACAATGGTACTTCCGTCGCCATATTTTATCAGTCTGGCAGCAATCATGGAAAGCGTTGGATGGCACTCAATTGCGGACGATCAAGGACACCATGCAACCTGGGATGATATCTTTAATGGATACCAGGTGGACAGAAGTCATCTTAGCCCGTCTGAGAATAGATCACACATGCACGCATGACGCATGGACACCATCTGTATGTTCCACCAGTGGTTTTCAGCTCTCTGTGGCCCATGTGCTCATTGATTGTCTGCGTTATACTCGTTAGTGCCAGCTGTTTGGCCTGGGTACGACTTTGAAGTCCATCTTAGGTGACGACCCAGTATCTGTTAATACAGTGCTGCGGTTTGTCACCGGTATTGGCTTCAGTAAGCAGGTTTAACTTGTATTTTATTTTGACCTTTCACATTTTTACCTGCTTACCTTTTTAGATCAGTTTTTACGTTTTAACTGTTTTTTGCTTATCTTTCTAGACCAGTTTTACATTTTAACTGTTTTAGCTTTTATCTGTTTTAGCTTTCCTGTTTTAACATTTAATTTTGAGTGTTAAGTGGTGGTGAGGTTTTCCGTTTTTTATCTTTTTGACTTGGGACCCTAATGACCTAGCTGTTGACGAATCCTTAAACTCTACTCACTCACTCACTCACTCACTCACTCACTCACTCACTCACTCACTCACTCACTCACTCACTCACTCACTCACTCACTCACTCACTCACTCACTCACTCACTCACTCACTCATTTTTGGTCATTTAATCATAAAATAAATCCGTAGGTTAAATTATTAAAACAATCAAATGGACCTATAGATTTAATGGTTTGAGAAAAGATGTTCATTTTAAAAACAGGAACTGCGTTATGAATTTTGAAATTCTACCAATAGATTGTATTTATAGGTCTTTGTTTTCAGAGGTTGGCGACAAATAGATATTTTAAGTTGAGCATTGGTAGCTACAGTAACTTGTTTGGACAGCTTTGAAAATGTGTTGGATGTAACTTGAAACTAGTTAGCATTTCAAGAACTTGCAATAATTACTAAGATAAGTGAAGATTTTATTTCTAATTTGTTCTTATTTTAATTATCCATTTAACTTCTTTGTTTTATTTTTCATGCTGAAATTTAGATACTTAAGTAATTTTGATTCCAAATTAACCCACATTAGGTTACCTAAAATGCATATTAATTTCAAATGTAATTCGTATAACTTAAGTTCAATATTATTTAACTTTTTAAAGTGTAAATTTCTTTCTACTTTAATCACCTTCTTTTCTGCTGCTTTTCTGAGTACTATTATTATAAAACTTAACTGTTTTTTTAACAAAAACCGGGGTTACTTTCCGTTGTAAGCAAATATTCAAAATTCTAATGTCTGCAACAGTATGTATTTTTTTCTCTTGTAAGTTTAAATATAATTTAATTTCATGCTTGGTTCCATTAAAACTTAGATTAAATGAATAGTTGTTAAGTTCTATATTACTCATCGCTGTCAGAAATTGCGTCATAACTAGGAAACAAAGCTTCAAACTAAATATGATAAATTCAACAGAACTGAAGATATGGTGGAGTCATCATAAAACACATTTGTGTAATATTTCAAGAACTTGCAGAAATTTACTAAGGTAAGTGAAGTGCAACACATCAGATTTTTATTTATGTTGTTGTTAGCCAATGCTGGATTTCTGACAATGAAGTCATTAATCCTCTTACTCTCCAATATTTTTCACTGATGATATTGAAGAGAGCAATAGCAGTAATAGTAACCGCTTTTTAGAGAGCACTATATTTTTATGTTTTGGCAGTCACATCACTCTCTCACAACCCCCAGAATGTCTGGAGGTCCACACCTGTCGTTGGTTTACGGGTCTCACCGACCTGACCTGAATTATCAAAATAAATTCACCGACCATATCCTCTGATCACCAATCAGAGGATGTATTACATGCCATGACAGGTCAGCATGTTAGGGGTTAAGATTTTATAGAGAAATTAGAGAAATTGAGAGTTTGGAAAAATAAAGACTCCCTAGCCCTCGGGAACCCTAATAGCATTGGGGTCGGAAGAGAACAAGAGATGACCAAGGTAAGGTCAGATAGAAAAGTTACAGTAAGGAGCAAAACACCAGTAAGTGGAAGTAATGTTCTGCTCAGCTTGGGTACCTTGTGGTTGCCCCTAGACGGAGACATGTGTTTATTTATGGGGCAACTTAAAAAATGAAGTATACATAACTAATCCCCATACACCAGAAGAATTAAAACAAAATATCAAGACAGAAATTAGTGCTATTTTGGAAGCTGAACTAATGCATGTAAATGAAAATTTCCTCAGAAGATGCCATAGATGTATTGATGCAAATGGACAGCATTCCCAGCATCTGCGGTGATAAGGTAATTTTTGTGTTTATTCTGGTAATTGTTAATGTGATTTGAGATTTCATTTGACATTCATGCATGTGTGCCCGGGAGATGGGCCATGTGACTGCCAGCCAAGTTGTGCAGTACATGACCAGCAGATGGGCTGGGTACCTACTGGCCAAGTTTTGTAGCATACATACTGTACTTACAGCATTGTAAGTCACATGTATGTTAATATGTTTTTTTCTTGGTTCTAATTTGAATTCCTTGACTTTTTATTTGAAATTAATTTTTATTGCTTTTATGTATATTTGAGTTGGTGGAACTCTACCTCGTTATCGTTATGATAAATTAATATATTTGGCATGAAAGAGATTTTTACGTCTTGAAATTAATTTTAGATCTCCTTGTTGTTTGCTGAGAAAAAATGCATCTCGGTTGGGAAATTTAATATTGTACCAACATGTTGCTGTGGTAGTTGAGTTGGTTAGAGCAGCTAGACGGAAACTGAAGGATGTGTTTAAAATCCCAGCTGTAGCATTTAATTTTTATTTTCTCTACTATGTATAGTAAGTAGAGGAAATATTGTATTCCACCCAAATACAAAGCCCACTGAATCCAAAATCTGCATTTTAAGAAGAAGGTGTGTATTTGTGTCTGTCAGTCTGTGGACAGCATAACTCAAAAATGAAAAGTCGGTTAAAAACCAAAGTTGGTATTTAAGTTTAATATGTTTCAAGGATGTGATATGAGGATTTTGAAGAAAATTCTTCCACCCTAAACTACCCTTTATATGAAAAACTTTTTGAAAATTTTGATTTTCTTGAAAATGGCTTTAAAATTTTGATTAAGATATTTGTGAGGCAAATGAAATATCTATCTTGAATTTTCTGGATATAGCCCTTGTAGTCCTGACTTTTGCATAACTGGTAAACCATAAGAGATAGACCAAATCTTACTATACAGAAAATGTTGTTAGCTAATGCTGGATTTCTGACAATGAAGTCATTAATCCTCTTGCTCTCCAATATTTTTCACTGATGGATGGGAAGGGCACTAGAAGTGGCTGGGCATATTTGAAGGTGGTCTCGATCCATTTCCTCTTGCAGATCACATGGAGGACAGAGTGGTGAAGAATATATGCCAATTCTGTTCAAATGTTTTGCCAGACAATCATGTCCTGTAATCAACCTGAAGGTTGCAACTGAGGATACTCAGGAATTACTTACTGTTTGAATGTTTGGTACTTCCCATCTTTTATTCTTTGATTTTTCATAGTAATATTTTGTAATAATGTTTTTGAATTTAAAGTTGACTAATCTTTTAGCTGCATAAAATGATAGATTAGCTATAAATTTCTGTACACTGCTGGTACCCTTTTTGCAAGATGTAGATCTCGTTAAAACATACAATTTATGTCCACATGAACTTTTTGTGCAGCAAATCATTTCAGAGATATTCCTTGTTATTTGTGAGAGTTTTGCAATACTTATACTATCCACAAATGGAAGAATATTCATTTTTTTATATCTTAGTCATGCAAAGAGATGAAATTTCAAAGCTTTAAAAGACTTGACTATCGCTCAAAGCCTACTGTATTCCCATATTCCCCTTGTACCTACAAGGAAATAAGCAATAAGATAATTTCTGCAATTGTTTATCTTGACTAACAAGCAGATATAGGAATAAGAGTTTGTAAGAATGGTTAGTACAAGAGGAGAGAAAGTCATGTGAGTGCAACACATCAGATTTTTAAAGAAATGTCTTTGACTTCCATTCTGGACATTAGAGATTTTTTCAAAAATTCCCCCAGACGTCGGACAAATGCTTAAAATATGCAGGGATTTCCGGACGACTTGTAACCCTAGTAATGTCATTTAAATTGCATGACAAACCCACAGGGCCTGTACTGGTAAAAATTTACTTGTACTGAGAGATTACATTTCATTTGTCATAAAAAATATCTTCAACACATGTCAATTTAATCAAAATCGTTAGAGCCATTTTCAAGAAAATCAAAATTTTCGAAAAATTTCTGATGTAAAGGAGAGTTTAAGGTGGAGAAGTTTTCTTAAAAATCATCGTGACGCATCCTTAAAAGACGTTGAACGTAAGTATCAACCATGAGAGAGAGAGAGAGAGAGAGAGAGAGAGAGAGAGAGAGAGAGAGAGAGAGAGAGAGAGAGAGAGAGCTTTCACGGCCAGAGTCAATATAACTTTTAGTTATATTAAATAATAACTTTGGTTTTTAATCGACTTTTCGTTTTTTAGTTGTGTTGCCCACAGATGCATGGACGGGCCGGCGGGCGATTGAGCGGGCAGGCAGGTAGCAAAGGTCTGCACGGGCCGAAGTTCTTGATCATCATTTTTGTTGTTGTTAGAGCTGGGATTTTTCCTGGAGAAAAGTCGTGTGGGTAAGTGTAGGTCGTTTGTACCTGGCCGTGTACGCGAAGCAACGAAGTATTGGCGCATGCGCGGATCGGCTAGTCGAAGCGATGGAGGGGTAATTGCCAACCTAAGATGCATGCCTTAAATACCGGACTTGGTATATAATTTTGTATCTTCCCAGAATGCGACACGCTCTTATCCATGTTCCCCACCTCGATAACACTGTGTTGTCTTTGGTAATTGCTGCTTGTAAGAGAGCTCTCCTTGTGGAGATTTTAGAAAACTTCTTTGTTGCTGAAGTTATCCTATTCACTTGGAGAAACTCAACTCTAATATCCTCGGCAACATGTTGCAGTCCATAAACCAATCAGGTAAAATGGAGCATATTGAGATAAAAACACTTTCAGAGCAGTTGCAGCTTTAAGTATACATGTTGCAGCATCTGAATACATCACTAATACCCTCCAGTTGGCCAGCCACAGAACTTTTAATCCATCATTGCAATAGTTGAGTGATTTGTAAAGACCAGCTATTTACAGTAGATCAAACGTACTTCCAAATATTCCACCTTCTCCAGCATCTAAATAGTAAAGAAAAATATGTAATTACATAGAAATCCCAGCTCTAGTCATAACTCGGCAAAAACTAGGTAGAGGAAACTTTGCCCTCTCTTCTTTGGCAGACCTGGTCCACAGAATTGGTCTAATTCCTTAGAAAAACAAGAGAAATGCTCTTCGGCCTCCTATATACTCTTGTGGTATTATGGAAGTCTCATTGCTCCATAGCAACGTATTGTTTATCGTCTTTCGCAGTAAAATGTTGATAATACGTTTAACGTGTACCTACCAATATTCAAGAGCATGGCATAAATACCTAAAACTGCAATACAACAACCTTTTAATGAGAGGAGAAAAATCCATAGTATTCTTTCGCGTACTCAGTAACGGGCGATTAATTAGAACAAAATGGAGCAAGAGCAACATGAAAACATCAACAGAACCATGGATGAGAACAAGGTAAGTAACTGTAATTCCAACTCGCTAGTGATTAATGTACTATTAACGTTAGCAGACTTAAAGAGTCTGATATGTATAATTATGGAAGTCAGAAGATTAAACGCATGTACTTACGCCCTCTAACAGACTAAGTATAGGAAGCATCCGAAGGAATGTAGACAGCTCACAGTAAATGTAAACCTCTTGGTTAAGAAAATTTAGCTACTTGAGTGGGTGCTGGACAAATTGGACATACTGAGCAATATAGTCCAGCAAAATAAGCATTTCTACTTCCTGCAGGAGTTGCCAAGATAGCTTCAGGATATCTATCGTCTGTACAAGATGTTGTCGGAGTAGAATGCCAAACACCGTGGAGCGTCTTGCCACGGTCAGACATGGTGAAAATCCTTACCACGTATGAGGAGAAAAATCAAGAACTATACCTTGCCAACTTGTCACACAACATGGACATACAGGTAAGGGTTAAGTGTGTAATATTAACAATTTGTAGTTATAACTTATGGCATTGGAATTGTAATATTAACAATTTGTAGTTATAACTTATGGCATTGGAATCTCCCTATATACGTAATATCATTCTTGCTCTTATTGGAATATGTGTGGGTTTGCCTTTAGAGGTTTCGGCATAAAACGTCCCTAATCCCGACATCAGGTATCTACTTTATTGTCATTTTACTTTCTCTACGACGTACTTAAAGAAAATAAGAAGTATTGGATTTCACCCAAAAAATGCGATACCGAGATTTCATCGAAATACAAAACTTAGTTTTAAAAACATTCTGTGTGTTTGTGTGTGTGAGTGTAAAAACTAGGGCTCGGAAGTTCATGCCCTAAAAAACATTGAAATATCCATGCAAATATGCTCTTAAATACTTGAAAATATGCCAAGAAATATGCACTATTTCATTAAAACAATGTTTTTTTGCAGTAGACAAGACGAGCTAGTATAAATAAATAATAGGTAAAGTTATTCTTTAGAGGTTGAAGCAGAAGTAGTCCTGCTGCTAGTATTAACTGCTAAATTGCAGTTCACAACCAACACTTTGCACAAATTTTCAACTGTAAAGTCTGTCTGTTGTCTCGCGAAACACGTTTGTAACGTGAAGAACTTCTCTCCTTGAAATTACATAATTCACTTTCTCTCACTTTTTGTCCTATGCTACCAGGAACCGAACTTAGATCACATATTGTTTTTTCAAAGGGAGTAAGTGATTCATGCAAAGGAGATCCTACAGCTTCCAATGCCGTTATGGCTGCTGGTAAGAAAGAAAAATGGGCAGATATGAAACTAAGATCCTCTTTTAACCCAGTGCCTGACAGAATATTTTGCACAGTTTCTATTGATTAAGCATCTTTCAAGTTCAATGAATTAACAACCTCTTTGACTATTTCTATGTGCTCAGTATAATATAAAACTGCATCGACCCATGTTCCCCATCGAGTTAACACTGGTGCAGGAGGAAGTGAGATATTAGGTGCTGTTGATCTAAACAACTTAATTCTTTTAGGAGATTTAACAAAAATTATCTCCGTACTGGACACAAATCTATCTATCAATGGGAAAGAACCATTGTGTCAGAAATGGTACCAATATGAAAAATATTATACAGATGAAAAAATAAAAAAAGCATAAAAATCATTAAAATGTGCAATGTAGGGGCAACAATATTGAAATCTTCGTGAATTGCATCATGTGTAGTACTGCCAATATGAAAAATATTATCCAGATAGAAAAAGTAATAAAAAACCATAAAAATCATTAAAATATGCAATATAGGGGCAATAGCATTGAAATAATATGCATTTATCAAAAATCAAGAAAATATGCAATTGTATGCACCATAAAATCATGACCAAATAACTGAAAATTCCGTAATTCGTGCACATAATGTAAAAGCATACATTTTTAACCCCTATGAAAAAACATGCAAATCCATGAACTTCCTAGCCCTAGTACAAACACATTTCCCGGAATTTATGAGTAGGCAGCAGATATTATCTAAATACTGTACAGATTCGAAAAATCAGCAAGGTTGGTGACATTGTAGGTACAAGAGCAAGCTTTTAGCCGATTAAACCATCGAGGCCATTATCCTCGGTGAGTCGTTTGCTCTATCTGACGTTCGTTATTGGAATTTCCTCCTTCAAGTGTTTGGTTTTAGTTGCGTGTTCTTCCGGTAGGTGTCGTATCGTCATCCCCCTGTGTGCCCGCGAGCCGAAAGCACATCAGAGATTTTGGTTTCTGTTGTCATTAAAAGGGTGTAGTGCAAGAAAATCGTGCAAAGTTTTGTGTAAATAACCGAAATGAAAACATTCTGGAACCTATTACGATTTCAGCTCCATGTCTCTGATGGGTGTCATTAATGTAAGTACCTGTAGTAATGTCAACATATTTCTGTAACTACAACTTTTTTATTTCTTGCCGGATACGAATTTATATATTTTGATTTAATTTTCCTTAGGTACTGATTCTATGATACATGCGTAGAAATAAAGACGATATGTATGTAAGTTTTATGCTGTGTGTGTGTCAGTGCGGAAGAGGCATGGTTAACGACAAAGGAAACTAACGTTGTTAAAATCAATAGACGAATGAAATGGGCTGCAGCTTGGCAGCGTGTGGCAGTGGCAGTGTTGGGGCGACGACAAACCAACCCTTCTTTTGTGAAACGAGCCCCTTGTTTGCTCATTTTAAACCCATTATAGTTATTTTGTTAGTCAATAACACAGAGACTTTCTTTACACCCTTGCACAAATGTTGTCATTTCCACGCCGTGACTGGCAAACATAACCTTTGTCATTTTACAACTCTGCTGCTGAGATTGTGCAAAACACGAATTTAACCAACGCTATAAAAACACACGATGCAATGTTTGCTATAAAATACATGTTTAATTTTTTTTTGAGAAATATGATTTTTATTCAGTTATGAATTTCGACTTTTCCAATATATATAAAGAAAGGTGAGTGAGCCTAGTGACGTAACACATTTACCTTACAGCAATAACAACATAAATACATTTTGGGTGGAATACAATACTTCCCCTACTCAGTGTTGCCAACTATCATTCAATAAAACAAGCTAAACTGGCTTAACAAAAAGGCTAGAAAAGGCTAGATTATATTTTAATACCTATATAAACATTAGAAAACCATATTAAAAAATATGCATGACGCGCCTAGCAAAAATAAACATGGTCTCCTCTACGCCATCCCCCTCTGCCTCATTTCTGCTGCTGCAGCAGCTGGGGTTTATTTCCCTTAGCCTCTTGCATTTATACAGCATTTGTATCAACAAGCTTCAATATTTCGTCTGGGACTTCGCATGAAAAATCTGATGTGTTGCACTCACATGACTTTCTCTACTCTTGTACTAACCATTCTTACAAACTCTTATTCCTATATCTTCTTCGTGTTAGTTGAGATAAACATTTGCACAAATTATCTTATTGCTTATTTCCTTGTAGGTACAAGGGGAATGTTAGAATACAGTACGTTTTGAGCGATTGTCAAATATTTTCAAGCTTCCAAATTCTGTTTTCTTTGGAGGGTTAACAAGGCACTGAATAACGATGTTCCATTTGACATAATACAAATAACAAGGAATATCTCCGAAGTGGTTCACTATATAAAAATATTATTCAGACATAAATTGTGTATTTTAGAAAGATATATATTTTTGCATAGTAAGATTTTGTCTATCTCTAACGGTTTACCAGTTATGCAAAAGTAGTCCAGAGTAAATACGACTACGGAGGTTATAGCCAGAAAATTCAAGATATACATTTCATTTGTCATCAAAATACCTCAAACATACGGCATTTTAACCAAAATCGTTAGAGCCATTTTCAAGAAAATCAAAGTGTTCGAAAAATGTTCCATGTAAAGGGTAGTTTAGGGTGGGGCTATTTTCTTCAAAATCTTCGTGTCGTATCCTTGAAAGACATTAAACTTAAATACCAACTTTGGTTTTTAACCGACTTTTCGTTTTTGAATTATTCAGTCCACAGACAGACACACACGCGGACCTTTTTCTAAAAATGATTTTTCCTTTTTGAATTCAGGGTCCTCAAAACATATTTCCGGTGAAACCTCGACATCGAATTTTTGGGTGGAATACAATACTTGCTCTACTTTACGTAGTAAACTACAAACAGCACTTATGCTGACGTCTCAAACCATACTTGACACTCAGAATGCCGGAAAGTGTATTTGGTTTTCAATTTTGTCAACATTTTTTCAAAGCCCAAAGCTAACACCAACTCAGAGATAGGATGTTTAGCAGATTTTAAAGTTTCTTCGACACTTAGCATTGATATTTTCCAAAGAGTTTGAAAATCTGGAAGGCTATTTGTGAAACTAAGGCATCTCTCCCGTAAATCGTTCTTTGCGTCGTCTGACAAATTAGATAGCTTTATGGCTTTAATCCATTTTCTACCGAGAAGCCTAGCTATGGGGTTGGATCAATGTAACTATCAATACTGACTTGAGAGGGTCAGTTTTAACAGTGGAATTAATTATTCTGTCATTTATGGAGCTAAATAAAAGTGCAAGAATCTAACAACTTGGTGGAATCCACATTCTTAGATTCAAAAAATTCGGGAATTCAACTAAAGCATTACATCATTACATGCCATAGCTGCAGTAGCGACATTAAATTATGAATTATTTTAATCGTATATAAGTAAAAAATGAAAAAAAGGCTAATAAAGGTAGAAAAAAGGCCAGGAAAGCTACTTGTAGCTTCTTGGAAAATTTATAGCTAGATAGGTGCTCAAAAAGGCCAGATCTAGCCATAAAAAGGCCAAGTTGGCGACCCTGCCCCTACTTACCAGTAGAGAAAGTAAAAAGGAAAAGACAGTTAAAAACCAAAGTTGATATTTAAGTTTAATGTCTTTCAAGGATGCGACACGAAGATTTTGAAGAAAATAGCCCCACCCTAAACTACCCTTTACATGGAAAAGTTTTAGAAAAATTTGATTTTGTTGAAAATAGCTCTAACGATTTTGATTAAAATGTCATATGTTTGTAATATTTTTATGACAAATGAAATGTATGTTTTGAATTTTCTGGCTATAGCCCCTGCAGTCGTAACCGTGCAAAGAGCAGGGAATTTCAAAGCTTCAAAAGATTTGACTATCGCACAAAGCCTACTGTATTCCCATATTCCCCTTGTACCTACAAGGAAATAAGCAATAAGATAATTTGTGCAAATGTTTATCTCAACTAACACGAAGAAGATATAGGAATAAGAGTTTGTAAGAATGGTTAGCACAAGAGTAGAGAAAGTCATGTGAGTGCAACACATCAGATGTTTTCTTGGAGGAATTTCATTTTGATTAAGGTTAAGTATAAAATAAGGGACGTGTTTGTGGAGTAGAATAGAAATCGATGTAGCGTTTAGCAAGGAGGGAGGTTGCCCCTGTATCTGTTGTTTCACGTGAAGGGGAGAGGTTATTTCTTATGTGGTAAGGAGAAACTTGGGACTCCCCTCAGTTAGACGTGGCGTTACCGGCTCAGGTGCAATACTGTCATGTCCCAGAGGAGGTCGTGGGTTCCATCCCCGTGGCTCAACTTGCTGGTCCATATCGCCAGGAGAAACTTGGGTCTCCCCACAGTTAGACGTGGCGTTACCGGCTCAGGTGCAATACTGTCATGTCCCAGAGGAGGTCGTGGGTTCCATCCCCGTGGCTCAACTTGCTGGTCCATATCGCCAGGAGAAACTAGGGAGTCCCCACAGTTAGACGTGGCGTTACTGGCTCAGGTGCAATACTGTCATGTCCCAGAGGAGGTCGTGGGTTCCATCCCCGTGGCTCAACTTGCTGGTCCATATCGCCAGGAGAAACTTGGGTCTCCCCACAGTTAGACGTGGCGTTACCGGCTCAGGTGCAATACTGTCATGTCCCAGAGGAGGTCGTGGGTTCCATCCCCGTGGCTCAACTTGCTGGTCCATATCGCCAGGAGAAACTTGGGACTCCCCACAGTTAGACGTGGCGTTACTGGCTCAGGTGCAATACTGTCATGTCCCAGAGGAGGTCGTGGGTTCCATACCCGTGGCTCAACTTGCTGGTCCATATCGCCAGGAGAAACTTGGGACTCCCCACAGTTAGACGTGGCGTTACTGGCTCAGGTGCAATACTGTCATGTCCCAGAGGAGGTCGTGGGTTCCATCCCCGTGGCTGAACTTGCTGGTCCATATCGCCAGGAGAAACTAGGGACTCCCCACAGTTAGACGTGGCGTTACCGGCTCAGGTGCAATACTGTCATGTCCCAGAGGAGGTCGTGGGTTCCATCCCCGTGGCTGAACTTGCTGGTCCATATCGCCAGGAGAAACTTGGGACTCCCCACAGTTAGACGTGCAGCTAGCGTGGCGTTATTGGCTCAGGTGCAATACTGTCATGTCCCAGAGGAGGTCGTGGGTTCCATCCCCGTGGCTGAACTTGCTGGTCCATATCGCCAGGAGAAACTAGGGAGTCCCCACAGTTAGACGTGCAGCTAGCGTGGCGTTACTGGCTCAGGTGCAGTACTGTCATGTCCCAGAGGAGGTCGTGGGTTCCATCCCCGTGGCTGAACTTGCTGGTCCATATCGCCAGGAGAAACTTGGGACTCCCCACAGTTAGACGTGGCGTTGCTGGCTCAGGTGCAATACTGTCATGTCCCAGAGGAGGTCGTGGGTTCCATCCCCGTGGCTGAACTTGCTGGTCCATATCGCCAGGAGAAACTTGGGACTCCCCACAGTTAGACGTGCAGCTAGCGTGGCGTTATTGGCTCAGGTGCAATACTGTCATGTCCCAGAGGAGGTCGTGGGTTCGATCCCCGTGGCTGAACTTGCTGGTCCATATCGCCAGGAGAAACTTGGGACTCCCCACAGTTAGACGTGCAGCTAGCGTGGCGTTATTGGCTCAGGTGCAATACTGTCATGTCCCAGAGGAGGTCGTGGGTTCGATCCCCGTGGCTGAACTTGCTGGTCCATATCGCCAGGAGAAACTTGGGACTCCCCACAGTTAGACGTGCAGCTAGCGTGGCGTTATTGGCTCAGGTGCAATACTGTCATGTCCCAGAGGAGGTCGTGGGTTCGATCCCCGTGGCTGAACTTGCTGGTCCATATCGCCAGGAGAAACTTGGGACTCCCCACAGTTAGACGTGGCGTTACCGGCTCAGGTGCAATACTGTCATGTCCCAGAGGAGGTCGTGGGTTCCATCCCCGTGGCTGAACTTGCTGGTCCATATCGCCAGGAGAAACTTGGGACTCCCCACAGTTAGACGTGGCGTTATTGGCTCAGGTGCAATACTGTCATGTCCCAGAGGAGGTCGTGGGTTCCATCCCCGTGGCTGAACTTGCTGGTCCATATCGCCAGGAGAAACTTGGGACTCCCCACAGTTAGACGTGGCGTTACTGGCTCAGGTGCAATACTGTCATGTCCCAGAGGAGGTCGTGGGTTCCATCCCCGTGGCTGAACTTGCTGGTCCATATCGCCAGGAGAAACTTGGGACTCCCCACAGTTAGACGTGCAGCTAGCGTGGCGTTATTGGCTCAGGTGCAATACTGTCATGTCCCAGAGGAGGTCGTGGGTTCCATCCCCGTGGCTGAACTTGCTGGTCCATATCGCCAGGAGAAACTTGGGACTCCCCACAGTTAGACGTGCAGCTAGCGTGGCGTTATTGGCTCAGGTGCAATACTGTCATGTCCCAGAGGAGGTCGTGGGTTCCATCCCCGTGGCTCAACTTGCAGGTCCATATCGCCAGGAGAAACTTGGGACTCCCCACAGTTAGACGTGGCGTTACTGGCTCAGGTGCAATACTGTCATGTCCCAGAGGAGGTCGTGGGTTCCATCCCCGTGGAACTTGCTGGTCCATATCGCCAGGAGAAACTTGGGACTCCCCACAGTTAGACGTGGCGTTACTGGCTCAGGTGCAATACTGTCATGTCCCAGAGGAGGTCGTGGGTTCCATCCCCGTGGCTCAACTTGCAGGTCCATATCGCCAGGAGAAACTAGGGACTCCCCACAGTTAGACGTGGCGTTACTGGCTCAGGTGCAATACTGTCATGTCCCAGAGGAGGTCGTGGGTTCCATCCCCGTGGCTCAACTTGCTGGTCCATATCGCCAGGAGAAACTAGGGAGTCCCCACAGTTAGACGTGGCGTTACCGGCTCAGGTGCAATACTGTCATGTCCCAGAGGAGGTCGTGGGTTCCATCCCCGTGGCTCAACTTGCTGGTCCATATCGCCAGGAGAAACTAGGGAGTCCCCACAGTTAGACGTGGCGTTACCGGCTCAGGTGCAATACTGTCATGTCCCAGAGGAGGTCGTGGGTTCCATCCCCGTGGCTCAACTTGCTGGTCCATATCGCCAGGAGAAACTAGGGAGTCCCCACAGTTAGACGTGGCGTTACCGGCTCAGGTGCAATACTGTCATGTCCCAGAGGAGGTCGTGCGTTCGTGGACTATAAGCCCATCTTATCTTAGTAGTTGTTGCCAGTTCTTGAAATTAAACGCAAACTAAAGCGCGTTCCACCCTTAGAAGACAGTACAGGTTAAATGGAGCGCAGTGTTGCAACATGTACTAGTTGCGAATCTTTCTCCGCGCGCGACCCCGAGGTGGCCGAGTCCTGTACTTAGTCCTTCAATTGCTGCTTGACGAGACGGGCACTTTTAACTTTGGTATAAACAATTGATTTCCCCTGGTCCCTAAACCGTTTTACGTCTTTTAGATATTTATGTCGCCATCTGATGATATCGATATCGTCTCTTTCTATTAATATGCACTTGTTACCCCTTCTTTCATATTCCAACCCCAAATCAGAGTGGCCCTTGAGAAATTTGGTAGGGTCTCATCACTGTTGAATCGTGACAAAATTATATTCAGCGTGGGTTGAATATTTGCAAACAGTAAAGAATGAACAATTCGCCGCACTCCACCTTGCACTATTCAATCATATTGCGTTAACCTAGCGTTTTGTGTAGTCCCGCGCTTTTTGCTTTCTTTTTCGATGGCGTTCTTAGAGGTTCTTCCATTAGTTCCTTTTTAATCATACACACTACTGCTTCTGAACACCCGATAGCCTTAGCTGTTTCTTTTACTGCCTTACTTACACGCACTTTGTTTCAAAAATAATCTAACACATTCATAATTATTTGGCGTTCCTTACTTCTTAATTTACCAGCATATCGTCCCTTCCTAGCTTCCCCCTCCATAACTACAAATATTTACAAAAATATTAAACAAATAACGCAATAACAGCTCACAGTTACACACACGGCTTCTTTCGAACTAATGTTAGTGCTGCTCCTTATACTATCTTCTGTGTCAGGCCTGGCGCTGAATAGATGAATACCTTTTGTTTGCCTTACTGGATAAAAGAACGAGGTTACTGCCTTTTGGTTTATTTTAAAAACTTTCTCCAACCTTCCTCAACATTTGTTCTCGCTGGTTCCCTGATGTAAACTCAATAACAAAAAAGTTTCACACTGCGTAACTTTTGCAGTGCACAGATATAAAATTTTCCGAAAACATTTAATTTAAAAAATTATAACACTTAAACTGAGTAAACATAGAGAATTCAAAGTAGGCAGGTAGTAGCACTATGGTCTACTCTACCTATGTAAAAAATATAGATGCATTCTAGCAGTTACTTTGTTAGTTAGTGCGTGATGAGTATAGAAACAGCAAATATCGGACTTCTATTGAAAAAAACGTTTTCTGAACAAATTTGGGCCTATAGAAATGTATAATGACTCTAAAAAGGATATAACCTGATAGAGAAAAAAATTCTGCATAGGATAATCTGTTCAATTTATACCATGCTATTAGTAATCTGGCAACAGCGCGAGGGTAGAAAAGGACGCGGCTAATGGAAACTTGTATGCGCTAGATAGAGACAGAGATGTCCCATTTAACTCCATACTGTCTTCTAAGAGTGAAACGCTATATAATTGTATGATGCATTCATCACATCCTCAGTGCTCTGTTTATAATGGTCGCCATAGTTACCAACGCTAAATCACTTAACATTTCTATGTATTACCAACTACTGAAAACAAAACAAACTTGTTAATAGAATCAATCGGCGGCATTTCAAAATTCATTTTTCAAAATCAACATCTTCTCCCAACATATTAAATCTATGGGTCCATAAAATTCGCTTTGGAAACTGAAAATAATGGCTACCTTGTTTCTACGAAAATGTGAGCGAGTGAATGTGTGGTGTTTAAGGGCCCGTCGATATTGATAATTATATAAAAAATCTGATGTGTTGCAGTCACATGATTTTCTCCGCTCTTTCGAAATCGGCTGATCAAGCAACAAAATGACATTAGACTTCAATGCATAAAACAATGCCTTCTAATTATGCTAAGTTTTTTATATTACATAGATATGATGATCATACTTTTAAAAAAATGTAATAATGAATATGTAATATTTTTTACTCATTTCTACTTTCTCTACTGGTAAGTAGGGGAAGTATTGTAATTCACCGGAAATATATGTTTTGGGACCCCCTGAATCTAAAAAAAAAGTATTTTTAGAAAAAAGTCCGTGTGTGTGTGTGTGTGTGTGTGTGTGTGTGTGTGTGTGTGTGTGTGTGTGTGTGTGTGTGTGTGTCAGTCTGTGGACAACATAACTCAAAAACAAAAAGTCGCTTAAAAACCAAAGTTGGTATTTAAGTTTAATGTCTTTCAAGGATGCTACACGAAGATTTTGAAGAAAGTAGCCTTACCCTAAACTAGGCTTTAGTTGGAAAATTTTTCGAAAATTATGATTTTCTTGAAAATGGCTCTAACGATTTGGATTAAAATGTCATATGTTTGAGATATTTTTATGACAAATGAAATGTATATCTTGAATTTTCTGGCTATAACCCCTGTAGTCGTATTTACTCTGGATGACTTTTACATAACTGGTAAACCGTTAGAGATAGACCAAATCTTACTGTACAAAAATGTAGATCTTGCTAAAATATACAATTTATGTCCAAATAAATTTTTTTGTAGGTTGAACCATTTCGGAGATATTCCTTGTTATGTGTGTGAGTTTCGGAAAACATAACTTTCGTGAAATGGAACATCGGTGTTCATTTTTTTATATGTTAATCGTGCAAAGAGAACGGAATCTCAAAGCTTTAAAATATTTGACTATCGCACAAAGCCTACTGTATTCTAATATTCCCCTTGTACCTACAATATAATTTAATGAATATACCATTTTTTCATTCATTGGACATTTAAATTTATTTAAAATACAGTTTTGGTACGTTTTTAGGGATAAAAAGACTAGATTATGATAAAATAGGGGTTAAACTTAACTTAAGTCGGCGAAAAAAAAAAAAAACAAAAAAAAAAAAAAAACAAGAAATTGATTTTTTACGCAAACCAGCTTACATCCTCCCCTTAAAGGTACTACACAAAAGATGTAGATCTCATTAAAGCACGCACTTTATGCCAAACAAGCATTTTTTGAATATGTGTGTTACGCCACTGATGCCTTGCACCCTCACGCAAGGCGGTGGTGACTCAGTTTAATATCCAGCGCACGTTACGTCAGCAGCCACGAGTAGAGACAGAATAACGATTCTGCATTTCCGTATTTCACAGCGTTTTGTTCCAAGGGACCTGAAAAATGTGCGCTACCTGGCCTTTCAAGCGCGAACTTTAAATCCCACAAATCTCTCACCTGTCACGTGCACCTCGGCCTCATTTGTCACCGTGCTATAACCTGTAATAAGATGTAATCAAATTTGTTAACACGGCATATTAAACAATTCTGTAAAGAAACTAGCTGAAATACCTGGAGTTGCCCGTAGTTTCTCTACTCTTGTACTAACCATTCTTACAAACTCTTATTCCTATATCTTCTTCGTGTTAGTTGAGATAAACATTTGTACAAATTATCTTATTGCTTATTTCCTTGTAGGTACAAGGGGAATATTAGAATACAGTAGACTTTGTGCGATAGTAAAATGTTTTGAAGTTTTGAGATTCTGTTGTCTTTGCACGGTCAAACAGATACGAAATGAATAACGATGTTCCATTTGACAGAAGTATACATAAGTTCTCAAAAGCTTATACAAATAAGGAGGAATATCTCCAAAATGGTTCACTCCACAAAAAATGAATACAGGCATAGCTTGTGCGTTTTAACGAGATCTACATTTGTTGTATAGTAAGATTTTGTCTCTATCTTACGGTTTACCAGTTATTCAAAAGTCATCCAGAGTAAACAGGACTACATGGGCTGTAGCCAGAAAATTTAAAATATACATTTCATTTGTCATACAAATATCTTACACATATGGCATTTTAATCAAAATCGTTAGAGCCATTTTTAAGAAAATGCTCTTGAGCTATGCTCTTGACACACTTGAGACAGACAGATAGACAGATAGACGACAGACGCACAGACAGGCAGACAGACACAGACAGACAGATAGAGATGCAGACAGACAGACAGGCAGACAGATTGAGATACAGACACACAGACAGGCAGACAGATAGACACACAGACAGGCAGACAGATAGACAGATAGAGATACAGACAGACACACAGACAGGCAGACAGATAGACTCACAGACAGGCAGACAGACACACAGACAGGCAGACAGATAGACAGACAGGCAGACAGATAGACAGACAGGCAGACAGATAGACACACAGACAGGCAGACAGATAGACACACAGACAGGCAGACAGATAGACACACAGACAGGCAGACAGACGCACAGACAGGCAGACAGATAGACTCATAGACAGGCAGACAGATAGATAGACAGACACACAGACAGGCAGACAGATAGATGGAGATACAGACAGACACGCAGACAGAGAGAGACACACACAGACAGATAGGCAGACACACACACACAGGCTGACAGACGCACAGACAGGCAGACAGATAGACGCACAGACAGGCAGACAGATAGATAGATAAACAGACACACAGACAGATAGGCAGACACACACAGACAGGCAGACAGACAGACGCACGGACAGGCAGACAGATAGATAGATAAACAGACACACAGACAGATAGGCAGACACACAGACAGGCAGACAGACAGACGCACGGACAGGCAGACAGATAGATAGATAAACAGACACACAGACAGATAGGCAGACACACACAGACAGGCACACAGACAGACGCACAGACAGGCAGACAGATAGATAGATAAACAGACACACAGACAGATAGGCAGACACACACAGACAGATAGACAGACACACACAGACAGGCAGACAGACAGACGCACAGACAGGCAGACAGACAGACGCACAGACAGGCAGACAGACAGACGCACAGACAGGCAGACAGACAGACGCACAGACAGGCAGACAGACAGACGCACAGACAGGCAGACAGATAGACGCACAGACAGGCAGACAGATAGACGCACAGACAGGCAGACAGACAGACGCACAGACAGGCAGACAGACAGACGCACAGACAGGCAGACAGATAGACGCACAGACAGGCAGACAGACAGACGCACAGACAGGCAGACAGACAGACGCACAGACAGGCAGACAGATAGACGCACAGACAGGCAGACAGACAGACGCACAGACAGGCAGACAGACAGACGCACAGACAGGCAGACTAACAGACGCACAGACAGGCAGACAGATAGACGCACAGACAGGCAGACAGATAGATAGAGATACAGACAGACACGCAGACAGAGAGAGACACACACAGACAGATAGGCAGACACACACACAGGCTGACAGACGCACAGACAGGCAGACAGATAGACGCACAGACAGGCAGACAGATAGACGCACAGACAGGCAGACACGCAGACAGAGAGAGACACACACAGACAGATAGGCAGACACACACACACACAGGCTGACAGACGCACAGACAGGCAGACAGATAGACGCACAGACAGGCAGACAGATAGACGCACAGACAGGCAGACAGATAGATAAACAGACACACAGACAGGCAGACAGATAGATAAACAGACAGATAGGCAGACACACACAGACAGGCAGACAGATAGACGCACAGACAGGCAGACAGATAGATAGATAAACAGACACACAGACAGATAGGCAGACACACACAGACAGGCAGACAGACAGACGCACGGACAGACAGACAGATAGATAAACAGACACACAGACAGATAGGCAGACACACACAGACAGGCAGACAGATAGACACACAGACAGGCAGACAGATAGACGCACAGACAGGCAGACAGATAGACGCACGGACAGGCAGACAGATAGATAGATAAACAGACACACAGACAGATAGGCAGACACACACAGACAGGCAGACAGATAGACGCACAGACAGGCAGACAGATAGACGCACAGACAGGCAGACAGATAGATAGATAAACAGACACACAGACAGATAGGCAGACACACACAGACAGGCAGACAGATAGACGCACAGACAGGCAGACAGATAGATAGATAAACAGACACACAGACAGATAGGCAGACACACACAGACAGGCAGACAGACAGACGCACGGACAGACAGACAGATAGATAAACAGACACACAGACAGATAGGCAGACACACACAGACAGGCAGACAGACAGACGCACGGACAGACAGACAGATAGATAGATAAACAGACACACAGACAGATAGGCAGACACACACACAGACAGGCAGACAGACAGACGCACGGACAGACAGACAGATAGATAGATAAACAGACACACAGACAGATAGGCAGACACACACAGACAGGCAGACAGACAGACGCACGGACAGACAGACAGATAGATAGATAAACAGACACACAGACAGATAGGCAGACACACACAGACAGGCAGACAGATAGACAGACGCACAGACAGGCAGACAGACAGACGCACAGACAGGCAGACAGATAGATGGAGATACAGACAGACACGCAGACAGAGAGAGAGACACACACAGACAGATAGGCAGACACACACACACAGGCTGACAGACGCACAGACAGGCAGACAGACAGACAGACGCACAGACAGGCAGACAGATAGATAGATAAACAGACACACAGACAGATAGGCAGACACACACAGACAGGCAGACAGACAGACGCACAGACAGGCAGACAGATAGATAGATAAACACACACACAGACAGATAGGCAGACACACACAGACAGGCAGACCGACAGACGCACAGACAGGCAGACAGATAGATAGATAAACAGACACACAGACAGATAGGCAGACACACACAGACAGGCAGACAGACACGCACAGACAGGCAGACAGATAGATAGATAAACACACACACAGACAGATAGGCAGACACACACAGACAGGCAGACAGACAGACGCACAGACAGGCAGACAGATAGATAGATAAACACACACACAGACAGATAGGCAGACACACACAGACAGGCAGACAGATAGACGCACAGACAGGCAGACAGATAGATAGATAAACAGACACACAGACAGATAGGCAGACACACACAGACAGGCAGACAGACAGACGCACAGACAGGCAGACAGATAGATAGATAAACACACACACAGACAGATAGGCAGACACACACAGACAGGCAGACAGACAGACGCACAGACAGGCAGACAGATAGATAGAGATACAGACAGACACGCAGACAGAGAGAGACACACACAGACAGATAGGCAGACACACACACAGGCTGACAGACGCACAGACAGGCAGACAGATAGACGCACAGACAGGCAGACAGATAGACGCACAGACAGGCAGACACGCAGACAGAGAGAGACACACACAGACAGATAGGCAGACACACACACACAGGCTGACAGACGCACAGACAGGCAGACAGATAGACGCACAGACAGGCAGACAGATAGACGCACAGACAGGCAGACAGATAGATAAACAGACACACAGACAGGCAGACAGATAGATAAACAGACACACAGACAGATAGTCAGACACACACAGACAGGCAGACAGATAGACGCACAGACAGGCAGACAGATAGATAGATAAACAGACACACAGACAGATAGGCAGACACACACAGACAGGCAGACAGACAGACGCACGGACAGACAGACAGATAGATAGATAAACAGACACACAGACAGATAGGCAGACACACACAGACAGGCAGACAGATAGACAGACGCACAGACAGGCAGACAGATAGACGCACAGACAGGCAGACAGATAGACGCACAGACAGGCAGACAGATAGACGCACGGAGAGGCAGACAGATAGATAGATAAACGGACACACAGACAGATAGGCAGACACACACAGACAGGCAGACAGATAGACGCACAGACAGGCAGACAGATAGATAGATAAACAGACACACAGACAGATAGGCAGACACACACAGACAGGCAGACAGATAGACGCACAGACAGGCAGACAGATAGATAGATAAACAGACACACAGACAGATAGGCAGACACACACACAGACAGGCAGACAGACAGACGCACGGACAGACAGACAGATAGATAGATAAACAGACACACAGACAGATAGGCAGACACACACAGACAGGCAGACAGACAGACGCACGGACAGACAGACAGATAGATAAACAGACACACAGACAGATAGGCAGACACACACAGACAGGCAGACAGACAGACGCACGGACAGACAGACAGATAGATAGATAAACAGACACACAGACAGATAGGCAGACACACACAGACAGGCAGACAGACAGACGCACGGACAGACAGACAGATAGATAGATAAACAGACACACAGACAGATAGGCAGACACACACAGACAGGCAGACAGATAGACAGACGCACAGACAGGCAGACAGACAGACGCACAGACAGGCAGACAGATAGATGGAGATACAGACAGACACGCAGACAGAGAGAGAGACACACACAGACAGATAGGCAGACACACACACACAGGCTGACAGACGCACAGACAGGCAGACAGACAGACAGACGCACAGACAGGCGGACAGATAGATAGATAAACAGACACACAGACAGATAGGCAGACACACACAGACAGGCAGACAGACAGACGCACAGACAGGCAGACAGATAGATAGATAAACACACACACAGACAGATAGGCAGACACACACAGACAGGCAGACAGACAGACGCACAGACAGGCAGACAGATAGATAGATAAACAGACACACAGACAGATAGGCAGACACACACAGACAGGCAGACAGACAGACGCACAGACAGGCAGACAGATAGATAGATAAACACACACACACAGACAGATAGGCAGACACACACAGACAGGCAGACAGACAGACTCACAGACAGGCAGACAGATAGATAGATAGATAAACAGACACACAGACAGATAGGCAGACACACACAGACAGGCAGACAGACAGACGCACAGACAGGCAGACAGATAGATAAACACACACACAGACAGATAGGCAGACAGACAGACGCACAGACAGGCAGACAGATAGATAGATAAACACACACAGACAGATAGGCAGACACACACAGACAGGCAGACAGATAGACGCACAGACAGGCAGACAGATAGATAAACAGACACACAGACAGATAGGCAGACACACACACAGACAGGCAGACAGACAGACGCACAGACAGGCAGACAGACAGATAGAGATACAGACAGACAGAGAGACACACACACACACAGGACCTTTTTCTAAAGCTGCTTTTTTTGGACTCAGGGGACCTCGAAACATATATTTCTGGTGAAATGTCGACATCGAATTTTTGGGTGAAATGCAATACTTCCCCTACTTAACCAGCAGAGAAAGTAAAACTAACAAACCTAAAAATCGTCAGTTAGATAATTTTTGTAATCATTTTTCAGTCAGAAGGTCTGTTAAAATAACTCAGCATTTCGTGCTTCATAGAGAAGGGGAAAATGAGAAAATGCTCAATCAAAACATACCTTACTGAATTATTTCAATATACCATTATGCGGAGATAGAAAGCTGAGTGAATGATTGGGCTAATGTAGTGAACGGCGGATCGTCATACGATTCCACGTTCGTTCGTTCGTTCCTTGCTATCCATCCCAGATATCAGAGAGAGATAGAGCGTTGATTAATGCGCGGGGAGATAAAAAACATAGATCGGCCCTTTCAATCCCAGAGCTTAGCTCTGCCGCTGCTGCTGCTGCGGCAGAAACCTTTGAAATTATCCTCAACTCTACTGCATCAGTGGACTTGGTATGTGGGAAAGAGACCGACCGACTGACCGACTCCCTCTCTACCTTTACAAATAAATGTCAAAAGTGAACTGACTGAACGTATGGTTCAGAAAATATGAACTTAATGTAAAACCACCAAACCAATATTCAAATGATCGACATTCAATGATAGCTATTGAAACATGAAGGGAATTTGGGAATTTGAACATTAAATGGAGATGCTCCTAACGGAAAACAAAAGAAAAAAATAATCTGATGTGTTACAATCACATGACTTTCTCTACTCTTGTACTAACCATTCTTACAAACTCTTATTCCTATATCTTCTTCGTGTTAGTTGAGATAAACATTTGTACAAATTATCTTTGCTTATTTCCTTGTAGGTACAAGGGGAATATTAGCGATAGTCAAATGTTTTAAAGCTTTGAGATCCCCTTCTCTTTGCACGGCTAACATGTAAAAAAAATGAACAACGATGTTCCATATCACGAAAGTTTTAAGTTTTCCAAAACTCCCACATTCAACAAGGAATATCTCCGAAATGGTTCACTCTACAAGAAAATTTATTGAGACATAAATTGTGTATTTTAGCAACATCTACATTTTTACTTTCTCTACTGGTAAGTAGGGGAAGCATTGTATTCCACCCAAAAATTCGATGTCGAGATTTCACCGGAAACATATGTTTTTGAGATCCCCTGAATAAAAAAAGCATGTTTAGAGAAAGGTCCGTGTGTGTGTCTGTCAGTGGACAGCATAACTCAAAAACGAAAAGTCGGTTAAAAACCAAAGTTGGTATTTAAGTTTAATGTCTTTCAAGGATGCGACACGAAGATTTTGAAGAAAATAGCCCCACCCTAAACTACCCTTTACATGGAACGTTTTTCGAAAATTTTGATTTTCTTGAAAATGGCTCTAACGATTTTGATTAAAATGTCATATGTTTGAGATGCTTTTATGACAAATGAAATGTATATCTTGAATTTTCTGGCTATAGCCCCTGTAGTCGTATTTACTCTGGACGGCTTTTGCATAACTGGTAAACCGTTAGAGATAGACCAAATCTTACTATACAACAAATGTAGATCTTGCTAAAATACACAATTTATGTCTCAATAAATTTTCTTGTAGAGTGAACCATTTCGGGGATATTTCTTGTTATGTGTGTGGGTTTCGGAAAACTTGAAACTTTCGTGATATGGAACATCGTTGTTCATTTTTTTATATGTACCTACAAGGAAATAAGCAATAAGATAATTTGTACAAATGTTTATCTCAACTAACACGAAGAAGATATAGGAATAAGAGTTTGTAAGAATGGTTAGTAGAAGAGCAGAGAAAGTCATGTGAGTGCAATAGTTGAAATGGAAGGTTCGGTTCCAGGTTACGCTGCAGTTGGGTCGTAAAGAATAGCTCAGACTACAATAAAAGTCCTTCAAGTCCGGGACGTGAAGAAGGGATGAAGTTTACGAGTTCTTCTGCTAGAGTTCATATCGCGTTCGTTCCTAAAATAAGGATGATGATAATTTCGGAGCATCTCTCTCTATTTTAAGAGGCGTTTTCCAAGCTGTGTGCAGTTTGCTGTCTCTCTCTCTCTCTCTCTTATGATGGATGATGGTTTATTCGCACTCCGTTACAATTGAGCCCTCAGAAGAATGGCCACTAATTTATCTCACCGTAACTGAAAATCAATAAACCAGTTGCTGTGCAGCTAGATGGCTCTGTAATAACGTGCGAGACTTGCATTCTGCAGGTTGTGGGTTCGATTTCCACGGCTGACATTCCTGTACCATGGGTTTTCTTTCTTTTTCTATTTTTTACTGGATTGCTAGACCAATTTCCTGTCCCTCCGTTTCATCTTGGTTGGTGTACAGTCGCTTGCAATGTTTTCCTATGCACGTGGAACTCGCGTTGGAGACGGAAGGGGGAAAGGTTATCGAGTAGTCAGAGCCAGAGTGCTTTACCTGTCTCATGAGTTTGATAGCTGTAATAATAACGTTTTCCCTTCTCAACATCATCACCATTATTGCTACTATTAATAGCAAAAGGTAGATTATATTGATTATCTTTTTTAAAAACACTTGTTTAAAATATTTCAAGGAACAGTACTATGACAAAACGTACAATATGAATTTGTTTAAACGTCTGCGGAGAGGATGCGCAGATTTCTTTCATTTGGGCAGAATAATGCACTATTTAGTTTCTTCTTTACTCAATAGAAACTACCCCGATTGTCTAACCTTAGACGACTGCATGCAAATGTAAATAAACACGTGCAGGCACAACTACTTGATAAGAAAATTCTCCTTCCGTTTCCCCATAACACCTCTCGCCCATCGGAAAACATTTGGAGCCGGCTGTACAGGGGACCTCGAAACGGGTACTTTAGCGGGTGGAATGTAATACTTGCCGTATTTAGTATACGTAGTACAAGAAGTAAAGATTCAGTTGAATGATGACAGGTGGTTGATGACCTGTGTAGAAGTGACCCTTCACCTCCCTCGCGTAGCATGACAGTAATTGACCTCTCCTGCACGCGGAGCATTTCTCTCACAACTTATTTCGTTAAAAGCCTGGAGAGATGGTTTAAAAGCAAATTTCTTGGCATCGGGGCATTCATTAACCATCCCCCGCTTTGCACAATGCGCTAAAAGGATTTCTTTTCACATGGTCCTCCATTACATACATCTGCGAGAGTTTGAAAAGCGTGCTTTATTCTCTGTGTCATCACGTAAAAGCGACGACTTTATCCAGCGTATCATTTCCCAAGAGAATGGGAGAGAAAAACTCCTCCAAAATGAGGCTTTTACACCGTTAGATGTGTGTAGGTCACCTTTTGACACCGTCTCCAGTGAACGTATCTTCTGCCAGATGTAAACTTTGGCATCTTTAACCTATTATCTGTTTGCTCTTACTAGATGGTAAGAGGCATTGTCCTTTGTCACGCTTTACCAGTTCTTTATAGCCACGGTAGGACACCTACTTCACCCAAAACTTTTTCACCGTCTTTCCTCGTAGAAGTTAAAACCATTGGCGATAAGGTATCTATAGCTATTTTCACGTCATGAAGGAACAACGGGCTCTTATGGACCATGTTATTCTTATGGAAGAATTAGGTGCGCCGTTGCCAAATTTGCGTGTTTTCAAATGTGACTAAGATAAAGTATGAACATGCATTTCGGTGTAAAATGTGTCGAAGAATACTATGGTATGCACGATAAACCTTTTATTCAATTGTACATTTTTTAAAATAATAAAATGTAAAATTTTGTTGAAAGCAGATTTTTTAACATCTTTCTCGCTCCGCACGTTTAAACATGGCTTTAAACCGAAATAATTGCAATGAAAAAAATCTGGATTATTCGCTTGCTATTAAAGGCCACGTTAGTGTTTAGATTATATCAATATGTTGAAACATTTTTTTAAAAAAAATTAAGTTTAAAACAAAGTGTTAAGATTCTTTGTTTATACAGTGGAAAATGTCGTCGCTGGCTAATTCTCGTTCTGTAAGTCCACGTGAAAACTTCCAGAGACAAAGTTGTCAATGAAATAGCGAAATTATTTTTTATATAAATATAGAATATCTCCAGTAACAAGCCATCCATAAATCAACATTTAAAGGCCAATGTTTTTAGCGCGCCAAGCACACGGCCAACAACACCCGGTTCTCCTGTCTTGCAGATGTGCAGCAGTTGAAGGGCCGATAAGGGATTGTACTTCAGTGGAGGTTTTCAACAGGTTTCGGGGTTTTGAGGTGTGAGCGAGGTTTACAAGTTCTCTGGTAATTGTGTGCATTGCAGTTAAGTGATCAGTGCCGAATGGATCACAGAAAAAAAGGCGAAATTATTAAAAGTAGCGAGCGAAAAACAATTATTACAGTGTATGATTATTTAAAGAAAAAGAACCCCGGACACAGTGACTCGTTTATTGTTAGTGAGCTTCATAAGGCGACTGGTGTAAGTAGGCCTACATTTTTTATATTAAGAAAAGAATGTAAAAAGGGTAAGGGTTTATTATAAAGTATTAATAATAATAATAATAATAATAATAATAATAATAATAATAATAATAATAATAATAATAATAATAATAATAATAATAATAATAATAATAATAATAATAATAATAATAAATAATAATAATAATAATATCTTTACAATAAACCTAAGCATTGCTTCCTTCGGAAGGGAAGTAAAGCCTGATATGGAGGCCTCTGAGCAAAATTAAGCGAATTTTATGGTGGAATGCAATACTTCCTCTACTTAAACGTAGGTAGTAGAGAAAATAAAAATTGACTGTCACTTAATGCGACTGTATTCCCCACATTCCCTTGCAACCTCAAGAAAATTAGTAATGATAATTTCTGGAAATATTTATTTCGATTAATATGAAGTCGATGGAGTAGTAAGTGTTTGTAAACATATTTAGTCTCAAAACTGTATTTCGGTATCGAATTTCCGTACGGAATACAAAACTTGCTTACTTACTGTAAGCTGAGACAGAAGACAGTTGGTAACTCTTACGTTTCCTTCAAGATTTTAATAAAGACGTCGTCTTTCAGAAGTCTTTTGTTTTTCACATGTTGCATTTCTTCAAGATGAGGAGAGTGGGTACTGGAAGAAAAACGCCATACTTTTATAATAGAAACGAGAAAGAATTCGTCTCTAGTCTCCACGTACAGGAGAGAAGTTAATTTAACGAAACACGATGGCGCTCGAGTCATCTGAGGCTTTGAAACAAGTGACGGTCGCTCGCGCTCTCGTTCGCTTCTAATCAAAGTTGAGAAACTTGCCACATTAAAGGAAACGTAAAACACGGCCACATGGAAAAGACTTCTTTTGTGCATTTCTAAGGCATACCTTAATGTTCTTTTGATATTGCGTCGTTTAGAAGGAATGTGTTTTCTAAAATAATCTAAAAACTTGAGTAAGAGAACGCTTGTTTTATTATACAGGTTATTATTATTATTATTATTATTATTATTATTATTATTATTATTATTATTATTATTATTATTATTATTATTATTATTATTATTATTATTATTATTATTATTATTATTATTATTATTATTATTATTAATTTTATTATTACCTGGGCGACCGAACTTCGCTCGGCGTTTGTTTATAGAAGAGTGAGTAGAGAAAGAAATGTGAATGTGTTACCTAAAAGTAAGTAGAGATAACACTGTGAATGTAATATGCAGCGTCTCTATTTTAAACATACAGAAAATTGTGTATTTATTTGTAGAAGAGTGAGTAGAGAAAGAGATATGAATGTGTTACCTAAAAGTGAGAGAAAAAAACAGTTTGAATGTAATAGCATTAATATTTCAAACATATAGAACATGGTATGACTTATTTTAAAAGGGCGAACAAAAATTTTTCTTGGTGCAAAATCACGTTTTTTATGGAAAATTGTTTATAGAAGAGTGAGTAGAGAAAGAGATGTGAATGTGTTACCCAAAAGTGAGTAAAGAAAACACTGAATATAATATGCATGTATACAAAAATTTAATCAAATATTTAGAGTCGTTTATGAAATACCGGGAATACATATACAAGAATTGCACTGTAGAAGCGGGAATAAAAAATGTTATTTTTTATGCAAAATCGCGTTTTTTTGGGAAGTACACCTATATAGATGAACTTAAAAAGCAAAACCCTATCTGAATACAAAATTTGATCGAAATCGTTAGAGCCGTTTCCAAGTTACGCGAAATATTATGTTATATATTATGTTATATTATATCATATTATTATTATTATTATTATTATTATTATTATTATTATTATTATTATTATTATTATTATTATTATTATTATTATTATTATTATTATTAATACCTACCATTTTTATTTTCTCTACCACGTATAGTAAGGGAAGTATTGTATTCCACCCAAAAACTATGTCAAGATTTCACCGGAAATATATGTTTTGAGGCCCCCTGAATAAAAAAAAACATTTTTACAAAAACGCCCGTGTCTGCCAGTCTGTGGACAGCATAACTCAAAAACGAAAAGCCGATTAAAAACCAAAGTTGGTATTTCAGTTTAATATCTTTAGAGGATGCGACGCGAAGATTTTGAAGAAAATTCCTCCACCCTAAACTACTCTTTACATGGAAAATATTTAGAAAATTTTGATTCTTTTCATAATGACCCTAACGATTTTGATTAAAACGTCATATGTTTAAGATATTTGTATGACAAATGAAATGCATATTTTGAATTTTCTGGCTATAGCCTATGTAGTCCTGTTTACTCTGGATGACTTGAATAACTCGTAAGCCGTAAGAGATAGACAAAATCTTACTATACAAAAATGTAGACCTTGCTAAAGGACAATTTATGTCTAAATAATTTTATTTTGTAGAGTGAACCATTTCGGAGATATTCCTTGTGTCAGTTTCGGAAAGCTTAAAAACTTTCGTGAAATGGAACATCGTTGTTCATTCTTTATATGTTAAGTGTGCAAAGAGAACGGAATCTCTAAGCTTTAAAATATTTGACTATCGCACAAAGTCTACTGTATTCTAATATTCCCCTTGTACCTACAAGGAAATAAGCAATAAGATAATTTGTACAAATGTATATCTCAACTAACACGAAGAAGATATAGGAATAAGAGTTTTTAAGAATGGGTTAGTACACGAGTAGAGAAAGTCATATGAGTGCAACACACCAGGTTTTTTCCAGATGGAGGTGCTAAGCTAGTCATATCTCCATAAAGCACTTTACTGCTTGAAGCGCCAATCTCGTAAGTAGAATCTCGGTATAAGATGTGAAATGTGCCATTTGTATTTAAGTGTGCAGTAAAAGTCGGAGTATGGGCGTCATAAATCATGCTGGTGTGCAGATGACTTCCCTACCTGTTGTTCAGCTTCAGGAAATTGAACTTTGGCCCGCGATTCTCTGCATGTGTGTGAGAGCTCGAGTCGGGCAAAATGCGGAGAAACCAAGGTGTCATTTGCCCTCGCATGAATCTCTACTCTTCTACAAACTATTGTTAGAAACATTCCTTCATCTATTCTTTTAGCACTTACGACATATTGCACTCCAATTGTCAGGTATTTCATTCGACGATCAGTGAGATATCGTGGCATTTTCCAATCACTTCCTCGTTAACCACATCCTCCGGAAACTCCTCATTAAAAACGGATGTTCGACCACGTTTGAAATTGTTCAACTAGTATCTAACTGTTCTCATAGATGGCGCCAGTTGCTCACAAACATCGTCTAATTTCGCTTTTATCTCTTCGTAGGGTTTTTCATCCAAAAATCAAAGACAACTCTGTGAACAATGCTGCACTTCTTCCATTTTAACGAAAGCACTTCTAATTACTAACTAAAATGCCTGCCAAATAAAAACTAACCCATGATTCAACACCAAATTTGTTTTGGTGTCGTGTAACAACACCTATTCCTGTCCCCTTCCTGCATCCAAACTTAGGTATGCAGGAAGAAAGCATTGCCCACAGACGCAAAACGTTGAAAAAATTAGAACAGCTTACACACTGCACAGATAAAGTCGCACTAAGCGGCTAGGTGCTGTGCAGATAAACAGGAGAACCTGTACGACCTGTTCTCGAATGCTGGAATGCTTTAGCAATGCAACGTTGGTACTTGATTCAACCACCTTCGGTGTTATTTAGATCTGGTCTATTTAAAGTTACAGTTGTTAAAGATACAATTTTCAAAAGTAAATTAAAACTGTGTTTTCTAATTGGTTTTAATACACATGGACACTTCAGATGTCCAGAAACGTTACAAAATATTTCGATTGGCGGAACCGCAAGGAGGAGGTGATAATCCGGCATGACTGGAACTACCTAAAAATTTACTTATGAGCCTTCACTGATTGTTAGGGTTTTTCTTGCGCACGGATTGACAATTTTCGTTCGTGTCCAGGTGAAAGTGTTTTGTCAGATGAGCTAATGGGCGTTGCACTAGATCGACACAAATAATGAGCCTACTTTTTTGCACAACTGTGAAAGAAACGCTTTTAGCGTCAGGCTTGACAAGCGGAACCCTTTATAGCGTCACTCGGGTGGCAAATTATAGAAACTCTGATGATTTACACGTTTGAATTAAAACTGCTCTTTAACCACAGATTTCATTCTTTTTGGGTAGCATTTGGCCTGCTCTTCATGGGAAAATGGACCTTTAACCTCAGCACCAGTCCATTCCAAAAGCATGCCCTGCTAAGGTCTATTTTCCCATGAAGAACAGCTTAGATTTGCATGGCTATCAAATGGTCGACAAGCACAGGAATTTCGACCTTGTTGTTTTCAGAGTATGAAGTGTTACCTGACTCCAAAAATAATAAGTAACAAATGCACCACCTGATAATATATACTAGGCGAGTATTACTTTCACTACTGGCAAGTAGGCAAAGTATTGCATTTCACCAAAAAATTGAATGTCTAGATTTCACCGCAAATATCTTTAGAGACCCCATGAATAAAGAAGAAAGCATTTTTAGAAAAGGGTCCGTGTGTGTGTGTGTGTGTGTGTGTGTGTGTGTGTGTGTGTGTGTGTGTGGGTGGGTGGGTGTCAGTGGACAGCGTAACTCAAAAACGAAAAGTCGGTTAAAAACCAAAGTTGGTATTTAAGTTTAATATCTTTCAAGAATGTGACATGAAGATTTTGAAGAAAATAGCCCCTCACTAAACTACCCTTTACGTGGAAAATTTTTCGAAAACTTTTATTTTCTTGAAAATGGCTCTAACGATTTTGACTAAAATGCCATATGTTTGAGATATTTTTATGACAAATGAAATGTATATCTTGAATTTTCTGGCTATAGCCCCTGTAGTCGTATTTACTCTGGACGACTTTTGCATAACTGGTAAACCGTTAGAGATAGACAAAATCTTACTGCACAAAAAATGTAGATCTTGCTAAAATACACAATTTATGTCTCAATAAATTTTCTTGTAGAATAAACCATTTCGGAGATATTCCTTGTTATTTGTGTGAGTTTCGGAAAACTTAAAAACGTTCGTGAAATGGAACGTCGTTGTTCATTTTTTTATGTTAAGTGTGCAAAGAGAACGGAATCTCAAAACTTTAAAAGATTTGACTATCGCTCAAAGCCTACTGTATTCTAATATTCCCCTTGTACCTACAAGGAAACAAGCAATAATATAATTTGTACAAATGTTTATCTCAACTAACACGAAGAAGATATAGGAATAAGAGTTTGCAAGAATGGTTAGTACAAGAGTAGAGAAAGTCATGTGAGTGCAATACATCAGATTTTTTATTTAGTGGACCTCAAAACATATATTTCCGGTGAAATCTGATATCGAATTGTTGGGTGGAGTACAAAACTTTTGCTATTTACTGCATGTAGTAAATAAGCTAAAATTAAGGCTGATTCCGTTTGACTATGATGGATGGATGATCATGACATTTTTTGAAGGGACGTCATTGCAGCTGATGCTAAGGGCCCGAGGGTATCTCATATCGCAAAATTGTGGCGTAGTATTTTAGCATGAAAATGATGTTGATGCATATGAAACTTGCCGCAAACACATATCAATATTTACTTCTGTTAAATCACTGGACCCTTTAATGTTGGCGAGTAAATGTTTGGTATTGCAAATATCTGCAGTAGTCTGCAAACATTGACTGAAGTGCGAAACTATTTCTGAAAAATTATCTAGCTCTAATTAAATGTAGTGCTCGACTTCCACTTGTGACAGAATGTCAGTCATTTACATGTATAATACATTTGTCATATAAGATCACAAAGTTTAAATTCAATTTCCAACACTATGCACCTTTTCATCACAATTTTTACTTCCTCTACTACGTACAGTGAGTAGAGAAAGTATTGTATTCCACTCAAAAATTCGGAAATATATGTCTTGAGGCCCCTGAATCCAAAAACAGCATTTTTAGCAAAAGATTCGCGTGTGGCTGTCCATCTGTGAATACTAACTCAAAAAGGAAAAGTCGGTTAAAAACAAAATTAGGTATTTAAGTTTATTAGCTTTCAAGAATGCGCCATGAAGATTTTGAAGAAAATAGCCCCACCCTAAAGTACCCTTTACATGGAAAATTTTTCGAAAATTTTGATTTTTTTGAAAATGGGTCTAACGATTTTGATTAAAATGTCATGTGTTTGAGATATTTTTGTGACAAATGAAATATATATCTTGAATTTTCTGGCTATAGCCCCTGTGGTCTTATTTACTCTGGACGACTTTTGCATAACTGGTAAACCGTTAGAGATAGAGCAAATCATACTATACAAAAAATGTAGATCTTGATAAAATACACAATTTATGTCTGAATACATTTTCTTGTAGGATAAAGCATTTCGGAGATATTCCTTGTTATGTGTGTGGGTTTCGGAAAACTTGAAACTTTCGTGAAATGGAACATCGTTGTTCATTTTTTTATGTTAAGTGTGCAAAGAGAACGGAATCTCAAAGCCTTAAAAGATTTGATTATCGCACAAAGCCTACTGTATTCCCATATTCCCCTTGTACCTACAAGGAAATAAGCAATAAGATAATTTGTACAAGTGTTTATCTGAACTAACACGAAGAAGATATAGGAATAAGAGTTTGTAAGAATGGTTAGTACTAGAGTAGAGAAAGTCATGTGAGTGCAACATACCTCGTTAAATCAAACAATTTATGTCAGGATGTAACAAAAATGTACGGCACAAATTGCAGGAAAGAACGTTCGAATCATAGGGAAGACGATGGAGCACCTCCTCATTTTAGTGTTAATATCTGTCGGCTTGTAAATAAAGATTCTGTGACATGGATAGTTAGAGGTGGACCAATTGTCTGGCCGCCACGCTCTCCGGACCTAAACCCGCTGGACCTTTATTTGTGGTGCTATTTGGAAGCTGTTGTGTATCGAATCCCAGGGTCTCCGTGCCTGTGAAACCATACGCAATACTCCAGGGATACATCAGCGCATCCGGGATTCACTACGACGGCGGATTGATGCATCTATCAATGCTCACGGAGGACATATTGAACATCTCTGTGTGAAAGAGGAGCGTGTGTTTTATTATTGGGTTCTATTCTTGTGTGTTTCTCATGATTAATGAGTTCTTGTGCCATACATTTTTGTTAACACCTCTATACAACCGTAGAAGCGCGTGATACAGAAGTGCGACACTAGTGTACTCTAGTGCCATACCGATATACTTGGCTACCTGTATAAACCGACCTATGTGATTTTGTATTGCCAAAAGATGGCAGAATAAGCCTTATTAGGGTTTTCTTTCAAAAAGGCGGCAAAAAGTACCGTGATTTAGATAAAAATAAAAATAATAGAAAACAGTAACGTTAAAAACAATAAGCTAATATATTTAATAGTTAATAACATTTGAAAATGATATATTTAGCTTAGCAATGTACGAAAGTATTAACCACAACACGCTTTAAAACCTATGCCTAGAGGAATAACTGAGGAAAATATTAAAATAATAGTTTAATAGCCAGTCCCCCTTGCCCCCCTTTCGCGACGCCCATGCTTCTCATTAAGCACTCGAGGCAACAAGTTACCCATTTTCCTCTGCCAGAGTAATTACTTTTGCATTATATTTGTTCCAAATTTCTCTGCTGGATATTACATTTAACCTTTGGTCTAGTAGTTGCAAAACTTTCCCCATTTAGAGTAATGAATAAAATATTCCCCCACCGCAGTTTATGAAGTCATTATGGAAAACAATAGAGTAGACAGCATGGCTTATTGGGAAAACGTATTTAAATTGCTCCCGCGCCGATTTAACAGTTTACAGCTATGCTAAGCAGTGGGAAGGATATATATAGAAATAGCCCGGCGTATTGAAGCGATAGTGCACGGGTAGAGAAGGTGATTCTACTAAAAACTCTATACCAAGATTTCAGTCCGAATATAATGTAACTTTGGTTAAGAGTCTCTACTTTATGGCAAGGTTCTCCATAGAGATCTTAACCAATGAGATGTCAGTACATTAATTTAAACCAGTGGTTTTGTCTCTGACCATTTCCTACGGAGATATTTTAGTTTTATTGAAAACAAGCTGGCAACACTGCATATTGTGTGTCACTTTCCCTACCCCAGTACTTAAACAAACACCGTAACGGTGCGTCTTGAGAATATAAACACATACCCTGCCTAGTCATTCCGCTTTTACTGTGCGAGTGTAGGCCAATCACAAGCGTTAGCTCCCAAACATTACATGAAAGTGAAAGTGCCCGACCTGTTTACTTCCTCAAACCAGGTCAATTCCCCGACAACCTCAACGCGACGTTGTCGAGTTACTTCACGTCTGCCCATAGTTACTACCGAAACTGTCATAAATAAGCCACTCTACGTATCTTACAGGTAAAAAACTGTTACCTTCCTACGTTCTTTTGGAATTACACATCGAATTTAGATAAAAAGCCATTTATGTTTACGTAATTGGCTGACCAGAGAACAAAATGCACTCGCCCTTTTACTTTGTAATACTTCTATAAAGCACATATTAGAAGGAATGTAACATATATAGTAACAGACTGATAATTTAACACATCCCACTCCTGACACCAGTGTGACAAAAACGACTAACCAAGTTACTTTATTGGAATATAAAACGAATTCATGGCCTTTCCGATTATGTTGACATTGTATATTACGTGCTCTAAGACTTAGGCCACTAGCACTCGCCTGCGTCTCGTCTTTTTAAATTTTTCCTCAGTCCAGTCAAAATCACTCACTATCCTTATATCGCAATGCACTATACAGTAAACTCTCGGTTTAACGAACCTCTGTTCAACGGACTAAATTTGGCGTTGGTTATAAAATAAATTTAAATGAAATTTAGAAGACCTGCGATGATTAAATTGTGGCATTCCGCTGTTGCCTGATTGAGAAGGCTAGTTCGTGCATCTTCGGCTACAGTCGTGAAAGTTCGTGTACCTATCACGGGCTTCAGTCTGAATTGGGCATTCCCAGGTTCCCAGATTCTAGATCGCTGCAAGTGTTCTACAAGAGGATGAAGATGACAACATTGATGGAGTTATCCGTAATAAGAGACCATATGGATGATGAGATTTCTTACGTGGAAAGATCTTCAGACCACAAGTGCTAACCTATTATGCGCATATGCACCTTAATATAATGAAGCAATATTCAAGTGGGAAGCAAGTTCAAACCCACAACTTCACAGGGAGCGACTTCTGCTTAAGAGTAAATCATATAAAGTAAATGGTATGTACCAGTAAAACAGTTTCAATTGCTTTTGCTTCATTTTCATTCATTTTGCGATTAACCGAGAGTTTACTGTATCTTGATCAGGTAGACGATGCCAACAGTGAGAGATTAGATTGTTGTGATCTCATTGTTGTCGAATGTATGACCAAACAGTCCCTTGAGGCAACAATCTGGTGATATGACTAACGTGATCCTAGACGTGGGTTGAAGAGAGGAAGCTAAATTGAGTTGCTGAGGAAACCGATAATTAATGAGTCTGGTCGTGACGCAAGTAACTCCAAAAAGGAGAGAGCCAGCGAGCCAGCCAGCGAGCGTCTGCGAGAAAGACGCCGAACATAACCTAAACGATCGATACACACTAATTTGTAGCGCTTTATTTTGCGCCACCTACGTAAGGCCAGAGGGCATTTTACTGGACTAAAAGAACTTTTGTATGACCTGTAAAAGGGAAACGTTTCCTTTCCGCCGGAACGTTCCAGTCTCGCAAATTTTGACGAGTTCTTTTGTTGGACCCACAATGTGCCATCGTTGCACTTCTGCTTCTTCCTACTCCTCCTGACGTAGGCAATAACGTTCTTGCCCTTCCTCCTTTCCTTCAAGTGTTCCTCACTTTTCTTTTTCCATTTCGGTTCCCCTCTACATGGTTTTGGTAGCCTGCTTTCTACAAACTTTAACAACTTAACCTCAAATTACTCTTAACTTCTTTCTTTCCCTGATTCCCCTCCCCTTATGTAGGACTTACAAGTCAGTGTCTAGAGTCAGACGTCTGTCAGCGAACACAGGAACCTATGTACCAGACAGAGTGAACACCTGCAAGTATGAGAGTGAGGAAGTGATTACCCTCCCCTTATGTAGGACTTACAAGTCAGTGTCTAGAGTCAGACGTCTGTCAGCGAACACAGGAACCTATGTACCAGACAGAGTGAACACCTGCAAGTATGAGAGTGAGGAAGTGATTACCCTCCCCTTATGTAGGACTTACAAGTCAGTGTCTAGAGTCAGACGTCTGTCAGCGAACACAGGAACCTATGTACCAGACAGAGTGAACACCTGCAAGTATGAGAGTGAGGAAGTGATTCCCCTCCCCTTATGTAGGACTTACAAGTCAGTGTCTAGAGTCAGACGTCTGTCAGGGAACACAGGAACCTATGTACCAGAGTGAACACCTGCAAGTATGAGAGTGAGGAAGTGATTACCCTCCCCTTATGTAGGACTTACAAGTCAGTGTCTAGAGTCAGACGTCTGTCAGGGAACACAGGAACCTATGTACCAGACAGAGTGAACACCTGCAAGTATGAGAGTGAGGAAGTGATTCCCCTCCCCTTATGTAGGACTTACAAGACAGTGTCTAGAGTCAGACGTCTGTCGGGGAACACAGGAACCTATGTACCAGACAGAGTGAACGCTTGCAAGTATGAGAGTGAGGAAGTGATTCCCCTCCCCTTATGTAGGACTTACAAGACAGTGTCTAGAGTCAGACGTCTGTCAGCGAACACAGGAACCTATGTACCAGACAGAGTGAACACCTGCAAGTATGAGAGTGAGGAAGTGATTACCCTCCCCTTATGTAGGACTTACAAGACAGTGTCTAGAGTCAGACGTCTGTCAGCGAACACAGGAACCTATGTACTAGACAGAGTGAACACCTGCAAGTATGAGAGTGAGGAAGTGATTACCCTCCCCTTATGTAGGACTTACAAGTCAGTGTCTAGGGTCAGACGTCTGTCAGGGAACACAGGAACCTATGTACCAGACAGAGTGAACACCTGCAAGTATGAGAGTGAGGAAGTGATTACCCTCCCCTTATGTAGGACTTACAAGTCAGTGTCTAGAGTCAGACGTCTGTCAGGGAACACAGGAACCTATGTACCAGACAGAGTGAACACCTGCAAGTATGAGAGTGAGGAAGTGATTACCCTCCCCTTATGTAGGACTTACAAGACAGTGTCTAGAGTCAGACGTCTGTCTGGGAACACAGGAACCTATGTACCAGACAGTGAACACCTGCAAGTATGAGAGTGAGGAAGTGATTACCCTCCCCTTATGTAGGACTTTCAAGTCAGTGTCTAGGGTCAGACGTCTGTCAGGGAACACAGGAACCTATGTACCAGACAGAGTGAACACCTGCAAGTATGAGAGTGAGGAAGTGATTACCCTCCCCTTATGTAGGACTTACAAGTCAGTGTCTAGAGTCAGACGTCTGTCAGGGAACACAGGAACCTATGTACCAGACAGAGTGAACACCTGCAAGTATGAGAGTGAGGAAGTGATTACCCTCCCCTTATGTAGGACTTACAAGCTAGTGCCTAGGGTCAGACGCCTGTCAGGGAACACAGGAACCTATGTACCAGACAGAGTGAACACCTGCAAGTATGAGAGTGAGGAAGTGATTACCCTCCCCTTATGTAGGACTTACAAGTCAGTGTCTAGAGTCAGACGTCTGTCAGGGAACACAGGAACCTATGTACCAGACAGAGTGAACACCTGCAAGTATGAGAGTGAGGAAGTGATTACCCTCCCCTTATGTAGGACTTACAAGCTAGTGCCTAGGGTCAGACGCCTGTTGGGGAGTAGAGTGACCTCTGAACCAGAGTGAAGACCTGGAAGCAGGTGGTCAGCCAAGCACCAGGTATGAGAGTGAGGAAGAGGATGGTATGAAATGGAGGCGAAATGGATGACAATGCAGGTGACAATGGAGAAATTGGTGGCATGAATGGCGGGGGAAACCGGAGAACTCGGAGAATACCACAGGTGGGTCCCGCCCAGGTGGTAGGCGAGCGGTCTAACCACTCAGCCACGGCGCCGCCATTATACTTCCAGACTAGGAATAATCTTGGCCGGAGAAACATTCCTACCCCCCTGCCGGGAATCGAACCCGGAACCCCTCGCACGGCAGGCAGGGGCTCTACCAACTGCGCTACTCTTAACTTAAAGAGATGTAAATAGGGCTGCCGACTTTACAGCAATGAAATAAGCGACACAACCTTAGAGATAAGTAACATTACACAAAAAAGGTCTGATGTGTTGCACTCACATGACTTTCTCTACTCTTGTACTAACCATTCTTACAAACTCTTATTCCTATATCTTCTTCGTGTTAGTTGAGATAAACATTTGTACAAATTATCTTATTGCTTATTTCCTTGTAGGTACAAGGGGAATATGGGAATACAGTAGGCTTTGAGCAATTTTGTTCAAAATCGTTGTGTCTCATTCCTGAAAGACGTTAAACTTAAATACTTAAAACTGATACCACAGTAGGGACAGTGTTTTACGTGAATTATTACCACTTCATAATATGATTTAAGTGCTACTGAAATAACATAAGCGGAACAGTAAGTCAGTCTCAAAGGGAAACTTGCTGAGTCCAGGGAAGGCCGCCTGGTGGGACATATAAATCGTATTTGAAATTCTGTCTGTCTGTGTGTCTGTGTGTCTGTCTGTCTGTCTGTCTGTCTGTCTGTCTGTTTCAATGAGCTGCAGGAGGGTCAATTGCCTGGGAACGGGTCCAGTTGACCTCAGATGAAGCCTCCAGTTTAAACTTTGCACTGATTGTCTTTCGCTCGGTCCTGGCTCGGCACAGATTTTCATATGTATCTTTCACAGACCAGAAAATAATAATAATAATAATAATAATAATAATAATAATAATAATAATAATAATAATAATAATAATAATAATAATAATAATAATAATAATAATAATAATAATAATAATAATAATAATAATAATAATAATAATAATAATAATAATAATAATAATAATAATAATAATAATAATAATAATAATAATAATAATAATAATAATAATAATAATAATAATAATAATAATTTACCTCTTCTTCATGTTAGTTGAGATAAACATTTGTACAAATTATCTTATTGCTTATTTCCTTGTAGGTACAAGGGGAATATTAGAATACAGTAGGCTTTGAGCGATAGTCAAATGTTTTAAAGCTTTCAGATCCCGTTCTCTTTGCATGCTTAACATATAAAAAATGACAACGATGTTCCCTTTCACCAAAGTTTCAAGTTTTCCGAAACTCGCACACATAACAAGGAATATCTCCGAAATGGTTCACTCTACAAGAAAATTTATTGAGACATAAATTGTGTATTTTAGCAACATCTACATTTTTTGTATAGTAAGATTTGGTCTATCTCTAACGGTTTACCAGTTATGCAAAAGTCGTCCAGAGTAAACAGGACTACATAGGCTATAGCCAGAAAATTCAAGATATACATTTCATTTGTCATAAAAATATCTTAAACATATGACATTTTAATCAAAATCGTTAGAGCTATTTTTAAGAAACTCATAATTTTGAAAAAAATTTCTTTGTAAAGGGTAGTTTTGGGTGGAGCTATTTTCTTCAAAATCTTCGTGTCGCAACCTTGAAAGACATTAAACTTAAATAGCTACTTTGGCTTTTAACGGACTTTTAGTTTTTAACTTATGCTGTCCACAGACACACAGACACACACACACACACACACACACACACGGACCTTTTTCTAAAATGCCCTTTTTGGATTCAGGGGGCCTCAAAACATATATTTCCGGAGAAATCTTAACTGCGAATTGTTGAGTAGTATATAATGCTTGCCCTATTTTGTATACCTAGTAGGGAAAGTACGTACAATGAAATGGAAAATTGCTGTTGTGGTGGTGATTTCTGCAACTGCACTATGGTGAAACAAGTGATAAATCAGATGTGTACGTCAGCAAGTGTCGGTCGGTGTATTTAACAAATGGACTGCACCATAATTAGCACCACATTTCAACTATTGCATTTTCTACAGACAATTAATTAATTCCACACTTGGCTGCATAATTCACCACGCTTTGTAGCTGACTTCACTCGAGTTGCACTGCAACAACATGTTTGTAACTGTCCCATTATTTCCATTAGGAAATATGTATACTACGAGCAAAGGCCCGTGTGGGTCTATGTGTCTGTGTGTCAGTCTGTGGACTGCATAACTCAAAAAGGAAAACTCCGTTAAAAACCAAAGTTGGTATTTAAGTTTAAAATCTTTCAAAGATGCGACACGAAGATTTTGAAGAAAATAGCCCCACCCTAAACTATCCTTTACATGGAACATTTTTCGAAAATTTTGATTTTTTTGAAAATGGCTCTAACGATTTTGATTAAAATGTCATATGTTTAAGATATTTTTATGACAAATGAAATGTATATTTTGAATTTTCTGGCTATATCCTCTGTAGTCGTATTTACTCTGGACGACTTTTGAATAACTGGTAAACCGTTAGAGATAGACCAAATCATACTATACATAAAATGTAGATCTTGCTAAAATACACAATTTATGTCTCAATAAATTTTCTTGTAGAGTGAACCATTTCGGAGATATTCCTTATTATGTGTGTGAGTTTCGGAAAACTTAAAACTTTGGTGAAAGGGAACATCGTTGTCATTTTTTATATGTTAAGTCTGCAAAGAGAACGGGATCTGAAAGCTTTAAAACATTTGACTATCGCTCAAAGCCTACTGTATTCCAATATTCCCCTTGTACCTACAAGGAAATAAGCAATAAGATAATTTGTACAAATGTTTATCTCAACTAACACGAAGAAGATATAGGATAACAGTTTGTAGGAATGGATACTACAAGAGTAGAGAAAGTCATGTGAGTGTAACACGTCATATTTTTGTTTTATTTAAGTTAAAAGTCCCTCATATGTGTGTATAGATATTACTAGTAAATTTTCGGTCAAGTGATATGATTATTTTCCTTTCTCTTTCTCATGCAGGGCTTACAAGAGTCGCTTGGAATGTGGACAGTCAAGATATTTGATGAGGTGAGTACACATAGCTGTAAACAATCACGTATTTATGTTATTTAGTTTTGTTTATTTTTGCATACAGCCTACAGCCGCCATTTTGACCAAACATAACCTTTGGCACAAGACGAAAATTACACTGGACAACAAATGTAGACTTTTTGTTTGAAACGTCACTTTTCATAAAGGTTACACTATGCTGAACAAGAATATGACAATAACAACAACGCTAGATTGGTTCTGGTTTGAGAATAATATTAAGAAAAAATACGATAGTAAAACTGTAGGAGAGCGTCGTCACGTGGTTCACTCACAGTTCTGTTATGCCACTGACCTACAACGGAAGAAGATGGCGCTGCAAGGCAGAAATATCTGTTGCCAACTTAACATTGTACAACTCGCTAAAACTACCAACCACGCATCACAAAATGCCAAAACAATGTGCCATTATTTATTAATATTGTTCTTAATACCGCGTAATCTGTAATAAAGTTATTGTATTATACAACCTCAACATTATTATTGTTGTTGTTATCGTGATCATTATTGTTAATGTTATTGTTATTATTGTTGTTAATACTGCGTAATCTGTAATAAAATTACCGTATTTTACAATCTCAAATAAGGATTGATGTACCTTTGATCAGTGTAGAATACCGATTAAAACCACCATGGGCGTCGCGAAGGGGGGCAAGGGGGGGGGACGCGGCCCCTCCATGGAAGTTGGTTAACTTAATGTGCAATCAATTACTGACTATTAAACTACTATTTTAAAAGATCAATTTCTATTTAACACAAATTAACATGGTTATATGCAACGAATATTATAAATTTTGACAATAAAATAGTGAATTGATATTATCTGATTGCAAATTTCAAACACGTGCCCCCCCCCCCTGGAAAAATGTCTGCCGACGCTCACGAAAACCACAACCGCACCGCACAAGGACTTACGTCACATCACTTAATTACAAAACAATAATAACTCTATAACAACAATTAGCGTTAACAAGTTGGTTGGCAACATTCACATACTTCCGTTGATTTCAATTTTCCAGCGTTGGCAATACATACGTCACCAACGAGTTAAAGGAAATGAACCTATAACAACAATGCTTCAGTCACAAACAACTGCCCATCGCCCACGTGACGACGTACTCCTACAGGATAACCAATTTTTCTATGGAAGTCTTTTTAATGTCGTGTTAAACACATTAATGATCGCTTACCTTTACTAAATATGTAGTAAAGTCAAGTTCAGGAACATCCCTGATGACTGTCCAGCAGTAGTCAGCAAGCTTTCTTGTTCATTTTTAACATCAGGAGCAAAGTCAGGATCTATATTGTTATCTAGTTACAAATTCCTATCTTCAGTAATGTGCGATACTATGCAGTGACAACTTTCAGTAAAATGTTCACCATTAGGGGTGCCCAATTAATTAAAAGCTATATACGCCACTCATGTTTCAATTTTCCTGTTGACCAGTGTTACTTCTAGCTTAGAATTCGAAATTCCACCCCATTTCACACTATTATTTAATTTTACGCCTCATAAAGTAACAAAGGAACAGCGACTTAATCAGGACCTCCTAAATACCGGACCTGACACTGTGATTCAAGATGGCGGCCTATGTGGTGGGAACTACTTGTAAACAACTCGTCTACAGGCTACGATTTCAACGCAGTAAAATAAAAATGTTGTGTAATAACACGCCTATTTTGTGAATATGGGCTGTGTTAAACACAAAAAATTGTCTTAAACGTAACCTCAAGTAAACAAAAAAGGATGACATTTAATATTAAACGATAACCCATGGGCAGTGAAATATATAACCTTAAATATCATTCATGCAATCTACAGGTTTACATGCCATTATATAACTGCATTATACACTCAAATTACAAAGAAGATAGACAAAACTGCAAGCAGCGTGTTACTTAAATAAAACAGAAGTGTTGACATTGAGTTGACTCAATTATTAACCATTGTTTACACTGTTTGTCACACTTGCACCACGTACATAATGTTATATACCTACACAAAAAATACTATACTGGATGGCTGATATACAAATGCTGCCATTTAGATTAATTAACTACCTACTAAATTCAAAAGCTTTATGGTGGAAATTTGCTTTTAGTATTACTGAAAACGTTTGATTACTCAGTTTGCAACAACATATTACTCAGCACTTCATGACACTTTATTTTACAGGGGGAATCCACAAAAGCAGATGAAATATTAAAAATAATAACCGCAAAACAGCACTGTAAATGAAATATATGAAATACGTAATCTTAAATCAGCATTGTAAAGCAACATTGTGTTAGGTTAGGTTAGTGTTGTATATGAGTGGGGTGACAGGGTCCTGTTATCGAAATATTTACAATTTGGGCAGTGTTTATGCAATCATTTCAACGTAAATGCATTAATCAATCATTGTAGCATATATTACACTCGTTTATACACATTTATTAGCTAAATATCCGCCGCATAAGCGAAATAAAACCACTTCATCGCACGCACGAAATTTTCTCATAAATAAAACACGAAACTTGAGCGCAAAATAAAACTTACAAGATCGTAATCAGCAATAAAAACTACATCCATTGCACTATGTTTCGTTCGTTTTCTCGAGCGGCCGATTTTGTAAATATTTACCAAACTTTGCTATAGTCTACAGTTTTACATGCAGCAACATAACACATTTCTTCTAAACTACACCTACACATTTAAATTACAAAGACAAAAGATAATGTATAAATACAAGCAGCATACTACTTACATGAAACAAACTGTTGGTGTTGCAGATGCCACTAATTGAGTTCACTCGAAATTATTGTCTTTCATTATTCACACTAGTCACCATGTTATATATACAACGGCAACTAACACACATAACGCTGCAATTTATAGTAATTAAATACTGAATTTAGAAGCTTTACGTTGTAATTTACCTTTTGTTTTAACTCTAAGTTTCTGATTTTTAATTTGCATCCGGGAATGCAACAGTTACGGGGCATTGTCATGTTTAAGGTTAGGTTGTAGTATGGCAACAATAACATACACTACTGGAACAGTTTTTCTCAACAACCTCTCACCACTGTAATCGTGACACAAATTGTACTTGCAAACAGATAAATTAACCACACTATACGGCTAACGTAGCCATAGTCCTAGATGCAACACAATAAACATGAACACGTGGATAGCACACGGCACAGTCAACACGTTATTAGATTTATTCCCGTTCCCTATACTGACCAAATAAAACTTTTCAAACACTCGCTTTGCTAATATGAAGACAAACTTACATAGGAAGTTTTATAACAAACAATAACTCGAAGACATAGAAAATAATACGAAAAACAGCGTGTGGAAACACCTCAGAAATCACTGCCACCAGCCGACGCCATTTTTGTACAACTGGGATGCCAGGGTCAGGTCCGTTAATCTAGAGGGTCCTGACTTAATGTAATATTCATTGATCTTCTCTCTGAATGGATCATGGAGTAATAATACAGTCAACGCTGGTCCTTCTTTTGTTACGATTTTCTGGTGTTTTCTTGATAGTTTTGTGTATATTGGTTAAGGTTATGTTGACGTTAGTTTAACGACTGTTATTTCTTCCCAATGAGAGACTTTGTCTTCAAATAGTGATGAGATAGCCAACTGTGACAGTGGCACTTGGAAGGGAATGTGAATGTGGAAGTTACTCAGCTGCATCAACGAGAAATCATTACAAACTGTGTAAACTAAAACTGCTAAAACTGCTCATTCAGGTGTCTTACAAATTATAACCTTTCTAAAGTGTGGAAAAAGTTAAGTAGTTTGCTTAGACATCTGGGCTCTAATGATAACTTTTATTTTTTTCAGTGAAACGGTTCTTTATTGACGATAATCGATTTGCACAATTTGTTACACTCATCATGTGGAATCCCTGGTTAAGGTATGGCCGAAACAACATCTTCCATCCTGTACGTATATGGACGATTTTTCTCAGCATTCAAATTTGCTCTCGTAATAAATGAAATAGTGATGCGCTTCTGAGAAGATTCTTTATGAGTATTTTGCGTCACTTTGTATGAGCTGTAATGAGGAAGGAGGTCAATTTGTTCCGCTGTATCGTTCGGTCTGTCGGTGGGTCGGGAAGCTAGCAGCTATCTGTTAGCGAAGAGTAAATTAGCATCGTGCGTCAATTGTTTCCAGACTCGTGACTCGTCGAGAGGATCGATATGACAAGCTGAAGCTACATTCTCACTCACAGCTGAAGAGAGCTGCTTGATCTGAGAGAGCTGTTTGGGCTTTTCTTTATTCTCAGTCTGTCAGTCTGTGGACAACATAACTCAAAAACGAAAAGTCGGTTAAAAACCAAACTTGGTATTTAAGTTTAGTGTCTTTCAAGGATGCGACATGAAGATTTTGAAGAAAATAGCTCCACCCTAAACTACCCTTTACATGGAAAATTTTACGAAAATTTTGATTTTCTTGAAAATGGCTAACGATTTTGATTAAAATACCACTTGTTTGAGATATTTTTATGATAAATGAAATGTATATCTTGAATTTTCTGGTTATAGTCTATGTAGTCCTGTTTACTCTGGATGACTTTTGAATAATTCGTAAACCGTAAGAGATAGATAAAATCTTACTATACAAAAATGTAGATCTTGCTAAAATACACAATTTATGTCTCAATAAATTTTGTTGTTGGGTGAACCATTTCGGAGATATTCCTTGTTATGCGTGTGAGTTTCGGAAAACAAAACTTTCGTAAAATGCAACATCGTTGTTCATTGTTTTATGTTAACTGTGCAAAGAGAACGGAATCTCAAAGCTTTAAAAGATTTGACTATCGCTATTTCATTAGTTTTTAGAGAATATTTAGTGTGTTGCCAAGCTTGAGAGCAAATCCCCACTTACCCTAATGAGCACGTAGAGTGATTTAAGCCCCAGGTGGCAGCAGCAGCAGCCTTATTGATTGCTTTTGATAGCTACAAACGTCTAATTAACCTGCCTATGGGGATTAATTTAGGCTCTAGATCTCTCTGACAGTGGAAGTAGTTCAATTGCGCCCCTCTTTGGCTGTCTTGTATGGGCAGAAGCCCTGCACCTCCAAGCGTGCGTGGTAATCATCGATAATTCACAGATTCACACTAGATCTGGCAATAGATACCCTTAACACAATTAAAACTCGACTTCTTCACTTCTCAGCAAAACTATCGACTAATTCTCCAGAATTGTTCCTACAAATAAGAACGAACAAACTGAAGCTATTAACAGTAAATGTAACATTATTATACATTGTTATAGTTGCTTCAGGGAAAATTCTTCTCAGTTTAATGAAAGAAAAGGGCTGCGCAAATTGCAGCATTTATTTGCGGGAATGAAACTTAGTCAGTCAGTCGTAGGTACATACACCTTATCTGTTAAAAGGCCTTTCCAACAGACGTCTGCGAGCAGTAATTAGCATTACGGAGGAGGTTGCATCTTAAATTCCACCAGTCTTCTTCCACTTATGACACTTAGCCTGGATCAATATTTACTCCCTTAGTAAGGGCGTGAAACACCTCAAGTCTCTATTTCTTCCTCTTCTTCTCTCTTAGTTCACTCTTCTTTCACTTCTGCTCGTGGATTAAGGCGAAACTCGACTGACTCCTAGCTCTTCTTATAAAAAAATCTGTTGTGTTGCACTCACATGACTTTCTCTACTTTTGTACTAACCATTCTTACAAACTCTTATTCCTATATCTTCTTCGTATTAGTTGAGATAAACATTTGTACAAATTATCTTATTGCTTATTTCCTTGTAGCAGTGGCGGCTCGCAGTCAAAATTTTAGGGTAGGCAAAGTGTAAGAGTAACAACAAACAACAAACAACAAACAACAACAACAATAATAATGATAATCATAATAATAACAATAACAACAACAACAATAATAATAATAATAATAATAATAATAATAATAATAATAATAATAATAATAATAATAATAATAATAATAATAATAATAATAATAATAATAATAATAATAATAATAATAATAATAATAATAATAATAATAATAATAATAATAATAATAATAATAATAATAATAATAATAATAATAATAATAATAATAATAATAATAATAATAATAATAATAATAATAAACCCCGTTTATCCGAAATATAGGGGGCGAAGTCATTGCGGATAACGCAAGCAATATATTGTTTGGTTGTTTAATAAGAGCAGAGTGAATGAGTGTGACTTACGGACGAATTAGCGCCAAAACTAAAATCACGAGTGTCGGCAGACTTTTTTCCAGGGGGGGGGGGCCACATGTTGGAAATTTGCAATCATATAATATTAAATCATTATTTTACTGTCAAAATTTATAGTATTTGTTGCAGATAACCGTATTAATTTGTGCTAAAAAAAAATTGTTCTTTACATCAAAATTAAAATAATAGTTTAAAAGTCAGTAACTGACTGCACATTAAGTTCACCAACTTCCAAGGGGGGGCCGTAGTCCCCCTTGCCCCCGTTTCGCGACGCCCATGACTAAAATAGATTAAGAAATTGAAAAATTGTCTGACTGCAGCTTTGTGTTAAATAGCTAAAACAGTCCTCTTTTCATTGTCAGTGCGCCGCGAAAGCGAAATTTGTAATAGTTCACTAATTAAGTCGGTCATACTGGTATTACACAGAGATGACGACAGATGCAGATCTCTGAGATCTTCGTTCCTGGAGTATGGCTGTTCGGAAAATGTCGCATAATTTCGGATTTGGGCAGGCAAGTGCTCGGACTGCTGGCAGACGCGTCTACGCATGCTCGGAGTGCATATACAGACCGAATGTTTCCTTATCCCTGTTCAAGGGCCTCGTACTGAGGAAATGGGGCCAGGCAGGCAGAGGTTAAGCTAGCCTGCTCTCCACTACCCAGGTTCCATGCGTATCATTTCTGCCGCGCGTTTCAAACACGCAGCGCAGTTTTTATGAATCGGAATTGAGATTAAAGGATTTGACCATGCGCTGGTCATTATAACCGAGAAAACTCTTCTTGAACTGCAATTTAGGGGAAAATGACGGTTCAAATGATAAAATGCAGAATCATAGTTAAACATTATTTGTTGATGTATTACGATAGGGTAGGCAATGCCTACCCTGCCTACCCTGAGGAGCCGCGCCTGCCTTGTAGGTACAAGGGGAATATTAGAATACGGTAGGCTTTGAGCGATAGTCAAATCTTTTAAAGCTTTTCCGTTCTCTTTGCACACGTAACATATGAAAAAATGAACAACGATGATCCATTTCACGAAAGTTCTAAGTTTTCCGAAACTGACACACATAACAAGGAATATCTCCGAAATGGTTCACCCTACAAGAAAATTTATTGAGACATAAATTGTGTATTTTACCAAGATCTGCATTTCTTGTGTAGCATGATTTGGTCTATCTCTAACGGTTTACCAGTTATGCAAAAGTCGTCCACAGTAAACAGGACTAAATGGGCTATAGCCAGAAAATTCAAGATATACATTTCATTTGTCATAAAAATATCTCAAACATATGACTTTTTAATCAAAACCGTTAGAGCCATTTTCAAGAAAATCAAAGTTTTCGAAAAATGTTCCATGTAAAGGGTAGTTTAGGGTGTGTGTGTGTGTGTGTGTGTGTGTGTGTGTGTGTGTGTGTGTGTAGTGTTTAACGCCCGCTTTTACTACTACGGCACCACAGGTGGGGGCTATTTTCTTCAAAATCTTCGTGTTGTACCCTTGAAAGACATTAAAGTTAAATACCAACTTTGGTTTTTAACGCATAGCATTTCCATGGACTAGGAAAGATCAGGCTTTGACTTTTAATTGAATCATCAGTCTCGGGGGAAGAATGGTAACAAGGATGCAGGTGAGAGAGCGCTTTGATCCGGCGGAGCTCTAAGCTCTAAGCTCTAAGTGACGTCTCCACTGTGTGGGGTGGGGTGGGTCATGGAAGCTGGTTAGCAAGCGGCTCATATAATCCCTGCTTTGTGGGTCTGTCTCTTTGTTGAACCGCCGGCAACACAACGCTAACGCACTAATCCGTAAAGCGAACCTTGTATCCCCAATGTCTGATTGCGCAGTATCCTTTGACGAAGAAACGAAATGGTTCACTCTGCAAAAAGATTATTCCGACATAAATTGTGTGTATTAGCAAGATCTACAGTTTTTGTAAAGTAAGATTTGGTCTATCTCTAACGGTTTACCAGATATACAAAAGTCATCCAGAGTAAATACGACTACAGGGGCTAGAGCCAGAAAATTGATGTAGTCTCGTCGTCCCTCCGTTCCGCTATTCTACGCGGAATGCTGCTTTAGGGCGATTTCTGCTCCGACTGCTCTGGCATGTGATTTTAACCTCAGGGTATGCGTGGGTGTTTGCGAATAAAACCAGAACTCTCGTTGAAACACTTTTATTCTCACCAAAATAGGAATGCGTGAGATTTGCCGATCGTTATTAACAACGTTAAGTCGTTACTGTGTCTTGACTATGACAGAAGATTGTTACTATTAAATATAGTGTGTCCTCACACTCGAGGATCCGTCCCGTGACGGAAGTGCTCGTTCAGAGATATGGGCGACAAGTCTAAACGACCCGTTCCGTCCAGGTTCTGGAGGACAAGTCTAAACGATCCTTTCTCTCCGGGTTCTCGCAGGCAAGTCTCTGTGCGTCATGACGCTCTCTATACCTTTCACTTCCTAATTAGCAACAGGGTTTCGAAGAAACGACCATCCCTTGCTTTTCTGCTCAACACCGGCACTGAGCGATTTCCAGGAAAACTGGTCTTACCAGGCCTCGCTTGACTACCTGAAGCTCGCCCCTAATGACTTGTCTGTAACATTTCCTGCCTTTTTGACCATTTTAGCCACCACTAATCTCCCAGATTCTGTAGCTTTATACATGTAACGATTTTAACATTTTCTGATTATTTAATTCCGCCATGTGATGCAGTATTATATCCATAATTATGGCGTTCACAATTTCGGCTTCAAAATTCAAGATATACATTTCATTTGCCATAAAAATATCTCAATGTTGATCAAAATCTTTAGGGCCATTCTCAGGAAAATCAACTTTTCAGGAATACCAACTTTGGTTTTAACCAACTTTTCGTTTTTGAGTTATGCTGTCCACAGACACACACACAGACACACACACACACACACACACACAGTTCCTTCTAAAGCTTCCTTTCCCTTTTTTTTTTGGGGGGGGGGAGAGTATTTCGTGGGTCTCCCATATATTTCCGTTGAAATCTCGATTTAAAATTTTTAGTTGGAATAAAATAGTTCCCCTACTTACTGTAAAAACGTAAAAGAGAAAGTAAAAGTGCGAGTATAAGTCTGTGCGGATATTTTTGTGGTATTGCTGTAAATGGAGAGATTACCTTATCCCTTACATCAGTTGTTGTTGTGGTGGCCAAAGGCAGCAGATGTTTGCCGTTCCAATTAGCAAAACTCTTCTTCTGTGTAATTAAATCCGCTACTAGCTTCCATTCTCCAAATTGCGAGCACGCCAAGTTATCTCTACGTCACGATCTGGTGTTGTATTTTACCACTCTGGTCGCTACTGTAGAAACACAGCTTCATTCCGATAAACTGATTACACATGTTTGAACCTGACAAACAGCAAGAAAAATCAACAAGAATATCAACTAAGGGGGAGCCCGGATATGAATCCTGTTCATATTTTTACCTTCCCTTCTACGTAACCATTAGAAAGGTGTATATTGAATCCCACATCTGACACCAGTGTAACATTACGACGCAAGTATAATCGAATAAGTTTTTCTCACTCTATTTTGTTCTAACAAAATACATATATCAGGTGAGTCAGCTGCCCCTTATTCTCGAGTTTTATGCAATCCGCATTTTATAGTCCAACATGAAAACATCGACCCCATTACCAGGTTCTACCCGCGTATTTAACATGGATGTTAAACACTCGATGAAATTAGTACTAATATAGATGTTGTCACATCGCTTTTTAATATATTCGTAATTAGACAGCTGACGTTTGCACTTCTGCAAATGTTCACTTGAACCAGAGAATATTGCATCTTAAACGGAATGTTTAGCTGACACGTTACTAGGTAGCTCAGTTGGAACGGGCGCAAGACTCCGAAGTAATCTGTCTGTTGTGAAGGTGGTTCGAATATGTACTATGTACTAATTTTTTTTACCGTGCAATCCTCACAATTTACAAATTATTATTCTGAAAACTGTTATTATATTAATTTTTATTGTTTTATTTATGTTTTATGACATTGTTTGATGTTTCTTTATTCGTGAACTACAATTAGGTAGTTGTTTAAACACACCTATAGGTAGGTGCAATTGAAATAAGGATCATTCATACACATTTGAACACAGAAAGCAAGGGAATTACATTGTCAGAGTTTAACATGGAAATTAAACTCAATTTTGCACACAATGAATTATTGTGCTATTAAAAATGCAGACAACCAAAAACGATTTAAATTATGTCCTAAAACCTCAGGGACTTCATAATTATATTATTGTGAATTCGGTTTCCAAGTTTTGATGAACATATATATATATATATATATATATATATATATATATATATATATATATAAAATATTTACAATGCTGAGACTCGAACCTGTGTCATTAGGGCTTAGCGCAGAGGTCCCGCCACAATCCTATTCAGCTATTCCGATACTTCCTGAAAGCACGTAACACGTCCAATACTAGGACTTGTATGCCTGGCGCTATGCCATTGCCACCTCGCAAGTTTTCGGGCTTGATTTAGCCTTTTAAGACAGTTTTAATCACTTACTGGGCGTTTTAATATTATTACTCAAATGGCAAAAGCTGTTATGCATATTAATTGAGATGCACGAGGCGTAGTTCACGCAAATATGCAAATAAACTGTTATTTAATAATATATCCGTTTTGACTGTACAGGTCCATGATGGATGGAGCGTGTCTAAATTTTTCCTAATTTTTGGCAGCCAATTCCTGCTCTAAGTACAAGAATCCACCATTTTCTTTTTAGCTTACGTTGTTAGTGTACTCATATGCTAGGTCCATTTTTTCCGAGGCGTTTACTGAATTACGTTGCTATGTATACTCTAATAAAAAGTTTGTAAAATCGGCTGGAAACCGGAATGCGCTCTCAGTAAACGAGTCGTATGTTTTTGAGGTGTACTTTAGCGAGGAGTACGTTCTGTCCCTTAAACCGCTGTTGGTCGCGTCAGGGCGGGTTTTCTCCGGGTACTCCGGTTTCCCCCGCCATCTCATTCCACCGGTGCTCCATCTTCATGTATCATCAGTGTCACCGCCTGCGGTGCCGTAGTAGTAAAAGCGGGCGTTAAACACAACAACAACAACGCTGTTGGTCTCAATTTTGTGCATCTCTTTAAGAACGTCAAGCAATACATTTTAGTAAGCGCAAAACTGGACTAAGGCGCACATGCCGTTAGATGGGTGGCCTACCTTCCAGAAAAATAAGGCGCGGCTGACTCACCTGGTATATATAACCACTAGAAAGGTGTATATTGAATCCCACATCTGACACCAAAGTAACATTACGAATAATCAATCACCTTAGAATCTAAACGTAAACATCTTCAGATGTAGTAATGGACTGAAGGCGAGTATATTAAGTAGGGTCCGGGATGGATGCACAAGTGTGTGATAATGAAGGCGATAAACGCTGTCCACTGTTGACACTGTAGCCTGAAAGCCGCGTGTTCACACACAAACTGCAATTTCCGTTAAAGAAAGGCTGTCCTAGACCGACCGACCGACCGAGCGACCGACCGACAGGAAATGATGTGTGTGCCCTGACGAAGCTACTGGAATTAGTTCTGCTCCTCTTGAACAGCAATCTGGCAGTTTCCTGTGACGAGGTCTGCCTGCACAAACTCATTTAACTTACGGACAGCGAAACTAGCCGCAGACAACCTTGCTTTACAAATATGAATATGTCCAGTTCGCAACTACAGTACCAAACTTCAACGAAATAACCTCAACTTCAGTGGCGGCTGGTCAGGCATTGCCTTCCTGACAGCACTGTGACAAAGTCCGCAAAATCCACTCCGGTTTCTTTTCTGTTACTTTATTTTCTTCTAAAAGTTTACCACAAATACAGTTTTATTGGCGTCTAGTCTTTCGGGCTGTCACAACTCAAGAGTTTTTACTTCCCATAATCTTGCTCAGTCCTTTTAATGTCTTTCTTCACTTCCTCTGTCTGTCATAGTGTAACCGCGACGCTTGTTGAATCTTCTCACGACACACACAGCTGTCTCACACTCACTGATAGACTGATCGACTCTAGAACTCATTGCTCTGCCCTTCTATTATACTGTGGATGACGTCACACGCACTTTTTTCTATTTCTACACACACATGCACCGGAAATGACGCAGTCATAAGTCTCGCGAACCTTCTCGACACCCACTTTTTTCTATCGCTTCGATTGTTGACAGTCGCAGAGCTCGGCATGTGGTATGAAGTAAGTCGGCACCGTCCGTCTTTTGTTGTGGCCTGAGCCCGACGTCACATATTTTCAAATATGACGAATAAGAAGATCCAATAATAAGTTCACCTATCAAGAAAAGTAAAGGAGATAACATTATTGATTACATTATCTGCAAGAATAGGTTGAAGCAGGAAATGTTTTGTTTACTAATCGACTATATATCGATTATATATACTAATATATTCTTTTTTTTTTCATGGAGAAGTCTTTTATGCTATATATTTTATTATGCAAGGGCTTACATTCACACCACGTTCTCAACTCACTTTTCTTTTAAGTAAGACATTCACATGCTCTTCTCCACTCGCTCTTCATACAATCTATACATTTAAAGATGTTGATATGTGTGAAATTGACAGACTCGAACACTAGTTGACCGATCAGCATGAAAATTGGCACATCTAAGTGTTTTTTCACGGCGGTTTTTATGCTGTTCGTTTTACTATGAAGCATATAACATTCACATAGTTTTCTCTACTCGCTTTTCTTTTACGTAACTCATTTACATTTCTCTACTGGCCCTTCAACATACAATTCATACAATTTCTATGATTGAAATATAAATGCAACATATTTCATTCACACAACTTTCTCTGCTTGCTTTCCTTACGGTAGTATTTGGAGTTGTTTCAGAGTGCTTTTGCATAATGTCTTCGCGATATTTTTGTTTATTTACTTATTTATTTTATTTTTATTTTATTTCGTGTTTCATAGTATCCCAAGAGTTTTGGTTACTTCTTTGTTTAAGCGTATTAAATAATTTTTACTTTCTCCACTACGTATAGTAAAGTAGTGGAAGTATTGTATTCCACACAAAAATTCGACGTCGAGATTTTACCGGAAATATATGCTTTGAGGCCCCTGAATAAAAAAATACGTTTTTAGAAAAAGGTCCGTCTGTGTGTGTCAGTCTGTGGACAGCATAACTCAAAAACGAAAAGTCGGTTAAAAACTAAAGTTGGTATTTAAGTTTAATGTCCTTCAAGGATGCGACACGAAGATTTTGAAGAAAATAGCCCCACCCTAAACTACCCTTTATATGGAAAATTTTTCGAAAATTTTGATTTTCTTGAAAATGTCTCTAACGATTTTGATTAAAATGTCATATGTTTGAGATATTTTTATGACAAATGAAATGTATATCTTGAATTTTCTGGCTATAGCCCATGTAGTCGTATTTACTCTGGACAACTTTTGCATAACTGGTAAACCGTTAGAGGTAGACCAAAACATACTATACAAAAAATGTAGATCTTGCTAAAACACACAATTTATGTCTCAATATATTTTCTTGTAGGGTGAACCATTTCGGAGATATTCCTTGTTATGTGTGTAAGATTCGGAAAACATAACTTTTGTGAAATGGAACATCGTTGTTCATTTTTTTATACGTTAAGCGTGCAAAGAGAACGGAATCTCAAAGCTTTAAAATATTTAACTTCGCACAAAGCCTTCTGTATTCTAATATTCCCCTTGTACCTGCAAGGAAATAAACAATAAGATAATTTGTACAAATGTTTATCTCAACTAACATGAAGAAGATATAGGAATAAGAGTTTGTAAGAATGGTTAGTACAAGAGTAGAGAAAGTCATGTGAGTGCAACACGTCAGATTATTTGCAATAAAAATCCAAAAATGGATTGTTTTTACCAAACAGGCTAAAATATCACTTTTGGATCAAATCCAGAGGTTAATCGATCGTGAATGGATGTTTTACAACCAAACTTGCGTCGTAAAGTCGATCCTACTTTGGCGGACTTGCCTTGTGGCATCAGAGCATATTGTGAGATCGGCGGCATTGCGGGAGAAAAACCGACTTAATAATTTAGAAGCCCTCCCTTTTTCAGAGCATTCATTCTCAGTGAGTTATTTGTGCTATTTGTTGTTTGAGAAAACGTGCGCAATTCATCTTGCTGGTCGTGTTTTTCTTGCTCCTAGCTGTAAACGAATGTGACACAGAGAAAGGGTGAGCTTAAAGAAATATTTTCTGCTGTGTGGGTCACATTTTATTGCATCCAGGCGCTTCTCCACAAAACGGCAATATTTACTGCCCTAGGAAATTATTCGAAAACGCATTAAAGGTATATATTTTACAATAGCGTTTATTGTTACTGTGTAGCTAGAGTGTGCTGCTCTCTAGCGGCAATTGTTCATGATAAAGTGACCTAAACTACCCATTGTTACAAGAGTATATTCAGGAAACAACCTGATGTGTTGCACTCACATGACTTTCTCTACTCATGTACTAACCATTCTTACAAACTCTTATTCCTATATCTTCTTCGTGTTAGTTGAGATAAACATTTGTACAAATTATGTTATTGCTTATTTCCTTGTAGGTACAAGGGGAATATTAGAATACAGTAGGCTTTGTGCTAAGTTAAATATTTTAAAGCTTTGAGATTCCGTTCTCTTTGCACGCTTAACGTATAAAAGAATGAACAACGATGTTCCATTTCACGAAAGTTCTAAGTTTTCCGAAACTAATACAAATAACAAGAATATCTCAGAAATGGTTCTCTCTACAGAAAAAAAAGTTCAGACATAAATTAAGTGTTTTAGCGGGATCTATATTTTTTGTAAAGTAACATTTTTTTCTCTTTCTTACGGTTTACGAGTTATTCAACTAAATGGGCTATAGCCAGAAAATTCAAAATGTACATTTGATTTGTCATATAAATATCATACACAAACATACGGCAGTTTAATCAAAATCACACTCACACACAGACACACACACACACACACACACACACACACACACACACACACACACACACACACACACACACACACACACACACACGTATTTTATTATTTATGCAGAACGAAAGAAGGAATGCTGTCTCATAATACTGTAAGCACCTTCTGCTCTGCTTGTCAGTCGCTGAAGCAAATGGCAGTGTTGATGTGGGTTCAGGATTACGACAAGAGGCTCTGGGACGTGCCTCGAGAGTTCCTTTGCGCTGTTCACAGGCAGCAGCCAAGATAAGAATCTTCCCTCGCCAGCAGAATGCTCTTGATAACGTGGGGCAATCTTCCTTCCTTCTGATAATATGACGTATGACCAACATACAGGCGAAAACTAACCTATCTTCTTATACTACAATGATAAGATAATTTGTACAAATGTTTATCTTAACTAACACGAAGAAGATATAGGAATAAGAGTTTGTAAGAATGGTTAGTACAAGAGTAGGGAAAGTCATGTGAGTGCAACATCTCAGATTTTTTTTTTAGTTTCGTGTTTAGCTGTGATTTTCCATTCCATCCTGATACGTAAAACGGAGACGCTCTTTTGGCGACTTTCCAGCAGAACTTTCTTCACAAACTCCGAGAGTTGTAGAAATAAAACAACTAAAAAACACGAGTGTAAAAACCAGAGAAAATGTTTCATCTTATGCTCGCTGAAATACAATTTTAGAACTACCAAATGGAGTTTTAAATGTGTTGGTACAGAAAAGGACAGGAAAAGGAGATTAAAAAGCCTGTTGGAAATGCAGCACTTATATCACTTTTCAAAATATTGCATAGCGTGAAAGATACGGACTAAATGGTATCGGCATCTGAGGATAAAATATTTGATCTATTCCACTTGTGGGGCTTTTTCATTCATGCGCCTCCTCATGCATCAGGCAATTGTTTGTCGGTCTGGGTGGCTCAGTTGGTTAGACGCTGGTCTACTGATCCCAAGGTCCCGGGTTCAAATCCGGTCCAGACCGATGGATTTTGTTACTGCCGTGTTTGTTACTTTGGCAAAAGTAAGGTTAGGTATTTTCTGCGCAAGCGCGTTGAGAATGAATGTTGGTATAAGGTGCTATGGTTAACAGTTGAGTCTGGTGTAAGAAGTTTAATCAGGGCAGTAAATGGTACTTAGGGCCGGCCGTGTCTTTGAGGCCTGTTAATTGGCACGGTGTTCTCCAAGCTACCGCCATCGATTCTAGCAGCACCAGCATGGGTTTAAGCCGGCCAATTAGCCTCCTAGCCATCGATTGTTTATCCTGCCCTCTAGCACAAACCTTACATTTCTGTCATCCTGCTGAATCTGCGTCGGAAACCGACACTAGAGTCTGAGATATGCCTTTAGTATTACCGCCACTGCTGATGGTTTCTGGGTAATTTAATCCTGGCATTCCCAAAGGGACCACTTTATGTCCAACAGCAATGTTTATTTTCTCTACTAGTAAGTAGAATATACAATACGTAGTGACATTCTAAGCAGTATTAGCTTTGACAACCAGGGAAACCTACGAAAAACACAATGATAGAGACCGGCTTTTGGAATCGAACATAGAACCGAGGTGCCATTTCCTTTGGTCATCTGCATATTAATGGATTATTACATTTTTGCAATTCAAGAGAACGTCGTTCTTCTATTCGAATTGTCTTGCATTCCGTTACCGTATTTTACACTTCTTTCGACAGCGTATTCCGGACTCCAGAAAAAAAGGGGGAAATGGCAAACTTTGTGTAGTTTAATCTGGAGGTGCCGGGAAATTTATGAGGAAAGAAGGAGTCCTTCTCGAGATTGAAAATAGTGAGGGTGAAAACAAAGGGGAAAGTTGGATGGTAAATATTCCAAGTGCATTTCTTAGAGTAATGTATTCAACACACGAATCTTCGGAAACACAGCGCAGCATCTTTATGCCAACATCCCATCTTCCTTTGTCCAAAGTTAATAATCCGTAGGAAACACTCCCTTTTCCAACTACTGAATCAGAGCCTTCAAAATTCCTATCTTGAAAAATGACAGGAAATCTTTTACTTCTCGTTACCCTTTCTTGTTATATCCAAAAGAAACATTAGTTTCGTAGGAAAATCCCTTTTCTGACGAGGGGAAAAGGGCTACAAGAGAACCGAATCATATAACTGAACGCACAACAAAAGACAGTCGGGGCCGGGTTCAAAAACGGTCAATGTCAGGATGCCTCGCGCGACTGTATTGGACACGTGACAACAATCATTGCGGCAGAATAAAAAAGAAGTTTTCTAAATCATTCGAGAAGCGTCCAGTGGCTTGCGTATTTGTAGAAGTTCGAGAAAGCAACGTACTGGTCCACCTACCTAATAAATAAGACGTGAAATAATACAGCATATGGAAATATATTCTTTTCTTTTCTTCCATCTGTTAGTTTGCGTTTCGTAAGTCCAACTCGGTTCATGACCAATTTACGACAGTGAAATTGAATAAAACATGAGCGAAGTGTGTCGGTACTAATAATAAACAGAGCAGTGTATAAAATATACAGAAAAGAACATTTTCATGCGGTGCTAAGACACGCAATAGAATAAACTTAGAGCCGAGTGAAGCTTACAGGAGCTGTATTTAAAGACAGACATACGCGCAGACATTTTTTCTAAAAATTTTAATTCTGTTTTTGTCCTGGAGGGCTCAAAACATGTATTTTCCGTAAATTTTTATATAAAATTTTTGCTTCGAATACAACAGTGACGCCGGCCGCGGCGGACAACAAAGAACGGTCGGGCCATACTCCTGCGCGTTGCAAAGGCGCTCAAGTACAAGCTGCCCCACACCACTCACGCGAGCAAATACGTGACAACAATCAGAGCGGCAGAATCAAACGGGGTATTTGAGATTCGAGAAGTTCCCGGCGGCCGGCGTATTTGTAGAGGTTCCAGAAAAGGTGAAGTTCAAGAAAGGTCCGTGTTAAGTCATCCTCTGTATATAGGGAGGCAAGGCCACGAGTTTTGTTAAAAATAACAGAACCCTGTGTAAAATATACAGAAAAGAACATTATCGTACGACACGCAATATAACAAATAAATTAAAAAATCTGACGTGTTGCACTCACATGACTTTCTCTACTCTTGTACTAACCATTTTTACAAACTCTTATTCCTATATCTTCTGCATGTTAGTTGAGATAAACATTTGTAGAAATTATCTTATTGCTTATTTCCTTGTAGGTACAAGGGGAATATTAGAATACAGTAGGCTTTGTGCGATAGTCAAATGTTTTAAACCTTTGAGATTCCATTCTCTTTGCACACGTAACCTTAAAAAAAAAAAAAAAAAAAAAAAAAAGAAAAAAGAAAAAGAAAAAGAAGAAGAAAAAAAAAAAGAACGATGACCCATTTAACGAAAGTTCTAAGTTTTCCGAAACTCACACACATAACAAGGAATATCTCCGAAATGGTTCACCCTACAAGAAAATTTATTGAGACATAAATTGTGTATTTTAGCAAGATCTACATTTTTTGTGCAGTATGATTTGGTCTATCTCTTACGATTTACGAGTTATGCAAAAGTCGTCCAGAGTAAACAGGACTACAGGGACTATAGCCAGAAAATTCAAGATATACATTTCATTTGTCATAAAAATATCTCAAACATATGACATTTTAATCACAATCGTTAGAGCCATTTTCAAGAAAATAAAAATTTTCGAAAAATGTGTCATGTAAAGGGTAGTTTAGGGTGGGGCTATTTTCTTCAAAATCTTCGTGTCGCATCCTTGAAAGACATTAAACTTAAATACCAACTTTGGTTTTTAACCGACTTTTCGTTTTTGAGTTATGCTGTCCACAGACAGACTGACACACACACGGACTTTTTTCTAAAAATGCTTTTTTTGGATTCAGGGGGCCTCAAAACATATATTTCCGGTGAAATCTCGACATCGAATTTTTGGGTGGAATACAATACTTCCCCTACTTACCAGTAGAGAAAGTAAAAATTGCATTCGCATATTCCCCTTGTAAGTTACTAAAGTTTATCGGTTAACATGAATTAGATGATTAGATTTGTAACATTATTGTGTAGAACAACAGAGTGTCATGTGTGTTCAACATATCACATTTTATTTTTCTTGTCTAAACCAAATTAGAGCAATTAGTGGTTAACGTCATGTGGCTTGAACCTCCCGCCAGTTATGTATGTCTCATCCCAGTAGAGGCGCTTCTATCGCAAATCACCTTCAACTTCAACTTCTTTTATTATAGAAAACATTTGCCCGGTGCCGGTACAGAAGGGCCCGGCTTACAGGCTAAAATTAACATTAATTATAGTTTACAGTATTTACATGTTCATGTTTGCTTTTATATGTTCAAAAACCCATACAGTGGGCAACTTTAGCCCACCGAGAACAGTTTTTGGGCGTATACTCGGTCTTATGTTGTCCGTTTTTGATAGTTTTTTTTTCTTTAAATTTATATACACGGATACATACACACACTCACTCCTGGGCATACCACACATATGTCCCATCACACGCACACACACACACACACACACACACACACACACTCGCTCGTATATACATATTTACACTGCACTATATACACTTCACTATTTACAGTTTTTCCGCAGTTTTCCTGTGCGGCCAGGTTGCAGCTCCTGAGGCGTTTCCGAGGCACAGACCTCTTCCGGAATGTGTGGCCTAGGGCCTGGGTTAAATGGGTGCGCATCAGTCGGCGAGCCATGCAATGTTTAAAACATTTTAATTCTAGCATGCTTACGATGCTTTGGCTCGCCCTTGCCAATATTGGCAATCACGTCATTTTGGTGATTCCTGATGCGCGCCCACGCGACAGTGGCTCTTTTTGTTATTGCCTCGGGTATGGAAGGGATCTGGGTTTCCTGGTGAAGGGTTCGGTTAGTGGTTAGGATGGGAGCAGAGAGGATTTTCCGGAGGGAGAGGTTTTGGAGGGTTTGGATAGTCTTCAGGGCGGTTTTTGAGGCGTTTGCCCAGGCCACACACGCGTAAAGAACCACTGACAGGATGAAAGCCTTATACAGGACGAGTTTGGACTTCAATTGCAGCTGTTTGCTGCGGAAGATGGGGGCGCATAACTTTAGCCGCTGTCTGCCTTTGTTGGCGCTATTTTTTATGTGGGTGGACCAGCACATTGTGCGGTCCAAGGTAACCCCTAAGTATTTAACTTGCCGACGGCAATGCAATACCTGACCACCGACCGTTAGGTCCATTGCCAAAGTGTGATGCCGCTTAGAGAAATGAATCAGCTGGCATTTGTTGGGATTAGTTTTGATTTTCCAGTCATGTTGCCATGAAAGGAAGTTGTTAACATAACGTTGCATTTCTGCAAGGCCGAAACGGGGATTTCTATGGTGGTTGTATATTGCAGTGTCGTCGGCTACCTTACATCTGACGTCCACTGGGAAATCGTTGGTGAATAATATGTACAAAAAGGGTGACATGATTGCCCCTTGTGGGACGCCAGCTCGCATCACTCTCTCCCGTGAGGAGGAGCGGCCCACTTGGACGTAAAACTTCCGTTTTTCTAAAAAATTGTGCAGCAAATACAGATAATTTTGAAGAGCCGGGAAATTGTGGTGCAGTTTGTAAATAAGGCCATTGTGCCAGCACCGGTCGAATGCGGCTTCTACGTCCAGAAATAGCGCCAACGTTGAAGCCCCATTGTTAAATTGCTCTGTTACGTCATCAGTTAGTCTGAGAAGCTGTAAATCAGTAGAATGTCCTTTTCGAAAACCAAACTGTGAATTTGAAAGTTCATGAGATTCCGAAACTTGTTTTTGAAGTCGAAAAAGTATAAGTTTTTCGAGCAATTTACCAATAGTAGACAAAAGGCTAATGGGGCGGTAGTTTTGCGGTTGCCTGGTGCTTTTCCCTTGCTTTGGGAGCATAATTACCTGGGCTCGTTTCCAGGTAGAGGGGAAATAGCCTTGCTGCAGACAGGCGTTAAATATTTTAGTCAGTTGCACCAGGGCTTTTCTCGGGAGATGCTTAAGTTCCTCATTAGTCACTTTGTCTGGGCCGGCAGCTTTCCCATTAGGTAATTTCCTAATGAGCTTGTAAACTTCCTGCGGTGTTATGATGGGTAGGTGTTGCTCTTGCTTCTGCGCCACCCAGGTTTGTACCCATGTCTGTACCTCCCGCTCTATATCGCGGTTGGTAACTGGGTTTTCGCTGAATCTGTCTTCAAGACAGTCAGCGAAGACCTCGGCTTTCTCCTCTTCGGAGAAGTGCAGGCCGCCATGAGTGTGCAGCGCCTCAGTTGCGGAGTTGACGTTCGTGGAGACTTTAAATGCCTTTAATAATTTCCACAAGGAAGAGTCCGAATGGGTGGTACTCAGCATTTTGTTTTCCCACTGTTCAGTTTTGTTGATTTTAATTTGATGCCGAATGATGTTGCGTAGCCATTTGGTAGCACTTTATATTAAGGCTGACGGGTGTACCGCCACAGTCTTGTCAAGCGTCGTCTCCGCGCAATGAGTTGCTCTACCTCGGGGTACGTGCAAAAACCGGGTGGTCTTGTGGTGTAAGTGGTAGCGCTTCTCTTGGCCGTGTGTAGCGAGGCAGTGAAGTTTTCAATGGCGACATCTATGTCTGCCTCGCTGTAGTATGACAGCCTGGGTTGCCCCATCCCGTGCATTTCCGTGGTGAACTTATTCCAGTCGGTCTCAGCCCTCCTTCGAGGCCCAGAGGCACCGGCTGGAATGCCACCCTGTATATCGAAATGCACGGGAAGATGGTCAGAGTCCAGGCTGTGATACACTGCAAAGTTAATTAAAGGTGTCGCATTTTTTGTTAGTACGAAGTCCAAAATTTCGGGGTCAAAGTGCCCCGATCTGTGCCAAAATGTGGGATCTGGGGGAAGGTGTACCTCTAAGTCGTCATTATCTGTTATAAGTTCAACCAGGAGATTTCCAGCCGCGTTTGCCCGGCGTGAAAACCACCAGGGGTGCCGAGCGTTGAAATCTCCTGCAATTATAACGTGCTCCTCTAAAGCGAGGATTTGTTGGAGGTCATGTATGAAATTTAAGGAGTTGGGGGGCCGATAGAGCGCTACCAGCATCACCGTTTGATTATTTACACGGGTTTTGAGTGCTGTGCACTCTAACGCTGCCATTGCAGGTAGCGTAACAGAAGCATGAGCAACAGTGTTTCTGAGCAAAATAGCAGTCCCTCCCCCCTGTCTGCCAATTCTGTCGTTTCGAAAGATTTGATACCCCTGGAGCTTAAAAGTGTGCTCTTGCTGTAATTTTGTTTCGCAAATGAATGCGACATCAATTTTGTTACGCCGCAGGTAATTTTCAAGTTCGTGTTGCTTCCTGTGGATGCCATCTGCGTTCCACAGGAGTGCTCGAGTTAAAGTTATGCCTCCCCTTGAAGTTGCCATTTACTCGACGAGAGTGGTAACCAAACATATGATGACTTCCAGCTTCTCCATGGTACTGTTGCAGCTTTTTAATCTTGCGATTATGGGTCGCAACTTCGTTAATAGTACTGGGAGGTTTAAATCCTTGAAGAGGCTGAACATTTCTTTCAAACCTCCCAGGTCGCTGGTGGGTGCCTCTGAGGGCTGGGGTTGTGGAGGGGGGCCATTTGGCGGTTGCACGGGTGCATTTCGCCCTCCGGCGGCTCCTGCAAAAGAGGTGCCGTTTTGGACCAGGGCCGGGTGGAGGATGGGGCGTGGCCCTGGTTGAGTACCAGGAGAGTTCCTGGCTACAGCGGCCAGTTGACGGCGGTGGCGTTCCATCTTAAATGTCTCGCACCCCCTATAGCTGGCAGGATGCGCCTCCCCACAGTTGGCACAGTGGGGTACAACGTCTTCCTTGGCCTTTCTTGGGCAGTCAGCTAGGCGGTGGAGGTCACCGCAAAGAACACACCGGGAGGTCATGTTGCACATTTTGAATGTATGTCCTAATTGTTGGCAGTTGTAGCATTGGGTGATATTTTGGGAGGTTTTGAGGACCTCCACGGTGACCATCATGTGGCACACCTCTCTTTCCTGCAAAAGCTTTTGATTTTCAGTGGTTCTAGACAAGCTTACCTGAAAATTTGGTAGAGGCCTGCCGCGGGAAACCATCTGTCTAACTTGCACGCCGGTGTAACCCTTCAGTTCTAAGTCCTCTTTGACGTAGTCCACTTGCAGGTCTGCAGGCAGGCGTTTAATCACGTACCGCAGAGGTTGCTCACTTCTGGGTGTGAAACTGAAGTTTTCCACACCGGCGTGTGTCAGGAGCTGCATGGTGGGGATGGCGTCTTGTTTTCTCAGAAGGAACAGCTTTAGGCAGTCCCTCGTTGTTTGAAGCTTGTAGGATCCGTATGGGAGAGAGTTCTTTAGTGTCTGTAGCACTTTCACGGCCTGGCGGACATCCGGGATGATGATCCTCGGCGGCTTTTGATTTTCTGTATTTTGTATGCTGGGTGTTTCTGTTGCTGTTGTTGTTGTTGTTGCTGAGGAGGTACCTGGCATTGTTGGGTGTGGGTGGGGAGTGGGGCGGGTTTTTGTAGGTGTCTTTTGGTGTTGTGGGATTCTTGGTTTTTGGAATTGTGGGATGGGATTCTGTGTGGGTGTAGGTAAAGCCGGGTATTCTGTCTCCTCGCGTTCTGCTGCTTGTAGTGGCGCGAAGGAGTTGCGTAGAGTGAGGGGGTGGGGTGGTGTCGACTGCCGTGGTTGTCTTTTGCTGTTTGTGGGCTGGCCGGGATGTTCACTTTCGGAATCACTTCCGTTGTCCCGCGTCCGTTTCTTCTTCGGGGCGGCTATCTTCCACCCCTCACTCTGTTTTACAAGCTCCCTCTTTTTCATCGCGTAGTCCCTGTAGCAGAACGCGACGACGACGACGACGCTATCTGGCAGGCTGAGATCAGCCCGAGGTGTGTCATACGTGTACCTGCCCTTTTAGGGCTTAACCACTTTATGACGGGATGTAGGATTTTGCAGGGTGGCGGGTGAAGTTTGAGGTAGTAGGTTATAAGGAGGCAGCAAGATTTTGCTCCTCAGCGGCTGCTTAATCAGTGTGCAACTTCCGTTGGGCACTGCTGGTGTAAAGGTCCAAATATGGAGGTTCATTTAATTTTGAATTTAGAATCCAAGCTTATCTTGGAGGACTGTGATGTATTCAGCTTTCGCTGTTGAAGGGATGTCTCCTTCGTTACCGGGGATGCCCGCAAGCCATGCGGGGAACCCGGTGTCCCACACGCATGCGTTCAGTGGGGTTGTAGTCCCCAAGAGACCTAATCAGGGCACTCCTATGTTGAGGAATTTGGTCGTAAAATTTGGTTGCCCGGCGCCTAATTTCGTCCTCCACATACGGAAGAGACGAGGCTTCGTGCAGTAGTCTCGAAGGGAATCCGCGGCATACAGAATAGATTATCCGAAGTCCTCTATTCTGTATACGCTGCAGACGCAGGAGATGGGAATCTGCGGCCATGCCCCAGATTTCGCAGGCGTATAGGAGTGGGATTATGAGTGCCCGAAAAAGGCGTAGCTTTAGGGGAACTGGCATCCCCGACCGCAGCATGGGGTACAGAGAGGCAGTTGCCCCACCGGCCCGCGCCGACAAGTCGTTGATGTGTTCCCGAAAAGTAAGGCCCTTATCGAGCTTCACTCCCAGGTAGGAGATGGAGTTTACCCATTCAATCCTTCTTCGCAGATAGATGAATGTGGGGAGATTGGCGGGGAATCGGCGCTTAGTAAAAAGTATGGCGCGGCTTTTCTCCGGGTTAATGGACAATCGCCAACGCCCGCACCATTCTTGGATAAGGCGGAGGTGTCGCTGTATTGGGAGGAAGGTTCTGTTAGGGTGTTTGTTTGTTGTGTAGAGCAACACGTCGTCAGCATATTGAGCTATGTTGACGTTCGGCTCTGTAGGTAGGTCGGCCATGTAGACGCTGAAGAGCGTGGGTGATAAAACAGAACCTTCGGGGACTCCGCCTCGGATTGGCCTGCGTGTGGATTTATTCCCCGCCACTGAGACCACAAAGGATCTGTGTCTAAGGTAGGAATGTAATAGGTGTATGAGGCGTGTGGGTAGCTCCAGTTGGATGAGTTTCCGGAGGAGACCGGCATGCCAGGTCGTAGAGAAGGCCTTCTCAACGTCCAGAGATACCGCGGCGGTGTAGGCCTTGTCCTGGTATCCCAGGGCGGCAGCCTCCACCACCCGCAGCAGCTGCTGGGGTGTTGAGTGGCCAGGCCGGAACCCAAACTGATGGGGTGGGATGGCTTGAATGTCCCCTAAGATAGGGGACAAGCGGGCGAGTATTAGTCTCTCGAATACCTTCGAGAGTACGGGTAGGAGGCTAATGGATCGGTAGTTGGCGGGATGGACCGGGTCTTTCCCTGGCTTCAATATGCAAATCACCCGGGCCTCTCTCCACTCACGTGGGAAGTGGCTGAGGGCGAGGCACATATTGAAGACCTTAGTCAGGTAGAGCACGGCCTTGAAGGGAAGGTGGCGGAGCATGACAGGTGTTATCCCGTCAGGCCCCGCGGCCTTTTTGCGGTCGAGACGTTGGAGTACGCCCTGGACTTCACTGGGTTTGACGATAGGAAGCCGATCCGCGTCGTCAAGAGGACGTCGAAAATATCGACGTACCTCCCCACGAACACGGTCGGAGAAGTCTAGGTCCTGCGGGTTATCTCTCGGCCGCATGGTCCTCTCCAGGTATTCAGCAAACGCATTTGCTTTGGCTTGGGGTTCATAGGCCAGGCCTTGGGTGCCATGGATTGGGGAGGTGTGTGATCCACCTCGGTTTCTCAGTCGTTTGGCAATCCGCCACACGTTGCCGTCACCTAGGTTCAAACGAGACATCGTGTCCTCCCACGCGCGCACTCTGTGCTCGCGCAGTTGGAGACGCACCTCGTGGCGTAGACGCCTTAGAAGCGCTAGGTTATGGCGTGTGCGGTGCCTCTGACAGAGTCTGCGAGCCGCCCAGGAGCGGCGGATGAGTAGAAGGAGCTCTAGGGGTAGGACGTCTGGGTGGAGAGGAGCTGGGGTGTGGACGGTGAGGTTGTGGACCGTTCGCTTCACCACAGAAGTGAAGGAAGCGACCGCCGCCTCAAGGGTTGGGATGTCGGTGATGTTGGGGTTGGGAGGGATGGAGCCATTTAGGCAACTCTTGACACAGTCCCAGTCGACGTTTCGGTGTTGATATGGGACCTCTTGGCTGGCAACCCGGGTGTTGGCGGTAGCCAACACTGGGTTATGATCGGAATGAAGTGCGTTGATGGATGTGAGTGACACGTGATATGGGAAATGTTTGATGACCGCGAAGTCTATGACGGATGGCCGTCCTGGACCTCGCGGATAATGGGTGGGTTGCCAGGGGCCCTCGACTCTAAGTTGAGGGTCCGCGTCGACCATGTGACTATGTCATTGCCTCTTCTGTCCGCGCGGGGGCCGCAATGCCAACGCGGATGCTTGGCATTTAGGTCCCCGGCCAGAATGACATGAGGATGTAGGGCAAGGATGGAGAGGTAGTCGTTAACAACGAACTGCCTCTGGGGTGGGTGATATGCAGACACCATCAGGACCTCAATACCGCCGAGGTGGATACAAGTAGCCGTGGCCTCAAGGGTTTGAAGTGGAGGGAGCTAGACGGGTTTGTGGACCACACTTCTCTTCACGAAGATCGCTGTGCCGCCCCCACGGCGGCCAACGCGGTCCGATCGGAGACAGTGATAGCCCTGGAGTCGGGATGTGAGGTTTTGGTGGAGATGCGTTTCTGATACCAAGATAAGATCAAGTGCATGCTCGCCAGCAAAGTGGTGGAGCTCGTTCTCCTGACCAGCCAAACCACACGCGTTCCAAAACGCGAACCTGAACGAGGTATTTACCCTAGTTCGATTCGCCATTTCGGGTCGCGCTGATAATGGTGGTAAGGAGTGCAAGCCCCTCCATGGCTATAGCCATTTTGCCGGCTTGGTCGGTGGCGGAAAGGAATCGTACCATCAGTTCGCAGAGCTTCTGGCCATGGTTTTGCAGCAACTGCTGCAACCACGCCATCATATCTGAAAACTGTGGTGTAGGAGGGGTGGGGGTTTGTTGTGGAGTTGGAACGCGAGCATATTGAGGAAGCATTTTATGGAAATAACACGACGGTTTGCCATATCCTCCTCCAAATTCGTGCAGGCATTTCCTTGATAATATTCGACAATAGATGACAATTACGTAAACGTGAATAGAGAGGTGTTAATATGGTATATTGTGATGCAAGTTTGTTAAGTGCATAATGGCATGCTTGTTAATCCGTCTAACCATCAAAACCAAATAGCTTTTCATTAGTGCTGCCATCTCTTGTTAGGGACAAATATGAATAATTTCTGGAAGCTATCCATTTGAGATTGAAGCTCTGACTGTCAATCTAGCATCTTTATATTTACTCTCAGAAGACAGATATTTTGATAATTGGTATTTAATATGTATGCACTGCAATTTTTTTTTTTTTTTTTCTCTTCGTCTAACAGTTTTCCCACAAATGGATCACATAATTTACTAACTGATGTTTTCTGCACGGTGGTAACTTCACCTTGACATGAACAACGCCTTTCAGTTTACTTCTTTCAATACCTGACTTTTTGCGCAGATAGTCCGCGGTTCAAATAGAATCGAACGAACAAGACGTTAAAGTATATGAAGAAATTGAGTGGGAGGATGAAGACACGGTATTACGTATGCAGGTATGTTCCGAACAAACAACGGTGATCGGCAAAGTAAAGTGCACATACGGAAATATAAGATTACGGACAGATAGGGAACCAAAGGAAAAAGAGGAAATTGCCACCCCGTCCTGCATGTGACCAGGAAGAAAGAGCAAGTGGTCGAGTTGAAAACAAAATGAAAAGTTTAAAGTTAAATAGGAAGTATAAAAGCGAAGAGAAGTGGGGAAAGAAGGCGGAAGTGATTAGTAAAGTAGAGGAAACATTGTATTCCACCCAAAAATTCGATGTCGACATTTCACCGGAAATACATGTTTTGGGGCCCCCTGAAACAAAAAAAAAAAAAAAAAAGCATTTTTAAAAAAGGTCCGTGTGTCTGTGTGTGTGTGTGTGTGTCAGTCTGTGGACAGCATAACTCAAAAACAAAAAGTTGGTTAAAAACCAAAGTTGGTATTTAAGTTTAATGTCTTTCAAGGATGCGACACGAAGATTTTGAAGAAAATAGCGCCACTCTAAACTACCCTTTACATGGAACATTTTTCGAAAATTTTTATTTTCTTGAAAATGGCTCTAACGATTTTGATTAAAATGTCATATGTTTGAGATATTTTGATGACAAATGAAATGTATATCTTGAATTTTCTGGCTATAGCCACTGTAGTCGTATTTACTTTGGATGACTTTTGCATAACTGGTAAACCGTTAGAGATAGACCAAATCATACTATACAAAAAATGTAGATCTTGCTAAAATACACAATTTATATCTCAATAAATTTTCTTGTAGGGTGAGCCATTTCGGAGATATTCCTTGTTGTGTGTGAGAGTTTCGGAAAACTTAGAACTTTCGTGAAATGGATCATCGTTGTTCATTTTTTATATGTTAAGTGTGCAAAGACAACAGAAACTCAAAGTTTAAAATACGAGTATTTGACTATCGCACAAAGCCTACTGTATTCTAATATTCCCCTTGTACCTACAAGGAAATAAGCAATAAGATAATTTGTACAAATGTTTATCTCAACTAACACGAAGAAGATATAGAAGTAAGAGTTTGTAAGAATGGTTAGTACAAGAGTAGAGAAAGTCATGTGAGTGCAATACATCAGATTTTTATATCGGGTGTGCAGATTCATTAGACCTTTACCGCCAGTCAGTTTAAATAAATGACGTCATTATTAGTGAACGCCGACGTGCAGGCGTTTCCGACTTCGTAAGGAGGTTGAAAAACTGTTTTTTCACTGCGTTTTTTGCACCCGACATGGAATTTACCACTGACCAGAGATTTGGCATAGTTCAAAACTCAGTCTATAGTTGGAATATTGGCCTTTGTATGAACGATTTTCTGCGATCTTACCTAGAATTCCATCAAGTGCTATACAAAACATGATAAAAACTCTCCTAGTAACCGTGCACGATAAATATTTTCTTTGTTAAAGACGCTGTCAGTTGCCAACATACCAAAAGTGCAACCGGTATGCTTGAATTTCGTCCCGCAGGAGTTCTTTAAATCTACTGACATAGGACTGCCGCTTTTAAGCACACGTAAAAACCACGTAATTTGTGATGTCAACTCGTAGCTCCTATGCTCTCCTATGCCGACTGCTGCTTTCTGATGTCTTCTGCTCCGGCTGCTCTGGCATGTGATCTTAACATCAGGGTATGCGTGAGTGTTTGCGAATAAAACCAGAACTTCGTTTAAACACTTTTATTCTCACCAAAATAAGAAAGCGTGAGATTTGCCGATCGTTATTAAATTAGTTGAGTCGTTACCGTGTCTTTACTAAGACAGAAGATTGTTAATATTAACCATAATGTGTCCTCACACTTGAGGATCCGGAATACAAGTCCCGTAGCTGAGATACTCGCTCGGCGGTCTGGGCGGCACGTGTCGGGTTCTGGAGGGCAACTCTAAACTATCCTTTCTCTCCGGGTTCTCGCAGGTAAGTGTCTGTGCGTTATGACGCTCTCTGTACCTTTCACTTCCTAATTAGCAACAGGGTTCCGAAGAAACGACCATCCCTTGTTTACCTACTCAACACCTGCGCTGAGCGATTTCCAGGACAACTGGTCTTACCAGGCCTCGCTTGACTACCTGAAGCTCGCCCCTAATGAATTGTCTGTAACATTTCGTGCCTTTTGACAATTTTAGTCACAACTAATATTCCCAGATCTCGTACATTTATACACGTAGCAATTTTAACATTTTCTGATTATCTAATTCCGCCATGTGATGCAGTATTATATCCATAATTATGGCGTTCACAATTTCGGCTTCATTTGTAAAAATCTGACGTGTTCCACTCACATGACTTTCTCTACTCTTGTACTAACCATTCTTACAAACTCTTATTCCTATATCTTCTTCGTGTTAGTTGAGATAACCATTTGTACAAATTATCTTATTGCTTATTTCCTTGTAGGTACAAGGTGAATATGGGAATACACTAGACTTTCAGCGATAGTCAAATCTTTTAAAGCTTTCAAACTCCGTTCTTTTTGCACGGTTAACGTAAAAAAATGAATAACGATGTTCTATTTGACAGAAGTATAAGTTCTCCAAAACCTACAGAAATAATGAAGAATATCTCCGAAATGGTTCACTCCACAAAAAACTTCATTCAGACATACATTTTTTGTGTAGTAAGATTTGGTCTATCTGTTACGATTTACCAGTTATACAAAGGTCATCCAGAGTAAATACGACTACAAGGGCTACAGCCAGAAAATTCAGGATATAAATTTCACTCCAAGTTTAGCATTTCCAAGTGGCCTCAACAGAAGGGTGGAGGTGCTAAGGTCCCCTTTCGAGCTTTGTCTATCCTATCTGCATGTCCGGACCTGAGGAGACCGTTCTCTTTCCATATTTTCCCTTCATTCAATTTCCTTATCGTCTTATAGTTACTGGTGTATAGGGTTTTCTTGGCGCTAGGTGGCGTTACGCGGTCGTTGCCCTCTTGTGGTTGGGGAGCGTTGTACGACACCGGACACGGGGTGCTGGTGCCTGCCCAGGGGGGGACCTGGTGCGCAGATGATGATATCTTAACACTTGTTAGGGACTTCCGCGCTTGTCTGGATGCCATCCTGTGGCTCCTGAGGTTTCTTACCTTACTTCTGGGGGGAGGTGTAAGATGGAGTGGATATAGCAGTGCGCGGGGTGTGCCCCTGCGTGTATTTCCTTCACCCTTTTACACATCTGGTTGGCCCGGTACCTTGATCCAGAGGATGAGGGTTTACAGAGAGCAAATTCCCATTCCTTGTTCACTTCCCAGTACAACTTCCCTTCATTTACGTCTCGCAGGTTAAGCCGCGAAGCGGCTAAGTAATGCAGAAACGACACACGAACGGTATCAGGAAATTCGTGGATGTATTTATTTTTCCAAACATTGTCTAATCAACTCGGGGAATCGCCTAAAGTCGGCCTCTTGAATCCAACCCGGGACCTGCCACAGACACTACCGCCTGCTCGGTGCGACTGCAGTAATTGCACCTACCTTGAGAGGCACTTCGCGTGTCAAAGAGTTTCTCTAAGTACCAAGGCGATATTGTGTCTCCAAGAAGACAGACGTGTTCACCGTGTCAGAAGCTTTTTCCCTTCACCGATTCTCTTTTCTTTTTGCTGCCCTTCTTCACGTCTGGGTCGTCATTTTCCCCTTTTTCTGCGCGTTTCTCATAAAGGGCTCGCAGCTGTGACAAGTGTTGGGGCGGCGGGAATAAAATATAACAAATTTCCGTTCAGCAGATGCTAGATGGGCTTTATACTTTGCATGGCGGGGAGGGAAGAGGGCGGGGGAAGTGGAGGGGGGGGGGTTCCCTGGTGCATTCATAATCCCAGAATACTGAACTCTTGAGACAGAAGAGCGCTGGAATATATTCATAGGTTGAAATGCACAAGTTTTAACACCGCCATCATCATCATCATCATCATCATCATCATCATCATCATCATCATCATCATCATCATCATCATCATCATCATCGTCATCATCATCATCAGACCAACTGTTTGTGTGTGTGTGTGTGTGTGTGTGTGTGTGTGTGTGTGTGTGTGTGTGTGTGTGTGTGTGTGTGTGTGTGTGTGTGTGTGTGTGTGTGTAAGTCTGTGGACAACATAACTCAAAAACCAAAAGTCGGTTAAAAACCAAAGTTGGTATTTAAGTTTAATGTCTTTCAAGGATGCGACACGAAGATATTGAAGAAAATAGCCCCACCCTACACTACCCTTTACATGGAAGATTTTTCGAAAATTTTGATTTTCTTGAAAATTACTCTAACGATTTTGGTCAAAATGCCACATGATTGAGATAATTTTATGAAAAATGAAATGTATATCTTGAATTTTCTGGCTATAGCCCCTGTAGTGGTATTTACTCTGGACGACTTTTGCATAACTGGTAAACCGTTAGAGATAGACCAAATCTTACTATACAAAAAATGTAGATCTTGCTAAAATACACAATTTATTTCTCAATAAGTTTTCTTGTAGGGTGAACCATTTCGGAGATATTCCTTGCTATGTGTGTGAGTTTCGGAAAACTTAAAACTTTCGTGAAATGGAACATCGTTCTTCATTTTTTTATGTGTTAAGTGTGCAAAGAGAACGGAATCTCAAAGCTTTAAAAGATTTGACTATCGCACAAAGCCTACTGTATTGTAATATTCCCCTTGTACCTACAAGGAAATAAGCAATAAGATAATTTGTACAAATGTTTATTTCAACTAACACGAAGAAGATGAGTTTGTAAGAATGGGTTGTAAAGTATAAAGCAGGGAAGCTGATATATATTTTTTGCAGGGTACCGCAGAGAAACTTAGATGCAACATTCAGTTTTTGTGTGTTTTGAGATGATAATTCATCATTCTCGGATCTCTTGTATGTTAGATAACGGCCTTACAATGGACTGTGTACATTTCGGAACGAGCAGATATAAAAGCAAACGAGCTAGCTATTCCCTGATGAACACTCGCAGCATATTTATACAAGGAAAGTATTCAGGAAGGCAAAGCCAGCCGGCGAGCCTTTACAAGAACGATGTATACACACACACCCAGGTTCTCGGCTAGACCTTACACTAACACAACTTAACCTATCACTATTTACCCTTTTTACGCGTTTCTAGGTATATCGAGGTCTCCTCACAAATACATGTTTTGAGAGCCCTAAATACAAAAAAAAAAAAAAAAAAAAAAAAAAAAAATCTGATGTGTTGCACTCACATGACTTTCTCTACTCTTGCACTAACCATTCTTACAAACTCTTATTCCTACTCACTCACTGATTAAGAGATTTACGACGAACTTTGTGCTGTCCGTAAAGTTACACGTCTTCTTCGCAAAAACAAGGAACCCATGCCCATCTGTGCGGTTGATCTTGTTAACAACGACGAAGGTAGGGCTGTTATCAATCTTACCCGATTATTACACAGTGTAGTGAAAGTGGAACATCGCCGTCAAAATCCGGAACTGCCTCAGTGTACCAACTGTCAAACCTATGGCCACACCAAGAACTACTGCCATCTCGAACCCCGCTGTATAGGCAACCATCACTACTCCAAGTGCAGGAAGCCCTCTTCTACGCCGGCTCAATGTGTCAACTGCCAACAAGACCATCCGGCTAACTACCGAGGCTGTCGTCATATACAGCTGAAGGCGCTACCAGCAGCAGTCTTCGTGCACAACAACTACCCTCAGTTTCTCCTCAGTCACAACAGCCCCAGAATCAACAACCACCCCGACAGCACAATTCATCTTCCAATATTTCTACTCCGCCCTCTCACATACTCGCTGGTCGTTCTTCTGCCCCTCAAGGCCGTTCTTCAGCCGCCTCGCCAGAGAATTCTGCCTCAGCCCCTGCGTCTGGGACTTTTCTAAAAGATCTACTTGCACCACTAGGTAGATACATTTCTACACACCCTGTTATCCCCAGTTCTACCGCAACTACGCAGCTTCTTCGCTCACTTCTTTCTCCTTTGTTCTTCTCCAATGGCTCCCCGTAATCTGTTGTCACTACGTCAACTACTATGTCATTTATCGGCAGGACCGAGAAGCGGAAAAAGCTTCCGGTGGCGTGGCTCTCCTCGTCCGACGTTCTTTGAGTCACAGTGAGATATTTCTCCCACACGTGCCTAGTCTGAAGGTAGTGGGTATTAAACTCCACAGTGCGGACGGCGGTGACCTTGCCTATAAGCCACCTAATCGCCGGCTGAATACTACTTATCTCTTCCTGCTCTTCCCTTCGGGGAACAGCACTCTCCTTTTAGGTGACCTTAACTGTAAGCATTCCTCCTGGGGATGCCGAACAACCAATCCAAATGGACGGCTCCTGTTCACACCTCTTACAACCCAAGGCCTATCAGTATTGGCACCAGAGGATCCTACTTATTTTCCGTCCAATCCCCTATTCTCTCCTGATATTCTGGACATCGGTAGACATCGTAATCTTCACCTCCCCACTTTTGTTTCTTCTATAGCGGAACTTGACTCCGATCATTGCCCGGTGCTTGTCGCCTTTCATCTTCCCCCTGCCTTACGTCCATTAGTTCCTGGATACGTCAATTGGGATACCTTTCAGTCTCAACTGCATGCGTCGCTTACCAGCTCTTGCACTCGCTACTACCCATGATGTCGGCCTTGCGATTCAGCATTTCACCAACACCATTTGCAGCTGCGCCCGACTTTCCACCTGTCCGAATAGACGTCCTTGCTCTCCCCCATCTTAAGTCTACTACGAGAAAAACACAAAGTACGTCGACAGTGGCAACGAGACCGACAACCCTGGCTCCGTCGGAAGCTCAACGGTCTCATACGACGGGTGAAGCTGGAGCTGGAGCGACATCGCCTACAGACTTATGAGCACTATCTTGCGTCTCTCTCTCCTTCCGACCATACACTGTGGGAGGCCACTAAACGTGTTGTCCGTGAGCCGACCGTTGTGCCGGCGCTCTCCGTCGATGGTACACTCGTCACGGATGTTGCCACCAAGTGTGACATTCTGGCCAATCACTTTGAGCGTGTGTTTGCTCTTCCTCCGCCAGCCGACGGCAGACATGGAACAGGAATTGCATGACTACCGCACTCGGCCCACAGTTTCCCAAAAAATCTCGTTCACCAGACCACGAGAATTATCTTCCTTGATCCGAGCTTCCTTGAGCCTCTGGGGCCTCAGCCTACCCCTGCATGTTTCTGTGGGTAGAGAAAGTCACGTGAATTTCACACATATTTTCCAAAGTAATAGTGCATTTACTGAACTGCTGCTTGAAATTGCTTTATTTCTCTTAAATGTTGAGCAATGTCAGTAATAAAATCGGTAGGTAGCGAATTCTATGTGTCAGGAAATATTATGTCCTTCTCGCAAGGAAAGTTAAATTGAAATTCCTAACGAAAAATCCCTCTATTTCCTTTACGGTAGTTTTACTACCTCTGCTACCCTCGCTCGCTTGTATCCAATAAATGTTCCAGCAACTTCACTTGGCTGGTATAGTCAGGTTCACTGGACAAAGGCATTGAATACTTGCCGGGTATTTCAGTTAGTAACAAAGAAACACAAGGCTATTGGACAAGTACAACCTAAGTCTAAATGTTGTAGTGATAAATCATCAAACCACAGACAACGTCGGGTATTTCAGTTAGTAACAAAGAAACACAAGGCTATTGGACAAGTACAACCTAAATCTAAATGTTGTAGTGATAAATCATCAAACCACGGACAACGTCGGGTATTTCAGTTAGTAACAAAGAAACACAAGGCTATTGGACAAGTACAACCTAAGTCTAAATGTCGTAGTGATAAATCATCAAACCACGGACAACGTCGGGTATTTCAGTTAGTAACAAAGAAACACAAGGCTATTGGACAAGTACAACCTAAGTGTAAATGTTGTAGTGATAAATCATCAAACCACGGACAACGTCGGGCATTTCAGTTAGTAACAAAGAAACACAAGGCTATTGGACAAGTACAACCTAAGTGTAAATGTTGTAGTGATAAATCATCAAACCACGGACAACGTCGGGTATTTCAGTTAGTAACAAAGAAACACAAGGCTATTGGACAAGTACAACCTAAGTCTAAATGTTGTAGTGATAAATCATCAAACCACGGACAACGTCGGGTATTTCAGTTAGTAACAAAGAAACACAAGGCTATTGGACAAGTACAACCTAAGTGTAAATGTTGTAGTGATAAATCATCAAACCACGGACAACGTCGGGTATTTCAGTTAGTAACAAAGAAACACAAGGCTATTGGACAAGTACAACCTAAGTCTAAATGTCGTAGTGATAAATCATCAAACCACGGACAACGTCGGGTATTTCAGTTAGTAACAAAGAAACACAAGGCTATTGGACAAGTACAACCTAAGTGTAAATGTTGTAGTGATAAATCATCAAACCACGGACAACGTCGGGTATTTCAGTTAGTAACAAAGAAACACAAGGCTATTGGACAAGTACAACCTAAGTGTAAATGTTGTAGTGATAAATCATCAAACCACGGACAACGTCGGGTATTTCAGTTAGTAACAAAGAAACACAAGGCTATTGGACAAGTACAACCTAAGTGTAAATGTTGTAGTGATAAATCATCAAACCACGGACAACGTCGGGTATTTCAGTTAGTAACAAAGAAACACAAGACTATTGGACAAGTGCAACCTAAGTCTAAATGTTGTAGTGATAAATCATCAAACCACGGACAACGTCAGTCATTTCAGTTAGTAACAAAGAAACACAAGACTATTGGACAAGTGCAACCTAAGTGTAAATGTTGTAGTGATAAATCATCAAACCACGGACAACGTCGGATATTTCAGTTAGTAACAAAGAAACACAAGGCTATTGGACAAGTACAACCTAAGTCTAAATGTTGTAGTGATAAATCATGAAACCACGGACAACGCCGGGTATTTCAGTTAATAACAAAGAAACACAAGGCTATTGGATAAGTACAACCTAAGTCTAAATGTTGTAGTGATAAATCATCAAACCACGGACAACGTCGGATATTTCAGTTAGTAACAAAGAAACACAAGGCTATTGGACAAGTACAACCTAAGTCTAAATGTTGTAGTGATAAATCATCAAACCACGGACAACGTCGGGTATTTCAGTTAGTAACAAAGAAACACAAGACTATTGGACAAGTACAACCTAAGTCTAAATGTTGTAGTGATAAATCATCAAACCACGGACAACGTCGGGTATTTCAGTTAGTAACAAAGAAACACAAGACTATTGGACAAGTGCAACCTAAGTGTAAATGTTGTAGTGATAAATCATCAAACCACGGACAACGTCGGATATTTCAGTTAGTAACAAAGAAACACAAGGCTATTGGACAAGTACAACCTAAGTCTAAATGTTGTAGTGATAAATCATGAAACCACGGACAACGCCGGGTATTTCAGTTAATAACAAAGAAACACAAGGCTATTGGATAAGTACAACCTAAGTCTAAATGTTGTAGTGATAAATCATGAAACCACGGACAACGCCGGGTATTTCAGTTAATAACAAAGAAACACAAGACTATTGGACAAGTACAACCTAAGTCTAAATGTTGTAGTGATAAATCATGAAACACGTTATTTAACATTGAGGAGGTAGATTTTGCCTTTAAGCCTTGAGGGGTGAATCCTCTTACCTCACGCGATTACTGTTTGAAATTAAGGAAGGAAGGAAGGAAGGATCCACGTCACACCTCGCGGTGTTCTCCTTCGTTACAGTTAAGTCGTCAGTTCCCCGATCTCCCTCCCCCTCCTGTATTGATTTTGCCGTCAGCAAGTTAATGCGCACACATACCTTTGAGGAAATAAAATCGCTTCACACACTTCAGAGGAAATTAAAAATCTGGCGTTTACTAGTTTCTCTACTGTTATGTTTTGACGCCCCCTGAATCCAAAAAACAAATATTTTTAGAAAATGGTCCGTGCGCGCGTGTGTTTGTGTGTGTGTGTGTGTGTGTGTGTGTGTGTGTGTGGGTGGGGGGCAGGCAGTGAACGGGAAATAAACATCCCTAATTGAGATTGATCATTTAAAATGACAGGGTGGGATGTTTTGATACACTGAGGGGTAGAGGGGTGCTCACCCTCATCCCCCCAGGAAGGAGAAACGCTCCAAGAATACGGAGAACAAATTGGTAGCTACGTCTGCCTCCAAAAATGAAGAGAAGGTGGGAAAAGCTAACATAAACTTCAAAAATAAGGCTCTGTAAGACAAAAAGGAACCTCTGCGTCTGGCATGCCTACCTCTTTCCCCTCGTGCTTGATCAAATAATTGCTTTGTAAGGGTTTTCTGTTCTTGCTCTCTTTCTGTCCTATACTTGTAGGTTCTAAGAGATTCAACAGAAGCAAGCAATCATCTCAACTTAGTATGTAGTTTCTGAAACAGTCCTCTAACTGGAATGTCGTCACTTACGCAATCAGAAGCAGATCCGCTATCATATATTTCATTTGTACAAATGTTTATCTCAACTAACACGAAGAAGATACAGGAATAAGAGTTTGTAAGAATGGTTAGTACAAGAGTAGAGAAAGTCATGTGAGTATACGTTATTAAATTAAAGGAAAGCCATCAGAACTCGTAGCTTGACGTGGGCATTTTGTAGGTAAGTTATGCGTTTCTGAGAATATGTTCATTGAGTCAGTGACATCACGTGAGCAAATAAACAGGTTAGTGTACGTCACGCTATCTGCACCATTCTCACTTCCTGGTCATCCATCGCTCAGTGGACATCATGTCCCTCACTCAACAATGGGCTTCCGTAAATGGAGCAAACACACGTTCAAAGGAAACGGTCAATTTCAGTGAAATCGCTGCACATCACTTGCACAACTCCGGAGTATTGCTGGACTTCACAAACTATAACATACATCTTACTTTTTAACAAATTTTCTTACAAATAACATTTTTAGAATTTATCATTGTCTAGTGATAAATTCTGTCACAATTATAAACGCGGATAGCACAACATACCCGGCGTTCCCCTGTTTTATGAATTTTATGCCTACAACATTTAAACCTTCGTTGGATGCTATAAAAAAACCAAAATAAACAAATTTGTACTGTCGCTAATACCACAGGAAGAAAACTGAGTAGGAAAAGCTGTGAGAATATAACACATTGCATTTATATGTCAATAATAAAGAAAATTATATGAATTCTTTGTAGAAAAGGCACTTGAGAAAGAAGTGTGATTGCGTTTCGTAAAAAAAAAAAGTGAGTAGAGAAAACCATGTGAATATAATATGTGTTAGTTACATTTCAGTCGGAGGGTCAACCAGTGGACACAAATAGGCGATTGCATGCATATTTCAAGAGTTTTTAGTTGATAAAAATAAACCCCAAGTAGATATCCCTAATTTGTATACCTGCCTGTTATTTCGGTTACAGAGTGTCTCTGATGCTTGCAGTTAATAGAGGTATTCGGCGCGGCAAATTCACTTTGAAAACTGCTTCTTATGCACGTCTCTCTGTCTCTCTCTCTCGCCTGCAAACACCAACTCGAAAGTTTGAGACATCCGTCTCTTAGTTTTCTCCCTTCTGTTTTCAGTTTTCCTCTTTTATTCTTAACTTTTTATGTGAAACTTTATATTCTTTTAAGCCTAAGAAACTTGTGGTATCAGCTTGGCAGTATGAAGTTTAGTTTTTCCTCTGTGCAACGCGACGACGTACTTGTGGGGTTTTGATTTGTTGCACTCACATGACCTTCTCTACTCTCGTACTAAGCATTCTTACAAACTCTTATTCCTGTATCTTCTTCGTGTTAGTAGGCTTTCAATATATGTATGTATAACAAGGAGTATCTCGGAAATGGTTCATTCCACAGACAAAAAAATGTATTTGGCATAAATTATGTGTTTTAAAGAGATGTACGTTTTTGTATAAAGTAAGATTCTGTCGATCTCTTACCAATTATGCAAAAGTCATCATCAAAAGTGAAGAAGACTTCTCAGAAGACTTTAGTGAACGTTTTCTTTACCTTATGCGATATTTTCCTCGTGAAGTTGATCCGGTATTGCAGAATCTGTAATCGTTTTAACCTTTTTTTCCTGTTAGTGAATGAATATCACATCTTGGGAATCCCAGAATAGGGCTGCCATGATTTTCCTGCTCTTGAAGCACGTTTCGCCACTTTCCTGCCGTCAGTATCAGCAATATCTCATTGTGATGAAGTCATCGCTGTAATGTTTATATCTGTACAGAGTTAAATACCGTATTTCCAATATGCAACGAATCATATTTTAATTCTTATAAATTCCTTTTGTATGAAATCATAACAGTGGCATAGTCTGTGGACAGCATAACTCAAAAACGAAAAGTCGATTAAAAACCAAAGTTGGTATTTAAGTTTAATGTCTTTCAAGGATGTGACACGAAGATTTTGAAGAAAACAGCCCCACCCTAAACTACCCTTTACATGGAACATTTTTCGAAAATTTTGATTTTCTTGAAAATGGCTGTAAAGATTTTGATTAAAATGTCATATGTTTACGATATTTTTATGACAAATGAAATGTATATTTTGAATTTCCTGGCTATAGCCCCTGTAGTCGTGTTTACTCTGGATGACTTTTGAATAACTCGTAAACCGTAAGAGATAGACAAAATCTTAGAATACAAAAAATGGAGGTCTTGCTAAAACAAACAATTTATGTCTGAGTAAATTTTTTTGTAGAGTGAACCATTTCGGAGATATTCCTCGTTATTTGTGTAAGTTCCGGAAAACAAACTTTCGTGAACTGCAATATTTATATGTTAAGTGTGCAAAGAGAACAGAATCTCAAAGCTATAAAAGATTTGACTATCGCACAAAGCCTACTGTATTCTAATATTCCCCTTGTACCTACAAGGAAATAAGCAATAAGATAATTTGTACAAATGTTTATCTCAACTAACACGAAGAAGATATAGGAATAAGAGTTTGTAAGAATGGTTAGTACAAGAGTAGAGAAAGTCATGTGAGTGCAACATCTGTTTTGCTCCAATCTTGGATATCGAAGTTTCACTGTAACGTAAAGGTGTTGCCAATAGCGAGAGTGAACACTGCGTGGGTTGGTCAGGTTTTTGCGCAGCATTTCTTGTACTGGATATTCTCCGCCCGCCTGCCGCCCTGGCAGCTGTTTGTTGCAAACGCATTCTGCAGCCGCTGCAACCCTTGCTTGTTTCCAGGACATCGTCCATCTGAAAGTCTGCCTTATGCAGCTCATCCCTGACCTGCTCCTGACAGGTGTTTCTTGGTGACGTCATCGCTAGAACCGCTACAACACCACTCGGCGGAGTATGCGAATCACCTTTCCTGGACAGTACACAAGAGAAAAGTATCATGTTTGAGCGATAGTCAATTGTTTTAAAGCTTTGAGATTCCGTTCTCTTTGCACGCTTAACATATAAAAATATGAACAACGATGTTCCATTTCAGGAAAGTTTTGTTTTCCAAAACGCACACACATAACGATGAATATCTCCGAAATGGTTCACCCTACAAAAAAAAAAAAAAAAAAAATATTTAGTCATAAATTGTGTATTTTAGCAAGATCTACATTTTTTGTACAGTATAATTTGGTCTATCTCTAACGGTTTACCAGTTATGCAAAAGTCGTCCAGAGTAAATACGAGTACTGGGGCTATAGGGGGAAAATTCAAGATATACATTTCATTTGTCATAAAAATATCGCAAACATATGGCATTTTAATCAAAATCGTTGGAGTCATTTTCAAGAAAATCAACATTTTCGAAAAATTTTCCATGTAAACGGTAGTTTAGGGTGGGGATATTTTCTTCAAAATCTTAGTATCACATCCTTGAAAGACATTAAACTTAAATACCAACTTTGGCTCTTAATCGACTTTTCGTTTTTGAGTTACGCTGTCCACACACGCACTTTTTTCTACAAATATTTATTTTTTATTCAGGGGGCGTCAAAATATATTTGAGGTGATATCTCGACATGGACCTTTTGCGTAGAATATAATACTTGCTCTACTTACCAGTAGAGAAAGTAAAAATGTAATTATTGCGAAACTGAGTATAAAAAAAACACAAGAATGGGTTAAGAGATGGAATATAGGAGATTGACTGTTTGCATCTGATCCAAGGGTAATGGATTCAGTACCTACCGGTTAAGGTCGTTGTCCCCCCACCCCACCCGAGTAGCGCTTAATTTCATTCCAGTTAGAGGCAGGCGGGCGGGCGGGCGGGCGTTTGTTTTCTGTTTCATTGGCACGTGTAATGTCTGTTTTCTGGTTGGTCACTCTCATGCCCTTGCCAACTTTCTAAACCTGCAAGTGTGAGTGTTAGCCTAAGAGAAGAAAGGAAATACATTTTTGTGCAGTCAGTGGGGCGATTCGCCCTTAACCGCATTATTCACTCTTTCCATTTATCGTTTATGACGATAAAAAGCTAGTGTCTGCATGACCGAGCTTCGCTCGACTCTTTTTATTTCATTTTTATTTACTTATTCTTTGTAAAATTGTGTTTTTTGGAGAAGATAATTTTTAGATAAACTTCAAAAGCAAAACTTTAACTTAAGTGAGATTACCGTCCTTGTTACGTAGGGCTGACAGTATTTGGAACCCCTGTATATCTTGAAGCCGAAACTGTGAACGCCATAGTTATGGAAATAATCTGTGAAGAGTGGCAGAATTAAATAATCGGGAAATATTAAAATCAGAGTAGGTATAAAAGGTACAGACATGGGAATATTGTACACGGTTAAAATCGTCACAAAGGACACAGAATGTTACAGCCAGGTAATTAGTTGCAAGCGCCAGGTAATCAGGCTAAAATCCCGTAGGACCAGTTTTCCTGGAAATCGGCTAGTGCAGCTGCACTGAACTAGTCCTAGAAAAGACGCAGTAACGAACTAACAATCCTAATAGCGATCGGCAAACCTCCAACATTACTTTGATTGAGAATAAAACTGATTCAACGAGAGTTCTGGCTTTTATGTGAAAATACTCACGCATACCCTGAAATTAAGGTCCATACAGAGCAGCCTCGCCACGGAAACCAGCATTCCGCTTAGGATAGCGTTACTTCACGTCTGAAAGAGCTGCTTGGAGTATTACTTCACATCTTTCAAGTGATTATTTCGAAACCCTGTGCAATGTCCCATAATTACTACCGAAGCTATGTCAGAAATAATTTCCTTTACACATTTTACAAGTGACAAACTGTTATCTTTTCCCCTTACGTCCTGTATATGAAATCAAAGGGGAAATTTCAATTAGTAAGACTGCACAAAAAGCCAAAAATATGAATTCATTAGAAATTTTTGGCGGTTTGTCTTCCGTTAATCGTGAGTCCTTAACCCCAAAATAAGTCCACACTAACAAATTTATTTGGTTCATCTAATGCTGGTAGTAAATCGCAAGCGGCGGTTCATTTGTCTTTACGTATGTTAGCTATCAGCGAGAAGTGGGAGAGAGGAGACCAGACCAGAGGTGAAATGTCAGCAAAGCTCCCCCCCCCCCCCCCCCCCCCCCAAGTCGTAAGGCGCCCGCCCTCAACGGAATATAGGGGATTGGCTTTAAATCCCAGACTCAATTCGATCGCTATATTCCTGACTGCTGTGTGTGCAATTTCCTTGGAGAATAGCATATTGCTCGTGCGCAGGCGCAACACAGCGTGGAAAATTCATGGCCTCCTTGGTTCAGAATGGAAATCACTGCGTTATAATTCTTGAATGTGATAATTTATGGGACTTTAAACATTTGAAATGACGAAGAAATAATGTTACTTATTATTTTTATGCCAAGAAACTAAATGCTAGTGTTTTTAAACACACGAGCCGTTTTACTGGTTAGGCGCCGGTCGTGAAATCCTAACCTCACATATTGCTACTGTCATTGTCTTACATAACTTGAAGTTTGTTTCCTTTCGCGTCTTATAATACAGTTGTATTGTTCCAGAAATTTGTTGAAAAGTGAAGTAGATAGAAGATAAGGTTTGTAACAAGGTTTACTGCAAGAGTAAGTGCAACCCGTGCGAAGAATTGTGCACGTAATTTATGCTCTGAACTGTAAACACTGGACTGGTGTCATACAACATGATTCAGCTTTGTTCGATAAGGTTCTTATTAGTGACGCTAATTAAGCCAACCATAAAATGAGACACGCTTTAACCTATGAGTGAGTCATCAATTAGTGAGTGCTTTCTATAATTGCTTTTTCACACTTGCCCTGCGTAAGCAGTTCAATCAAGAGTGCCAACTTGCGGATTTACTGGCACCTAACCTATACTTCTGTCAAATGAAACATCGTTATTCAATTTCACTCACTCACTCACTGGCCAGACCCATTAAAACCGAATTGTTGATGCATATGAAGCTATGTAGAAAGAAAAACATCGTATTTTTTCTTTAAGTGACGTCATGAAGGGCTATAGAGAACAGTAGAAAAGTGTATCAATGTAAAAGGAGAAGCGAGTTGTCTGAATTTGGTACGAAACGAAACCCAGACAGACGAAGAATAATACAAGAGTGTCCGTCCGTCCGTCCGACCGACCCACAAATGGCAGATAAACAAAGCGGGCGTCCTTGGGAGATCACGTCCATATGATTGTGTTCGGTGACCATGACTGATTTCCTTTTTATGATCTTACGTTTATGGTGGTGATTTCAAAACACCAAACAGCCATGTAATAAGGTGTATCGGAATGTTCTGCGTCTGCTACATATCCCTTTATCCCATTCTTACAAACTCTTATTCCTATATCTTCTTCTGTTAGTTAAGATAAACATTTGTACAAATTATGTTATTGCTTATTTCCTTGTAGGTACAAGGGGAATATGGGAATACAGTAGACTTTGTGCAATAGTCAAATTTTTTCTACGCTTTGAGATTCCGTTCTCTTTGCACACTTAACATATAAAAATGAGCAACGATGTTTCCTTTCACGAAAGTTTTGCTTTCCGAAACTCACACACATAACAAGGAATATCTCCGAAATGGTTCACTCCACAAACAATTTATGCGGACATAAATTGTGTATTTTAGCAAAATCTACATTTTTTGTGCAGTATGATTTGGTCTATCTCTAACGGTTTACCAGTTATGCAAAAGTCGTCCAGCTGTAAACATCGACAGGCAGAGATTAGCTACGTGTATCCTGGAATCCAAGGGGAAGGACAAAAGGAGGGCTGAACCCCAATTTACTTTTTAGAGATATTGTTAAGGCATTAGAAATAGGATTCTTTCCTTATTAATAAAAGACTACCACCATCACCACCACCAGCACCACCACCAGCAGCACCACCACCACCAGCACCACCACCAGCACCACCACCAGCAGCACCACCAGCACCACCACCATCACCACCAGCACCACCACCAGCACCACCACCACCAGCACCACCACCAGGACCAACACCACCACCACCAACACCACCACCAGCACCAGCAGTACCACCACCAACACCAGCAGCACCACCACCAACACCAGCAGCACCACCACCAGCACCACCACCAGCAGCACCACCACCACCAGCACCACCACCAGCACCACCACCAGCAGCACCACCAGCACCACCACCATCACCACCAGCACCACCACCACCACCAGCACCACCACCAGGACCAACACCACCACCACCAACACCACCACCAGCACCAGCAGTACCACCACCAACACCAGCAGCACCACCACCAACACCAGCAGCACCACCACCAGCACCACCACCATCACCACCACCATCACCACCACCACCAACACCAACACCACCACCAGGACCAACACCACCACCACCAACACCACCACCAGCACCAGCAGTACCACCACCAACACCAGCAGCACCACCACCAACACCAGCAGCACCACCACCAGCACCACCACCATCACCACCACCATCACCACCACCACCAACACCAGCACCACCAGCACCACCACCAACACCAGCACCACCACCAAAACCACCACCATCACCACGATCATCATCACCACCACCACCAGCAGCAGCACCACCAGCAGCACCACCAACACCACCAACAGCACCATCACCACCAACACCACCACCAGCACCACCACCAGGACCAACACCACCACCACCAACACCACCACCAGCATCAGCAGTACCACCACCAACACCAGCAGCACCACCACCAACACCAGCAGCACCACCACCAGCACCACCACCATCACCACCACCAGAACCACCACCAACACCAGCACCACCACCAACAGCAGCACCACCACCAACACCACCACCATCACCACGATCATCATCACCACCACCACCACCAGCAGCACCACCACCAGCACCACCACCAACACCACCACCCACACCACCACCATCACCACCACCACCAACACCACCACCACCAACACCACCACCACCAACACCACCACTACCACCACAACCACCAGCACCACCACCCACACCACCACCATCACCACCACCACCAACACCACCACCAGCACCACCACTACCACCAACACCACCACTACCACCACAACCACCATCAGCACCACCACCAGCAGCACCACCACCATCACCACCACCACCAGCACCACCACCACCATCACCAGCAGCACCACCACCAGCACCACCACCATCACCAGCAGCACCACCACCAGCACCACCACCACCATCACCAGCAGCACCACCACCAGCACCACCACCACCATCACCAGCAGCACCACCACCAGCACCACCACCACCATCACCAGCAGCACCACCACCAGCACCACCACCACCACCACCAGCAGCACCACCACTACCAGCACCACCACCACCATCACGTGTGCCCGGCATTTCTTGCTGGTTTGCTGTAAATGTGTGCACGTGTGACATACTTTCTAACACAATATTCATGAATTAGGATGGAGCTGAGGGAGATAAAAGCAACTGTTCTCCCATTTGGATCCCACTTCAGTCCCTGAAGGATGTTGGTCCGCAAAGTCGTTTGGTGCATAAATTGACTCGGCTTTGCTCCTCTGGTCAATCCCTTGGCGTGCTTTAACATGTTCTGTTAGTAAAGGCGTAAATGATTCATCAAATGGAGGAGCACGGTGTTCCAGAACCAACCGCCGTCCACACTTCGAACAGGCAACACAGATGAGACGGTAAAATATCTCTAGTGTTAAGTACTAGTTATAACATGGCATTTAAATTCGGGCTCTGATAGCCACGTAAACAAATAACTTATCCGTTACTGGCAACCGTTAACACACTGTAACAGTGATTTATAACCGTTACCCAAAAATAACGGTTTGTCACATCCGTAATGCCTTGATAAGAATATTACTGTTAAATTATTTAGAAGCTTTGTCTAAAATTATCTGTGCGAGTGATTATGGAACGATCAAACTATTGTGGGCCCGAAATAGCGCTTATCTCAATCTATAAATCAGTAATTAATAACCAAAAGGATAATGAAATAATGCGTGAATAGTGGAATGTTGAAGCCTCAATAAGCCCATATATTGCTCTCAAGTGTCACATCTGACAGCTGAATGCTGGATATTACACACACACTATAGTACCTACCTCCTATATTATCCACCGCGAACCGGAATTTATCACTAACACTACCACAACAATCATTTATCTACATTATTACTCTTTTCGACAACATAACTCAAAAACGAAAAGTCGGTTAAATACCAAAGTTGGTATTTAAGTTTAATATCTTTCAAGGATGCGACACGAAGATTTTGAAGCAAATTTCTCCACCCTAAACTACCCTTTACATGGAACATTTCTGGAAAATTTTGGTTTTCTTGAAAATGGCTCCAACGATTTTAATTAAAATGTCGTATGTTTGAGATATCTTGATGACAAATGAAATGTATATCTTGAATTTTCTGGCTATAGCCCCTGTAGTCGTATTTACTCTGGACGACTTTTGCATAACTGGTAAACCGTTAGAGATAGACCAAATCTTACTATACAAAAATGTAGATCTTGCTAAAATACACAATTTATGTCTCAACAAATTTTCTTGTAGCGTGAACCATTTCGGAGATATTCCTTGTTATGTGTGTGAGTTTCGGAAAACTTAGAACTTTCGTGAAATGGATCATCGTTGTTCATTTTTTATATGTTAAGTGTGCAAAGACAACAGAATCTCAAACATTTGACTATCGCACAAAGCCTACTGTATTCCCATATTCCCCTTGTACCTACAAGGAAATAAGCAATAAGATAATTTGTACAAATGTTTATCTCAACTAACACGAAGAAGATATAGGAATAAGAGTTTGTAAGAATGGTTAGTACAAGAGTAGAGAAAGTCATGTGAGAGCAACACATCAGATTTTTCTTAAAGTATTTCTGAAACCACAATCTGAAAGTCAATACCTGATGTAACTTATGGAGCATGACCTTATACTTTTGGCATTAACTGTACTGAAAGGTGGTTGGAATTTATAGGTGGAATTTACACTTTCATTGTTGATTGAAAACAATGCAACGCGGTTGTGCACAAACGGATGACATTCCTGGACTTGTGCTCGGCTAGGCTTGTGGTTTTCAATGCATTTTGTGTTAGGCAATTCACAATACGTGGGCGACACTAAACATTTTTATAAAATCGAACAAGGATTAGTTTTAAAATATTTAAATCATTTTGTCGATGTTGAAAATATCCCCTAACTTTTCGTTTTTGAGTTATGTTGCCCAAAAGTATAGTCTGGAAGACACAAACCTTTTTCTGTCTTTTTTATTTTTATTTTTTTTTATTTTTTCTTTTTTTTATTCAGGGGGCCTCAAGGCATATTTCCAGTGAAATTTCGACATCGAAATTTCGGTTGGAATACAATACTTCCTCTATTATACGTAATACAGAAAGTAAGAATGGCTACTTTTAAATAGAGGCGTTAAATGATCATATACCAATTATCATCTGTTCATTCGTTTGTTTAGTCAGTGTCACGAATTGTATCATTTAAATCGCTGAAAAACAATTTATTACATTTCACAGTGGATGTATAATAGCATTCCATTTCAATTTGACAACCGTATTTCTTAGAAATATTCTTTTAATAATGCATTTTTTTCAGAGGAAAGGTTACTTGTTAATGTTAAAAATAAAGTGAGATTTATTTGAGGTTATAAACTGACTTTCCTTTTCCTCAATTGGCAGCGCTGAATTAGCTGAACTGCACTATTCGAAACGAATATGTTTAAGGATATTTATTTACTTTTCTAACCAAATCTCTGCAAGATTCACGTTTAATTTATGTGATAGTCCAGGAAAATATAATTCGAGGGTCTGACCTTCCCAGATAAATTATTTGGCTCCGTGACTTGTTGCCTGTGGTTCCCGAAGTTACGGCTTCAAACCTGGGTTCCTAAATTATTTATAGCTCAGAAGTTAGCTATATATAGCTATATATAGCTGTGTATATATTAGTACATAGTTGGTATTTATTCTTGCACATTCTTGTTAACCTGCACATAACCTTCAAACATATATTTGAAGATTATTTTGCGTACCAGACTTGCACTGCAAAATGTTAATATTTATTTTGTGGCTTATTGCGACTGCATGTTTACAATCGCCTTCTCCCATCCGCCGTCCGGAAAAAACACAACGTTCTTAAGTTCGAGTGAGTTGGTATCCTGTGCCGAACTCCGATAATAACTTAGTTCAGGTTCAAAATGGATAGGTGTTGGTATAAAATGTGTTGGATGGTTCTTAAAAAGAATTGTGTACATTTACTGGTGCAATCTCAAACATTGCTGAGAAGTCGTTTCTTGGAAGCGTAGCCACGAAGAACCGCCAATATCGGAGGTGCATTAGCGGAACTTGCTTATTTCCCCGATACTTCCTTGTTATTCCTTCGTTTTCCTGTCCGACCTTTTCTCCCTTCTATTCACAAAAAACGCTACCAGGTTAAAAGACCTTAAACTCACAAAAACACCGTTTGTTTTGCTGTGATTTTTGCTTCTTCTACCGCACACTTAGAACAACTAAATATTGCCGAAAACGAGCTTAGAGACCGCGTAACGCAGGGCGCCAACGCACCAAAAATGAAAATAGCGAGTGGTAAGCACATACATACATTGCAGCTGTGTGGTTGGCTATGCGTATAAAGTCAAATGAAGGTTATCTCTAGCAATACGCGTACGTACAGTTTTCACTCAATAGTGGCATTTTACTTACTCGTACATTCCTCAATTCAACCTAAAAATCTGTGAAATGTAACAGTGAACAGCTTAGTTACAGAACAAATGAGAATCATTGGACATTATGTGAAACAAACTAATTCCATAACCTAAAATAAGTATGAAAACATAAATTCATGCAGTTGTATAATTGGTAAACAGTCTTAGAAGGGAATATTTCGTAAATACACGTTTATACACGAAATACAAACCTGAAATGATAAGCTCATGCAGTTGTGGAGTACGTAGATTTCATAATGTACCTTTATGAAATAAATACAAAGTTTCAAGAGCTAGGTTATTAACAAACGGAATCGGTTTTCACTGGAAATAGCCGTCACAAATTTAACCTTATTTGAAATGCTTATTTCCTTTAATAATTCCAGCTAAAGGGAAGCACTTCGCAGCACTTTCTGCTAATGTATGTCTCCTTTATTTACATTATTCCAATATTTACTTTGCGGTTGTATTCCATTGTTTTAGTTTTGTATTGCGCTTGCGTCCCATTCCCCGTGTTCCTCTCTGATTCGCCAAACTCTGTCCAGTAGCGTATTTCTTCATGTCAAGTTGGCATGCTTTGGTGACATTGCGTATCAAGAAGCCCATATTCGGCAACATTAACAATGGGAAGAGAATTATAGGAATGCTCAATTCAGTAAAAATATTCAACATCAGATTTTTATTGTGGAATATTCCTTAATAAATAAATAAATGTTATGAAAATATTTAGGACAGTATTCCTTGTAAATGATTTTACTATGAATGTGAATGGAAAAATAGCATTGTGCATTTAGGTTATGTTAGGTATGAACCCATTTAGGCTCAGGTAGTCTACTCCGAGAAGCTTAAAACTTGTTAGACAAATAGCTAAGGAAAGAGTAAGTTAAAACGTTAATATCCGGGCCTTAGTCATCAAAGACTAGCGGAAATAGTGAGGAGGGCATAAAAAGTGTCGCATATGGGAGAGCGTTATCAGGTTAAGTTGATGTTGATGAGCTAGTTTCTATGCGTCACTTCCTGAACTTTGATGTTGACGCCGAGGCGAGTCCAGGCAGCCAGGCGGCTCGAATCAGTCGCTTGACTCTACCACCTACTGACGCCTCCATTCATCTTCATGTCAAATAATCTACTACTCTCACATAACTTTCTCTCCCCATTCTTTAACAAATTCTTGTTTTTCCACTCACTTAATATTAATATTTCCTTGTAGATACAATGGGAACAAAGGAACAAAGTAGGTTTAGACGATTGTCAAAACTTTTAAGAGCGGTCACTATTTGATAGCTTTGAAATTATCTTTGCGGGAGGAGAAAGAATAGGGCATTTGAGAAAACTGTTGCAAAATACAGCAAGGAATGTCTGGAAAATGGTTAACTCGATAAAAAACTAAGAACAACAATAATAATAGTAATAATAATAGTAATGATAGTAATAATAGAATTAAAAAAAGGGGGGGGGGAATTACGCGATAAAATACGGTATATTATATAATTTTCGACTTCACAACTATATCAACTGTGTCTGTTTCAGTTTGCTCATTATTGTCTATGTTCACATGTTCCATAGAACTGCAACTAAAAGCACCTGGATGTTGGTTTGTGCCCAAAATTGCAAAACTGGAAATCTTCTGTTAAAAGTCGTAGATTTACCATAATTTCCGTTCTCCATGTAAGATAAAGGAAGTTGAGCATGTTTTTCAACCCTAAATACACGGGGCCATAGTAATAATAATAATTCGATATTGATATTTCAGTGAAAATATACATTTTGAGGCCCCCTCAATCCAAAAAAGAGCATTTTTAGGAAAAGGTGTGTGTGTGTCTGAACATAACTCAAAAACGAAAAGTATGTTAAAAACCAAAGTTGGTATTTAAGTTTAATGTCCTTTTAGGATGCGACATGAAGATTTTGAAGAAAATTACTCCACCCTAAACTACCCTTTACATAGAAAATTTTTCAAAAATTTTGGTTTTCCTGAAAATGGCTCTAATGAATTTGCTTAAAATGTCATATGTTTGAGATATTTTTATGACAAATGAAATGTATATTTTGAATTTTCTGGCTATAGCCCCTGTAGTCGTATTTACTCTGGATGTCTTTTGAATAACTCGTAAACCATAAGAGATAGACAAAATCATACTATACAAAAAATGTAGATCTTGCTAAAATACACAATTTATGTCTCAATAAATTTTTTTGTAAAGTGAAGCATTTGGGAGATATTGCTTTTTATTTATGTGAGTTTTGGAATACTTAAAACTTTCGTTAAATGGAAAATCGCTGTTAAATTTTTTTGCCATGCAAAAGCTTTAAAACATTTGACTATCGCTGAAGTATTGCCATATTCCCGTTGCACATGGAAGGAAAGTTCCGCGAGGTATATGTATGTGTGTTCACAGGCGGTGTGTTGTTTTAAACTGAAAGCTGGCTGGCTCATCGTTAACAGGCCAACAAATGAAATTAGGTTGCGCTCCTCGCCAGCGTGAAGTATCTTTTGTTCATTATGAAAACACGCGCCACTCAAAAATTGATGAGAAATTAAGAATATTGTTTACATTGGGAGGGAGTCATGCTGTGGGTGTCGGTGCGGTGCGCATGCGCGAAGCCCGGCAAGCCTGGCCTGCAGGAGCAGCAGCAGCAGCACCGGTAGTGGCCGTGGCAGTCGGCCAGTAAACGGTGGAGTGTTAGTGTGCTGTGATTTTCTACTAAATAGGAGCTGCTAGTGACAACAGCAATCGGCGGAGGCGGTATCAACAACCTCGTTTGGTGCGCAATAGGATACGCTTTCATAAAGGTAAGAAGTCTTGCACAGGCTCCGTGCCAAAATACACAACAGAGTTGCAATGACAGGTGCGTTGTTTTGTCGGCCGTGCAAAGTGCTCCTTTTGGTCCAAATTCAACCGACGTTACTGTTGTATACACGGCTGCTTGTCGTCTATATTACAACACAGTACGCTTTGAGCGATAGTCAAATCTTTTAAAGCTTTCAGAACCCGTTCTCTTTGCACACGTAACACATAAAAAAAATGAACAATGATGTTGCATTTGACGAAAGTGTGATTTCCGAAACCGACACAACTAACGACGAATATCTCGGAAATGGTTCATTCTACAAAAAATTATTTGGGACACAAATTGTGTGTTTTAGCAAGATCTACATTTTTTGTACAGTAAGATTTTGTCTATCTCTTACGGTTTATGAGTTATTCAAACATCTTCCAGAGTAAATACGACTACAGGGGCTATATCCAGAAAATTCAAAATATACATTTCATTTGTCTTAAAAATATCTTAAACATATGACGTTTTAATCAAAATCGTTTGAGCCATTTTCAAGAAAGTCAAATTTTTTAAAAAAAATTCTATGTAAAGGGTAGTTTAGCGTGGGGCTATTTTCTTCAAAATCTTCGTGTTGCATCCTTGAAAGATATTAAACTTAAATACCAACTTTGGTTTTTAATTTATTTTTCGTTTTTGAGTTATGCTGTCCACAGACTGGCGCGCACACACACACACACACACACACACACACACACACACACACACACACACACATACACACACACAGGCGCACGTACAACGAGAATTGAAGAATACAATAGGCTTAAGTGATAGACCTTTTAAGATCTGGTTGCTAGGTGATAATGGTTTTGAAATTCAGAAAATCAGAAAATCAAAAAAACGATTAATGACTTCTTATTTGAGAAGGAATTTCAAAAATTCTAACCTAAGTCAAGGAATAACTAAAAGTGGTTATGTTTTCGGAATATGTGTGAGATTACACCCTAAAATTGAAGAGTTTACACATTCCAAGTTTTTGAGTGCTCCTTCTTTGGAATTGGCCATCGATAGCTTTTGTTTAACACGCTATGTTTAAACTTCTGTGCCTCCTTGGCTATTGTATTACAATCGTGGTTTTGTATTTTCTGCTGGGCACATCCATAATTTTGAAGCGACAGTTTTAATCTCTCATGAACTGTGGGGAAAAAGGATTATGTTATCTTTCATTTAGAGGTCATTTTCCCACTACTTCTCCCATTTTTCCTGTCTTGTTTTACGTAATTCGTGTTTTATTACAGTTGTTGTGGTACAAAGTTTCGAGGTTCATGTTTTGAGGTGCTTATTTCGCCAGCCTGTCAGCAAGTTCATTTCCGCAAACAGCGTGTGCGCATGCGCGTGCCTGTGGACAGCATAACTCAAAAACGGAAAATCCCTTAAAAACCAAAGTTGGTATTTAAGTTTAATATTTTTCAAGGATGCGACACGAAGATTTTGAAGAAAATAGCCCCACTCTAAACTACCCTTTACATGGAAAATTTTTCAAAAATTTTGATTTTCTTGAAAATGGCTCAAACGATTTTGATTAAAATGCGAAATGTTTAAGATATTTTTATGGCAAATGAAATGTATATTTTGAATTTTCTGGCTATAGCCGCTGTAGTCGTATTTACTCTGGATGATTTTTTAATAACTCCTAAACCGTAAGAGATAGACAAAATCTTACTGTACAAAAAATGTAGATCTTGCTAAAACACACAATTTGTGTCCCAATAAATTTTTCTGTAGAGTGAACCATTTCCGAGATATTTCTTATTATTTGTGTCAGTTTCGGAAAACAAGAAATCAAGTGCAAAATCGTTGTTCATTGTTTTTATAGGTTAGCCGTGCACTGCGGCATTCCGCATCTGTGGTAGTTTCTTTTCCCTTTTATTTAACGTGGTATTTTCATAATGTTGGAGTAAAACTTAAGTGTTGCTGGCGAATTTAACCTCTTTCATAGTGCACGCTTTCCCCTCTATTCCGCACAGATGCTGGCACCCACACACATAACCTCACATCCGGAATGCAGCATCTTACAAGTATATTGCATCGTTTGAAGTACAGTAAAATCCGATTAAGTAACGTTAGTGATTTCAATAATTCCACTACATAACTTTGCTATTTTTACCTTCTGTACTAGTAAGTAAAGGAAGTATTGTATTCCACTCAAAAATTCGATGTCGAGATTACACCGGAAATATATTTTGAGGCCCCCTGAATGCAAAGAAATCATTTTTAGAAAATGGTCCCTGTGTGTGTGTGTGTGTGTGTGTGTGTGTGTGTGTGTGTGTGTGTGTGTGTGTGTGTGTGTCTGTGTCTGTCTGTCTGTCTGTCTGTGGACAGCATAACTCAAAAACGAAAAGTCGGTCAGAAACCAAAGTTGGTATTTAAGTTTAATGTCTTTCAAGGATGCGACACGAAGATAATGAAGAAAATAGCCCCACCCTAAACTACCCTTTACATGGAAACTTTTTCAAAAATTGATTTTCTTGAAAATGGCTCGAACGATTTTGATTAAAATGTCATATGTTTGAGATATTTTTATGACAAATGAAATGTATATCTTGAATTTTCTGGCTATAGCCCCTGTAGTCGTATTTACTCTGGACGACTTTTGCATAACTGATAAACCGTTAGAGATAGACCAAATCTTACTATATAAAATATGTAGATCTTGCTAAAATACACAATTTATGTCTGAATAAATTTTCTTGAAGGGTGAACCATTTCGGAGATATTCCTCGTTATTTGAGTTTTGGAAAAGAAAACTTTCGTCAAATGGAACATCGCCATTCATTTTTTCATATGTTAACCGTGCAAAGACAACGAAATTTGAAAGCTTAAAAGATTTGACTATCGCACAAAGTGTACTGTATTCTAATATTCCCCTTGTACCTACAAGGAAATAAGCAATAAGATAACGAAGAAGATATAGGAATAAGAGTTTGTAAGAATGTTTAGTACAAGAGTAGAGAAAGTCATGTGAGTGCAACACATCAGGTTTTTATTTAGGTTAAATTAAATTTTTCACAATTTTATATAATTGTTTTACCTTAACTGTGGTGTTTCTTCAAGCATGTTTTGTATGTCAAACGACGTGCAGTGGTTGAAAGTGAAAAACCTTGTTTACTTCACATCCCTCCCTCAAAGGGGCGTGGTATTGCACTAATACAAGTAAGGGATATTTAATTAAGATGAGTAGAAAGTCTTAACAGAAACAGGTTTCACTGCATGGGATGCTAATCACCAGCATTTACCTTCATCAGGTGAAAAAGCAGGTCGCTATATGATGGCTTGGAAATACCTGACAGTTCCAACCAATAAATAAGAATATGTAGAAAATATTAGTGTCATGAAAACTGGCATACATTGGGCTTTTTAGCAGATCCACGTTAATTCATTGCAAAAGCAGTGAAGCAACATAACCTAAAATAAAAGCACACTTAGAGATTAAAAGCTGCCAACATTCCTTAAAACAAGCGACGGTAGCTGGGCGCAAGATTCTTGGCACATCATAAAAATAATCACAGCAATAAATGATAAGAGAAAACAATGGAATGAGCTCTGAGCGAACAATCGCTCGCTTGTACGTTCTTTTGTTTAATATGAGTGCGTGTTCATTTGGTCTGTGTCAATATTTATTCTATGGTAACTCACTTTTTAGACAGCTGCTACTATAATCTAGAGCTTTCATTGCGCTAATTGTTACGTCACTTCATTATTACCAACTTGTCATACGTAAGTCCAATTTACATACATATGTGTAGCAAATCGACTCACTTGATTAGGTTTTACAGTTCATTATATCTTTCCACATGATTAGTTTTCTAATCAAGGTCACAATATCTATTCACAATTCGTCATAGGTTGTTCAGTTCCTTGTAGTGGCAGCTATGCGTTCTCTTTGATTTCAGAATCGTTGTTCTTTTATGTGTGTCCTGAATAACAGATAAAATGAATTAAATATTACATAACCTGGGAGGATGTTTCGGCGGCCGTATCTTGTGATCAATAGCCCAAAATAGTCGGCTATAGTATCACGTTGTCGCCATTGCAAGCTTTAATAGAAAGATGTGTTTGATATCAATGCAGCATTCATTTTTGTACCGCTGCCTTAGTGGGTTAGGTTAGGAAAAATAGTTATTTACGTACCTATTATGTAATCTAACCAATTGTGGCACGGCTATATGTTTTGTGTGTATTAAAATAGGTACAGATATATGACGTATTGTAGTTGCTATTCAGATGTTTCATTTGTTTAAAAACTTACAGAGGAAAATTTTAGGTTAAGATAAAACTTGAATATGTGGATTGCATTGAGCTTTACATTCTGAACGAAGTGCTGAAAGTCAAAAGATGTTTACGAAACAGAATTTGAAACGTTTTGTGATGCAGAAAGTTTGACTAATAAAACCACATTGCTGGAATACTTCTCAGAGTTGGTAATTACGTCATTCAGTTTCTTATATTTGTCGGGTTGGGAATAAGTAACTGATATCGGATTTTTAGAGGTTAAAGCAACAATGGTAGAAAGAAAGTGACGACTTTGAGGTTATAAGTCATGATGCTAAGCATCCCTGTTTGGAATTGGTCAATTATAATGAGAGGAAGTATTGGTTTGATTACATTCCCCTGTAAATCGTACACTGTTTGGGAGAGCGTGTGTTAGTTTCTGTGCATTGTGGACACAGAACATAAAGCAGAGGTTATGTTGGAAAGTGAAACTGTTTTGGAGTTGCGAAACAGTTTGTTCTCTAATGCGGGTGTGCAGCGATAATATGAAAAGTAACCACTAGAAAGAGTGACAACCACCATCATCTAATGCAAAGTTCGGAGAGGGGAGTCAGCACGTCCAACTGAACCAAAGTGCCCGCGTCCCTGATGGGAGGCCGCCAGGTTGACCCCTCAGGGGGCTGAGTGTACCCCGTGCCAGTGTTTGTTTATGTGCACTACCGAAATTAACTTTCTCTTTTCCTGCGTACAACTCCTTGAATATTTCAGACTTATTTTTGCTATTCCCTGTTTTCCTGGTGGAGTTATACATAGCTTCTCCAAATTCTTCAGCGACATTTACTGTTCCTTCACTTTCTCCTATTCAAACACTGTCCTTTCTAATGGAAGAACTAAACCATTTTGTTTTCGTTCGTGCAGAATAACTCCAAACTTGTCCCAGATAATATGTAAATTGCTATCAACAAATAGATAAGAGGATCGCTTTAAATCTTATTGTCAGGATGACTAGAGTGCGTGTATCTATCGTGATGAGGGTTCGAACCTTCATAAACTATCACAAAATGAGGCTATCGCAAGTTATCTGCCACATGGGCAGAGCGTGACGTCATGGTGCGAGTGTTTACTACTTCCACACACAGAGTAAAATGTCCCCAGCACCAAAGTTGAAATATTCACCTTAAAATAACTTGGAAGTGAACTTTATAACATGAATGCTGAACAATATCCTGTGGAATAGGCGAGAGATGTTCAAGATTGGAAAAAGTAAGAAATAATGTTGTAAGAGAAAAAAATCTAACGTGTTGCACTCGCATGACTTTCTCTACTCTTGTACTAATCATTCTTACAAACTCTTATTCCTATATCTTCTTTGTGTTAGTTGAGATAAACATTTGTACAAATTATCTTATTGCTTATTTCCTTGTAGGTACAAGGGGAATATTAGAATACAGTAGGCTTTGTGCGACATTGTGAAGCTATTTTGATTTTGGTTTTGTGTGGATTAAGTTCCATCTCTCGTATCAATTTCACTTTATGATCTAGTGTATGTTTCCTTATTCTGCTGTCCAGGACTGATTATAAAAGCAATTCAGAACTGAAAGACAATAAACACCAGATACCGAAACATTTTTATATTTACTTTTCGTTTGTTGCTGCATTATCCCGCTAAAAGCCACCCGCTCTACCAGCAAACGTCTTTGTCTTTTGTTTCCGCGGCCGAAAGCCGCCGGCTACTTGCATCTTTGTCTACAAAGATCAGAAAAATACGCCTCGATTTGTATACACCAGGTTCAACTGTATATACTCGCATATTGGTTTGAATCCTCAAATAATAATAATGCCATATATGGTTTGTTTTATTTGCAAAGCAAATAGTAAACTTTGTATTGAACGAAGGAAGAGGCTATGTGTGCGTTGTGCATTACAGATGCAAATACTAGGTATATCCGGTTCACGAGTGTCACACGTAACGGTGAAATCACTTATTATCACTTGATTTTCATGACTTGCATTTGAGAGGTCTCGGGTTCAAATCCCGTGGGCTGATTTGTTTTCTTTCTCGACTACGTACAGTAAGTAGAGCAAGTATTGTATTCCACCCAAAAATTCTATCTCGAGACTCCGCCGGAAATACACGTTTTGAGGCCCCCTGAATAAAAGGAACATTTTTCTAAAAAGGTCCGCGCGCGCGTCTCTCTATGGCAACAGATCAAAAACGAAAAGTCGGTTAAAACCCAAAGTTGGTATTTAAGTTTAATGCGTTTCAAGAATGCGACACGAAGATTTTGAAGAAAATAGCCGCACGCTAAACTACCCTTTACATGGAAAATGTTTTGAAAATTTTGATTTTCTTGAAAATGGCTCTGACGATTTTGATTAAAATGTCATATGTTTGAGATATTGTTATTACAAATGAAATGTATATTTTCAATTTTTTGGCTATTGCCAGACTCTGGATGACTTTTGCATAACTGTTAAACCGTAAGAGATAGACCAAATCTTACTTGGAAATAAATATTTTTTTTTGTAAAGTGAACCCTTTCGGACATATTCCTCATTATTTTTGTAAGTTTTGTAAAATAGAACTATAGTCAAATGGAAGATCGTGATTAATTCTTTATGTCGTAGCCGTGCAAAGAGAACGGAATTTGAAAGCTTTAAAAGATTTGACTATCGCTCAAAGTCTACTGTATTTTCATATTCCCATTGTACTACTTGGCAAAGCGACGAAGCATCAAGCACTGCGATCGCTTTTTGTTTATTACCTCTCGCGCCTGCCGATATATCAGATGTTGCTGTCCTGAAGATATGATTGCACACTGTCTCGCCGTGTTTGTGCGACAAGCTCACGTAAACAGCTGGGCAGTTTCACATAGTGCAAGGGGAATATGGAAATACAGCAGGCTTTTGTGAACAGCGAGTGGAAATAAATCTGTGAAGAACATCGCTGGAATTGTTGTCAATGCAATAGAAGGTTCAAACTTTGTCTACGGGCTCATAAAATGGTAATGTAGTTGAGCAATTGAATCTGCTGCAGAAGTGAGCAGGACGTGGAGGTTATTAATGGTTAATAAATAACCAGAAGGGGAGAGATTGAAAGGCAAATATGAGGAAAGTCGACTGAATCAGCATAATAACGCGCACACGGAAGAGTTTGACAAAAACAGGAAAGTTCAAATATCAAGTTGAGAACAGTCCTCTGTGAGAGGTAGGGAGAGAGGGGCGGGGCGGGGCGGGAGGGGGTTAAGGAAAAATTGGTTTTTGTGAGGTTAAGGAAGACCTACATATCATAAGCCTGCTCACAAAGGTTCACAGTTCCTGTTGAAATGTTTAAAGCATTGGTGCTTTACACTTGGGGTTAGAAACAAGAAAATAGTCCCTTGTGTGTGTGTGTTTGTCAGTCTGTGGACAGCGTAACTCAAAAACGAAAAGTTGTTTAAAAACCAAAGTTGGTATTTAAGTTTAATGTCTTTCAAGGATGCGACACGAAGATTTTGAAAAAAGTTGCTTCACCCTAAGCTACCCTTTACATGGAAAATTTTTCGAAAATTTTGATTTTCTTGAAAATGGCTCGAGCGATTTTGATTAAAATGTCATATGTTTGAGATATTTTTATGACAAATGAAATGTATATTCTGAATTTTCTGGCTACAGCCCCTGTAGTCGTATTTACTCTGGATAACTTTTGAATAACTCCTAAACCATAAGAGATAGACTAAATCTTGCTGTACAAAAAATATAGATCTTGCTAAAATACACAATTTATGTCTGAATAAATTTTTTTGTAGGGTGAACCATTTCGGAGATATTCCTTTTATTTGTGTCAGTTTCGGAAAACTTAGAACTTTCGTCAAAAGGATCATCGTTGTTCATTTTTTTATATGTTAAGTGTGCAAAGACAACAGAATCCGAAAGCTTTAAAACATTTGACTATCGTACAAAGCCTATTGTATTCTAATATTCCCCTTGTACCTACAAGGAAACAAGCAATAAGATATGCAAATGTTTATCTCAACTAACACGAAGAAGATATAGGAATAAGAGTTTGTAAGAATGGTTAGTACAAGAGTAGAGAAAGTCATGTGAGTGCGACACATCAGATTTTTTTTGTTAAAGGCAGGCAGATAATAGCTATTGTAAATAGCTGTTTCTGTTACTGAATTGCGCAATTGTTTCAAAGCTTTGATTGTTGGTCTTTTCGAGAAACAATGAGATGCCAAGGTTGTCATAAAATAACCTCCCCCCACCCCCCGCCCTCTTAGGTATGTGATTCATGTATAAAAGAAATAATTAATGTTAAATATCATGTTCATTAATTTGACAAGATATAATACACAATTTTAAATTAAATTTTTATTAAAAATTGGTCGATAGTTTGTTACCAGTTGTTACCAGTTAGTAAAAGTTCTGTAATAATGGTTTTAATCGAAGTTTTTATCGATACATTATTGAACAGTGGAATAAATACAATATCGATAGCATGACGTTTTAGGTTGCGTTCGTGCTTGTTGAATAATTTCCTTTGACTGATAATATTCAGACCAGATTACACTAGTAGCCATTCATTGGGTCATATGCACTAATGACAATGGACCTCTGTTTTAGCCCGGAAACATTTTCATGAGTAATTAGTGAGATATATTTTAGTGTCTTGGTTGTCCTTTGGGGCCAGACAGTTGAAAAATTACCAGCAAACAGCAAATCGTATGTCCTGGTTGTGGTTCCTGGTTAGGGTGATGTGTTGCACTCACATGACTTTCTCAACTCTTGTACTAACCATTCTTACAAACTCTTATTCCTATATCTTCTTTGTGTTAGTTAAGATAAACATTTGCATAACTTATTGCTTGTTTCCTTGTAGGTACAAGGGGAATATTACAATACAGTAGACTTTGTGCGATAGTCAAATATTTTTTACCTTTGAGATTCCGTTCTCTTTGCACGATTAACATATAAAAAAAATGAACAACGATGTTCCATTTTACAAAAGTTCTAAGTTTTCCGAAACTCACACACATAATAAGGAATATCTCCGAAATGGTTCACCCTACAAGAAAATTCATTGAGACATAAATTGTGTATTTTAGCAAGATCTACATTTTTTGTACAGCAAGATTTTGTCTACCTCTAACGGTTTACCAGTTATGCAAAAGTCGTCCAGAGTAAATACGACTACAGAGGCTATAGCCAGAAAATTCAAGATATACATTTCATTTGTCATCAAAATATCTCAAACATATGGCATTTTAATCAAAATCGTAAGAGCCATTTTCAAGAAAATCAAAATTTTCGAAAAATGTTCCATGTAAAGGGTGGTTTAGGGTGGGGCTATTTTCTTCGAAACCTTTGTATCGCATCGTTGAAAGACATTAAACTTAAATACCAACTTTGGTATAGGTACCAAGTTTACAGGAATTGCACGTTTAGTCTGCAATGTTTTGGTGAGTCGAAGAAATTTGTGTCGGCGGGTCGGGGGGTGGGGATATGTGGGTTGTCCCCGATTATCACCCTCATGAAAATATCATAGATGGGGGCTAGGTTGGCAATAGCTTGGCCCAATTTGGCTGGAAAGGCAATGCACCTGTAAAACTGAATAAAGGTCTGAATTTATTGTATAATCTGATTGTAACACGGGCTTGTGTTTATTGTGCGAGTGGAAGTGTCACAATTAAAATATTAAAAAATATTAAAACTAATCGGTGGCCCGGCACGGTTGGATGCTCAGAGGTTTCGATTTATATATATACATTATCCCCTTTAATTTTCGTCGAAAATACTGCAACGAGCAATCTGCTATAAATAGTAACAATTTAAGAATACACTTTTGTCGAAAGTTCTGCAATTATCCATTTATATAAAAATGGCAATGATTTGAAAGATTATTAAATATATTTTTCGTCTAAAAAGTATACCAATAAGATACTTCATTAGATAAAGCAATGGCGGACAAATAGGTTATGTAGGAAAAAATAATATATATTGTCTTAGTATTTGAGTGTATAAGATAATTAAGAACAAATAAATCTCAGGAGTGATTTAGCACACGAATTTTTTTAATAAACTTCATATATATCTTACTATCAGTCCTTGAAGATCAAATTCGAAGGCATTCCAACATCAAATCTGGTATTAATTGCGCCACCACACAGGCCAAAGAAGACGAAGTAAAACGTTAATACATTTTACAAAATCCGTTTCAATCCCCTCAACGAGGGGCTAGATCCACAGTGCCATAAAACTTTCATTTATAAAAACCCCCACTTCAACATGGTGCAGGAAAACTCGTAAATTTTAACGCCATATTTGACGAGAATCCGAACTTAGTTCATCAGGTTAGCGAGAGAGGCGCGTCAGTCGTCGGAAGTGACGACCACTTGTTTAAAATTGAGGTTATGAGACACGGAACTGACGTAGGAAAATTCTCCTTTGTTAATAGAACCGTAAATTTATTGATTATACTGGCAGGATAACTAATTAATGAGCGTAAATTAGTAATTAATGCTGTTATATTACAAAACATATATATTGTAAAATGTTAAAATGAAAAATGAGGCGGAGCCGTAATCTGTGTGAGCATTGGCTTGTGATCGTCAAGTTGCCTGCACTGGGTGGCACTATGCAAACCACAACATGCCCTATGATGGCTCTTTGCAACGGTAAACGTCATTACTTCTTGCACAAAGCTGCAATTTTATAAACTCATTTGTCTCGTCCTCAACAGCGCCGAGCTTTGTTAATTACTTACTTAATTACTTACTATCAATAGCAAAGTAGGGGAAGTATTGCATTCTAGCGAACAAATCTATATCAAGATTTCACCGGAAGTATGTTTCGAGGCCCCCTGAATTGAAATAAAAACATTTTTACTTTCTCTTCTGGTAAGTAAGGGAAGTATTGTTTCACCCAAAAATTCGATGTCGAAATTTCATCGGAAATATATGTTTAAAGATCCCCTGAATCCAAAAAAAGCATTTTTAGACAAAGTTTCGTGTCTGTTTCGCACGTTAGCATTTCGCACCTCGACAAGAAGATTTCCAGAATAAGGCAGTTGTTGAAGGAGATCTTGGCTGTCATTCAACCCAGTCTGGCTGTATGTATACACTCTCTGCGTGAGGTTATCAGTCTCTCTCTCTGGTGGCGTGCTCAAAACAGAAACAATAAACTAACAAAGGCATAATGACCGTGTCTTCCCTCAGATTTATTTCTTGACAGCTGCAACGGTACTTGACGAGACAGAGACAGACGCTGTTGGAAAAACACATGCCGTCTGCGCTTTGCAAATTCAAATTCCCCATACGTTCAACTTGAGTGTTCTAGTTTATTCCAGTATACACAAGATCCTTGCGCTAAAATGTAATCCAAAGACGAAAAGTCGGTTATAAACCAAAGTTGGTATTTAAGTTTAACACCTTTCAAGGATGTCACACCAAGATTTTGAAGAAAATAGCCCCACCCTAAACTACCCTTTACATGGAAGATTTTTCGAAAATTTTAATTTTCTCGAAAATAACCCAAGCGATTTTGATTAAAATGCCATATGTTTGACATATTTTTATGAGAAATGAAATGTATATCTTGAATTTTCTGGCTATAGCCTATGTAGTCCTGTTTACTCTGGACAACTTTTGCATAACTGTTAAACCGTTAGAGATAGACAAAATCGCACTATACAAAAAATGTAGATCTTGCTAAAATACACAATTTATGTCTCAATAAATTTTCTTGTAGGCTGAACCATTTCGGAGATATTCCTTGTTATGTGTGTGAGCTTCGGAAAACTTGCAACATTCGCGACATGGAACATCGTTGTTCGTTTTTTTATGTCTTAAGTGTGCAAAGAGAACGGAATCTTAAAGCTTTAAAATATTTAACTATACGAATCGCTTATTGGAACTGAGAAACCCTCCACCGAGTATCGAAGTTTCGTCGTTAATAACTACAAACCAGCTTTATTATGGCTTTGTTTATCAATACGATGGTTTTATTGTTTTCTACTGGACGATAACACAGTAGTGACCTATATAGACTAGACAATAGCATGTTTAATGCATAAGAATCAATAATAATTGCAAACAAGCGCGGGAGAATGAAACGTATTCAAGAGAGAAATTAATTAAAACTGATAATAGGATTTGCTATCAGAAATCTAGTAATTGAAGAGTGCAAATTAATGAATTAATGTTTACAATCTACCTTCATTAAAATAATATTGGAATTTAGTGAATTTAATATACGGTTTATCGCTGTATGAAATTTCTCTACTGTTGTGTTAGATGAAAATGTCTTTTTTAAGTGGCAGATGAATAAATTCTTGTGCCTGATGCAATGTTTATAATTACTAGATTACTAGGACTCGAGTTTTTTTATAGAATAAACTTTCATTTTAAGTTTCTTGTGTGCTTACAATGGAGACAAAGTTATGGAGACTCCGCGATGCCTATCGATAGTTATCGAGACTCAGCGATGCCTATCGATAGTTATAGAGACTCAGCGATGCCTATCGATAGTTATCGAGACTCAGCGATGCCTATCGATAGTTATCGAGACTCAGCGATGCCTATCGATAGTTATCGAGATTCAGCGATGCCTATCGAGACTCAGCGATGCCGATATTTTTGAAATGTCCTTAACCAAAGGTCCCTACAGCTGACAGAGCTCGTCATGGACGATAAATAGACAGTGAAAAGTTTTTAAATTTTTAGATTTGATAAACATAAGTAGAGATTTTTAGAATGTTGGATATCGAGATGTCATTACTTTGGACCCTTTGGCTTTTGCCTCTGTGGTCTATTTAGGTACATTTCCTTTCTAGTACTATTATTTTGTATTGAAATTTCTCTAGCTTTTGCCACGATCGGCTTTGTAAGGGCGCTGTTGACGAAACAGTTGCACTCCCTTAGTCCATCATCACCCCCAGCCCTTAACAAAAGGCAGATAGCCCGCGGATTTGGAAAAGGTGTAATTTTGGTTCGCTCAGAGTCCATTTCGGGCCCAAAAAGCGTTCAGAACTCACTTGTACATGTGCAGAAGCTGGCATAGCACGCAGGAATGGTAAAACAAACGTAATATTGGGGAAACGTGGTACAGCCACTGAGATATTTGTTGGCGGGCGGGCGGGCGAGCGAGCGAGCGAGTGTTGAGCAAGGGTGGGATGGAAACGAAAGGCTTGCTGGAACGGTATTTATAGGTCTCTTAGTCGGCCTGGGGCTGCTTGCCAGATCCATGTTATAGGCCACTGTAAAGGTCTTTTGTTCTGTCAGGCCGGCGCCTCTGAAACCGTTTCAGTATCGCTTCATTTCAATTGAGTTTTAATTGCTTGGATTTGGCGACCTAAAATGTTTGAGAAATTACCTATTGCTCTCACATGACTGTCTCTACTCTTGTACTAACCATTCTTACAAACTCTTATACCTATATCTTCTTCGTGTTAGTTGGGATAAACATTTGTACAAATTATCTTATTGCTTGTTCCCTTGTAGGTGCAACGATGTTCTATTTCACGAAAGTTTTTGAGTTTTCCGAAACTCTCACAAATAACGCATTATATCCGAAATGGTTCACTCTACAAAAAAAATTTATTCAGACATAAATTGTGTATTTTAGCAAGATGTGCATTTTTTGTATAGTAAGATTTTGGCTATTTTTTCCACTTTACGAGTTATTCAAAAGTAATCCAGAGTAAACAAGACTATATGGGCTATAGCCAGAAATTTCAAAAGAATATGTTAAACGTACATGATTTCAATCAAAATCGTTAGAGCTATTTTTGAGAAAATCAAAATTTTTTAAAAAATTTACCATGTAAAGGGTAGTTTAGTGTGGGGCTATTTTCTTCAAAATCTTCGTGTCGCATCCTTGAAAGACATTAAACTTAAATACCAACTTTGATTTTTAACCGGCTTTTCGTTTTAGAGTTATATTGCGCACAGACTGATACTCATGCGCATGTGCAGACACACAGGTGCGGGCACACGTACAAACAAAAAATAAAATAAAATAATATCCGCCAGTTATGTCCAGATAGCTAATTTCTTATATCTGGACGTAGTGTGCGGCTATTTTGATTTATTGAAAGTTATTAATTACAATTTGTTCACAATAGATAATTATTTATTATTTTTTTATCATCCGCATATGCTATAGTGGCATATATTTGTGTGTCAACAACTAAGTCATTAAGCAGAGGCTGCAAACCTAAATGGGCCCAACATAGAACCTTGCGGACAGCCTTTTGTAATATCACGTGTAACGGTACTATTTGCCCCTGTGATGTTGACTCGGCAGTCTACACAATACTTCTTCAGAATTCTATAAAGGCTTTTTGGGTATTCTTGTTGGCGCATGCGTACAAAAAGTGCAGGCCACCAGAGCTTATCGAAAGCTCCAGCTATATCAAAGAAGAGACCCATCACATAAGTAGTTCTTAGCTGCAATTATGGCTTTAGATATTGCATCCGTGGTTGACTTTCCAGATCTAAAACCATATTGAGTAGGATTAATGCCTTTCAGGATCCTAAACTCTTGTATGTGTTTACATAGGAGTTTTTTTGTACTTTACCCAAAAGGTTAAATAGACAAATCGGTGTATAAGATTTTGGCAATGAGGAATACGCTTTACTAATATTTTATCTTTTGCCGGATGTAATTTTTTGGTGACAGCTTCTTGTACTTCCGGCACACTTTGTCCATTTGTTGTCGAGATAAATACGGCGTGTTCTTTGCTTTCAATTGTTCTATGAAGTTGGACTTCCTTTTCCGGTCGTGCGCTTGCGCGTAAGTAAAACGTTTTTATTGGAACTGGAGATTGGTTTGGGATATTTCAATTTTTGTATCTTGTCACATTTGTCTTTATTGTCATCGATAACTGCATTCTTACATCTCCTGTGCATATTGAGATTATTATTAATATATCCGAATGCTCCAAATATCTTCAAAGTCCTTCTAATACACAAACACTACGTATAATGGTTCGGTAGCAATATGGACATTTTATAATAAAAACTTATTGGTATTACGTTAAATTAAGGCTTTTAAACTTGTATGAATAATGTAAGTTGCTGTGTATTCCACTAATAATAATAGTAAAGTATGATTTTGTTTTGAGCACTAGTGTGCGTGTAATCTGTTACGTTTTATTCATGGAATGGTTGTAATAAATTCCATAGAAGGTTGTTATGAGTTTTATCAGATAAATTGTCTGGCTGCTCGCGAATCTATCGATAAACTCGTAACGTCTCCTGGGATTACTTACAGTGATTTATACGTTGGGCCGACCGGGGGAGTTTAATTTCTAAAACAGAACGTTTTTTGTTATGATAATTTATACGTTGTAGCTAGCGGGAGAACCATTGGATATACATACAGCCTGTTTCATAATTTCTATCAACAGTTTCTGCAGAGAAAGCCATGTGAGTGTAAATAGTATTGGTCATTGCTGTTCCCCATTTGAGAAGTAACCAAGACAACGGGATAAAGTCACGCACACCGCGTACCTCTATGGCTTCTGTTAAAGTTTGACGCCATTCATTTCAAAATATGGCATCAGTCGGTCAGCGAGTGTGAGACAGCTGTGCGTGTGTGAAGAAGATTCTAACGGTGTCGAGTGAATGCATGGGAGACAGAGAATGTGAAGAAACACACTAAAAGGACCGAGTCAAGGTTACGAGAAGCAAAAGTTGTCAGCTGACTGTGTTAACGACAAGAACAAAATACTATTTGTGATAAAACTTTACAACACAATAACGTGATAAAGTAACTGGGCTGGAAATTTAATGAACACAAAAATATCACCGCTACAGAATATATGACAATATATAACGTAGTAGCTACATATTATTAATGTTGCGGAAATTAAATTTCATATGGTATTCAACAATATTAATGAACTGCGTTAACGATTCAGCAAACACACGCTAAATGAGATGAAAAAAATTCTATTATATGCTGACATACATTAATTACGTCTCTCGAGAGATCATGATCATGACAGATTTAATAGCACGATGTGTTACACTCACATGACTTTCTCTACTCTTGTACTAACCATTCTTACAAACTCTTATTCCTATATCTTCTTCGTGTTAGTTCTTATTTTGCAAGGGGAATATGAGAATACAGTAGGCTTTGAGCGATAGTCAAATGTTTTAAAGCTCTTTGCACGCTTAAGATATAAAAAAATGAATAACGATGTTCCATTTCACGAAAGTATTGTTTTCTGAAGCTCACACACACAACAAGAAATATCTCCGAAATGGTTCACCCTACAAAAAAATTTATTTGGACATAAACTGTGTATTTTAGCAAGATCTACATTTTTTGTATAGTAAGATTTGGTCTATCTCTAACGGTTTACCAGTTATGCAAAAGTCGTCCAGAGTAAATACGACTACAGGGGCTATAGCCAGGAAATTCAAGATATACATTTCATTTGTCATAAAAATATCTCAAACATATGACATTTTAATCAAAATCGCTTGAGCCATTTTCAAGAAAATAAAAATTTTCGAAAAATTTTCCATGTAAAGGGTAGTTTAGGGTGGCGCTACTTTCTTCAAAATCTTGGTGTCACATCCTTGAAAGACATTAAACTTAAATACCAACTTTGGTTTTTAACCGGCTTTTCGTTTTTGAGTAATGCTGTCCACAGACTGACACACACACACACACACACACACACACACACACACACACACACACACACACACACACACACACACACACACACACACACACACACACACGGACCTTTTTCTAAAAATGCTTCTTTGGATTCAGGGGGTCTCGAAACATATTTCCGGTGAAATCTCGTAATTTTTGAGCAGCATGCTTTAAAATCACGTGATAAATTCGATTCTGATTGGTGAGTGTGACATCAATACGACCCTGTACTGGCTCAAAGCCGCTGGCGTGTTATTATCGTCACAGTTTAGTGAACAAGGAACTACGAATGAAATTTGACCCTTCAGTTTGACAATGAAGCCCGGCACAAATCAGATATTCACCTCGGTGGGTTCAAGGTCGTGGACTTTTATACATGACATCATTAAGGAACAAATAAATTTTCCTGTAGGGTGAACCATTTCGGAGATATTCCTTGTTATGTGTGTGAGTTTCAGAAAACAAAACTTTCGTGAAATGGAACATCATTGTTCATTTTTTAAATATTTTAAGCGTGCAAAGAGCTATCACTCAAAGCCTACTGTATTCTAACATTCCCCTTGTACCTACAAGGAAATAAGCAATAAGATAATTTGTACAAATGTTTATCTCAACTAACACGAAGAAGATATAGGAATAAGAGTTTGTAAGAATGGTTAGTACACGAGTAGAGAAAGTCATGTGAGTGTAACACATCAGATTTTTGTCACATTTGTATCTACCATCACGCGAAATGTGCGTTTTGTAAACGGAAGAAAATTCTTTTTGCCCTTCAGCCGTGTGAATCGGTATTTACTCTGTCAGCAGCAGTGGCAGCATTTGTCCCCTCGGAACGCCGCCCATATTGTTACCTTAACACGCGGCTTTGAGCGCCTTTGTCCACCAGCGCATGCATTCAAGCCTTTATCGGTGCGAGTCCATAACTCAATCTGGTTACCAATAGGCAAGAACAAAGCCTTGTAGCCCCGCGCCTTGTAGCAACTATTAGCTAGCGGACCACCAGCGCTCCGTTCATTGCGAACATCACATTACCTTCTCTACCCATTCCTATATCTCCATGTTAGTTGAGATAAACATTCGTACAAATTATCTTATTGCTTATTTCCTTGTAGGTACAAGGGGAATATTAGAATACAGGAGACTTTGAGCGATAGTCAAATGTTTGAGATTCTGTTGTCTTTGCACGCTTAACATAAAAAAATGAACAACGATGATCCATTTCACGAAAGTTCTAAATTTTCCGAAACTCACACACATAACAAGGAATATCTCCGAAATGGTTCACCCTACAAGAAAATTTATTGAGACATAAATTGTGTATTTTAGCAAGATCTACATTTTTTGTATAGTATGATTTGGTCTATCTCTAACGGTTTACCAGTTATGCAAAAGTCGTCCAGAGTAAATACGACTACAGGCGCTATAGCCAGAAAATTCAAGATATACATTTCATTTGTCATCAAAATATCTCAAACATATGACATTTTAACCAAAATCGTTAGAGCCATTTTCAAGAAAATCAAAATTTTCGAAAAATGTTTCATGTAAAGAGTAGTTTAGGGTGGCGGTATTTTCTTCAAAATCTTCGTGTCGCATCCTTGGAAGACATTAACCTTAGATACCAACTTTGGTTTTTAATCAACTTTTTGTTTTTTGAAGTTTATCAGACGTACACAGACCTTTTTCAAAAAATGCTTCTACACGCAGTAGGGTTTAGTAAAAGGAGCCCTGAAGTGGGGAGGTTTTTATACATTGTTACGAGTTTTCTAGTTCATGACATTCTATACAACAGCCACGGTCATAGACATAAAAACGGGTGATTTTCCATTTGTCCGAAATGCAACCTAACCTGTTGATGAATGACTTGCCAGTGTTTGGCGGTTGAAGAGATTATTGCCAAGGGCAGCACGGGCAGAACCTGTTGTCCAAGGAGGCCCGGCCGGCCGGCCATCTTCAGCACCTCGGTGGCCTTGTGGACTCCTTTCAGCTCGGATAATGAGGTAGCGGATTGCTGCGTCATCTGACGTTTAACACCACTGCTTGGTCTACAAACCAGAGGACACCTTACAACATGCATGGGCACGGAAGGAGAGCTAGTACATAAACACCGTAGTGGAGCGTCTTGTGAACACAAACAAATACCCTTCGGTGTCCTTCCATTCACCCAGAGGTAACTCCGTCACCAGCCACTGATTATTTTATGTGGGTCCTCCCCATCCTTCCCTACAGGCAGACGCGGTACAGTAAATCGTGACATTTGGCTTTGAACGCACATACATTAACGATCTACCTGTTGCAGCATATAGGAATTACAGCTAGAGGGAGCATATTTAACAAAACACTGTATGATATTGGGTTTTTGTTGTGATGTTATGCATTGTACGCTGTTACTGTTCCAGATTATCTGTGTTAATTATACTAATACTTTCTGTTTCAGGTATGTCTGGTGCTTGCTTGCCCATTTTCAATCGACCAGAATGATCACTGCAAAGGTTCAGAAACCTTAAATGCACAAATTACCAGGTAAATAACATACCTCATATAGAAGTTTCTTTTCCAATTTCTCTATTGTATTCCACCCAAAAATTCGATGTCGAGATTTCACCGGAAATGTATGTTTCGAGGCCCCCTGCATTCAAAAAAAGCATTTTTAGAAAAAGGTCCGTGTGTCTGTCAGTCTGTGGACAGCATAACCCAAAAACGGAAAGTCCGTTAAAAACCAAAGTTGGTATTTAAGTTTAATGTCTTTCAAGGATGAGACACGAAGATTTTGAAGAAAATAGCCTCACCCTAAACTACCCTTTACACGGAAAAGTTTTCGAAAATTTTGATTTTCTTGAAAATGGCTCTAACGATTTTGATTAAAATGCCATATGTTTGAGATATTTTTATGACAAATGAAATGTATATCTTGAATTTTCTGGCTATAGCCCCTGTAATCGTATTTACTCTGGACGACTTTTGCATAACTGGTAAACCGTTAGAGATAGACCAAATCATACTATACAAAAAATGTAGATCTTGCTAAAATACACAATTTATGTCTCAATAAATTTTCTTGTAGGGTGAACCATTTCGGAGATATTCCTTGTTATGTGTGCGAGTTTCGGAAAACAAGCTTTCGTCAAATGGAAATGAACCCAACAGAAGATTTTTTTAAAATATGTATGTAATTTGTTAAATAGTAGCTGGATCTTTGGCCCGCTTTGATTGGCTGCTTAAGGTTGCTTGCTTGTTGAAACAGGTGAAGGCCGTTTAAGGAACAGACGATCCGTTCTAAGACGTGAAGTTTTGCTGCCTTGACTACCTGCCTATCTCCGTAAGCCTCTCGCTGTCACGTGACTGCAGAGAAAACCTCGCACCAGAGAGAGGCGTACAACGAAACAAACCTTACGAGAATGGAGTTTGGGCCGTTCAAGTTGTAATAAACCTCGCGTGGGTGCGCTGTAAGCTAATTGTAATAAAGTTAGACTTTAACGCTACCTGTTATAGTGGTCTGATGTTCGGTCCCAGGGACCCGTATGTGCTATTCGTAGTGGACGCAGTGTTGCCATGTTAAAAAAACGCGCAAACCGTACGCACGCTAGAAATGGAGCGTATTTTCCCCCAGAGGAAACAGGACTACATAGGCTGTAGCCAGAAAATTCAAGATATACATTTCATTTGTTATGTAAATATCTTAAACATGCGGCATTTTAATCAAAATCAAAGTTTTCGAAAAATTTTCCATGTAAAGGGTAGTTTATGCTGGAGCAATTTTCTTCAAAATCTTCGTGTCGCATCCTTGAAAGACATTAAACTTAAATACCAACTTTGGTTTTTAACCGACTTTTCGTTCTGCGTAATGATATAGATGTGTATTTGCTAGTTACTTTGTATCTGTTATTGCATAATTATAAGAACCATACTTGAGGTAAACAAAGAGTAGAAAATAGATCCTATACTTTCTTTACGGTATCACTTTTAAAATGCACTAATGAATACGTTTAATGATTTTATTGTAATGTACTGCATTTTGCACTGTTATTTGGAAATATAAAATAATCAAAAATGAGTTTACAGAAAGTGAGCAGTTATTGCGCGGAGTTATACAAAAGTGTTAGGTCGGACCTAGCGTTCGTAACTAATATTGGGTAATAGGTTACTTTAATAACTGTTACATTACTTTGTGTCCGTTCATGTATAAACGTAGGAAGCGCTAGGGAAAGTTTTTATCACCACATGGAGAAGGAAGCGTAGAACTGTGGAGAATTGCCTTGCATGTTGTGAAGAGCGACGTGCACGGAAGTTTGTGGATCAGATAGGCAGGTAGGTAGGGGAGCGAACTCGCCGAAGATGCACTAGGCAATTGTCTTCAAGTCACGCAGTCTAGGCAACTGTACCCAAGGTCACCTTTAGGCCGCCCACGCCGAGGTTATCGTGGTCACATGGGAAATGTAGTAGACAGCTCGCTAGTGTGGGAAATCCCCCTCAGATGTCATCCCTGTCTTTTGGCAGATAATTACGAATCAAAACATGCGCTGTTCCTGGATTCATATATTACCTGGACTTACTTAAAACATCTGATGAAGGCAATTTATCTGTGAAACTGGATGAAAACCTGTAAAAATTCTAACTTGAGTCTTCCTAAATCTCAAAAAGGTTGTGGTATCTGTGTGCGTGCGTAAAAGTTCTCACTTCAGTTCAATTTTCACTTCAGTTCAGTTTTCACTTCAGTTCAGTTTTCACTTCAGTTCAGTTTTCACTTCAGTTCAGTTTTCACTTCAGCTCAGTTTTCACTTCAGTTCAGTTTTCACTTCAGTTCAGTTCTCACTTCAGTTCGGTTTTCAGTTCAGTTGAGTTTTAAGTTCAGTTGAGCTTTAAGTTCAGTTTAAGTTCTAGTTCAGTTTGGTTTTCAGATTGGAGGAAAGCAAGGCAGAAGCGGCGTGGGTTAAACGCTATTAGTGTAGTTCAGAGCAAGTACAGATGATCACGACGCCTCTGCTATAATTAGGGGAAATTATATACTAATGCTAGCGACGTCAATGATGCCATAACATAATTGAGAGAAGATATCAGATCTTCAGAGCAAATTAATTACCCGCGAGCGCTGCTGTTAGTTAAAAGAAAGGCTCTTTTGTTAATGAGAACACAATGAGTGACGCCCTTTTTGATTAATGTTTTGCTACTCGCCTGGGCCGCCTTTGTCAATTACCGCATCACTCCAGAATCGCTGGTTTATGAACTCGGCAATTGAAATTGAGTTTTTATCTGTTTCTCTACAACAGATCCTTGATTGCGTACAAAGGCGCTCAAAGTCAACCTCTCTCGCGTGACCTATGTCGACGTGACAACAGTCAGAGCGACAGAACAAAAGGGGTTTTCGAGATTATTCGAGAAGTGAGCGCGGCCGCCGTATTTCTAAAAGGTCCATGTTACGTCATCCTCGCTATGTAAGGAGGTAAAGCAACGAGTCAGTGTGAAGTTAGCTGTTAGTCTGTGTGTGTGTCAGTTGGGTCGCCTCGAGTGGAAGATAGCGAAGAGGCTAATCTGTCTGATTGATTGTCGTCAGTAAACGAGAACTGTGAATTTGTGCAAGTGTTGGAAAAAAGTAAAGTAACAAAGTAATTAGACTGGACATTTGTCGTTTTTGTTACTTGGTGTCAGAAGTGGGATTCGTCTAATTGTCACTATGTCAAACCGGGGGAGGCGCGTTTAATATTTCGTGGTATAAACAGTTTCTTGTTTACATAAATGCCCGAACTTCCACAGTGTTTTGTATTTTAAAAGATGCTGAATTCTACGAGGAAATGGATCGTACAGTGTCATTACGCAATACTTCATTCAGCCGTGGCAACAGTTGTGTGCCCCAGTGCCGAGCTGTATTGCATGCTGCTTAGAACCCCTCCGAACTTTGTCAAAGTGTACTACGACAATGTTGAAACCCCTAGAGTTGTAATTCATTATTTTTACCGTTTCTCGAATTTTACACAGTTAATACCCATCTTGCTGTTTTATCGCAGTAATGAGATTTAAAGAACCTAATGGATGATTTACGCCTCGCCATCCTGGTAAGAGAAAGTGATACAGAAACAATTCTTTCCGACTGCAAGACGCCTCTCTTTTCTAGTGACGTCATCCCTCCCGAGGACTGAAAATCGTTTCTACAAAAATACATACATAATGAAAATGTCATTAGTAATTAAATTGTTTAACTAAAATGCAAAGTCGAGAATATACTCTGGTACACTGGCATGATTACGTCGTTACTCTTTGACGCCAGAGATATAAAAAAAATTGATGTTGCACTCACATGACTTTCTCTACTCTTCTACTAATCATTCTTACAAACTCTTATTCCTATATCTTCTTCGTGTTAGTTGGGATAAACATTTGTACAAATTATCTCATTGCTTATTTCCTAGTAGGTACAAGGGGAATATGGGAATACAGTAGGCTTTGTGCGATAGTCAAATGTTTTAAAGCTTTCAGATTCCGTTCTATTTGCACACTTAACATATAAAAAAAATGAACAACGATGTTCCATTTCAGGAAAGTTTTAAGTTCTCCGAAACTCACACACATAACAAGGAATATCTCCGAAATGGGTCACTCTACAAGAAAATTTATTGAGACATAAATTGTGTATTTTAGCAAGATCTACATTTTTTGTATAGTAAGATTTGGTCTATCTCTAACGGTTTACCAGTTACGCAAAAGTCGTCCAGAGTAAATACGACTACAGGGGCTACAGCCAGAAAATTCAAGATATACATTTCATTTGTCATAAAAATATCTCAAACATATGACATTTTAATCAAAATCGTTACAGCCATTTTCAAGAAAATGAAAATTTTCGAAACTTTTCCCATGTAAAGGGTAGTTTAGGTTGGGACTGTTTTCTTTAAAATTTTCGTGTCGCATCCTTGAAAGACATTAAACTTAAGTACCAACTTTGGTTTTTAATAGACTTTTCGTTTTTGAGTTATGTTGTCCACAGAAGCTTTATCGCAGGCGCTCTGTCTGTCTAGCAGTGTAAACATATTATGTAACGTAAAGATAACAGACGATGACTAACCAGGGTGTCAGCAAGTTTGTTGTGACGGCCTCGTCTATTGTATCATTACATAGTGAACATTCTTGTGACGCAATACAATTGAGGAGCGTTTTTTCAAAAACTCGATAGATGCGAAATTTTGTGAAATTGAGTTATATATAGTATCGGCACAATTTTTACCTTCTGCATCGTTCTGTGAAATCAGATTTTGCAAAATTCGATTCGTGTCCTGTGTAGAAGGTAGGGAATATCGGCAGTTTTTTCAAAACTCGATAGATGCACTTGCTCAGATAAAGGAAAGGTCGATAGATGCAATTTTATGATCCAAAGTGTGGCAACCTCAATTCTATGAACGCATGTTGGCATTGACTGCCATCTCACTGTTGCGATTCTTGGGTTTCACATTAATTTCTGCAAGCTTTTGTTCCATTTATATCCCGCCTTTAACTGCAGAGGTGATATCGGCGACCTTGCCTATTGGCAATGGTGATACTCGTTTAACAGTGGTTTTTTCGGTCTTTGGGGTTTTTATACGTTGAATTCACACACACACACACACACACACACACACACACACACACACACACACACACACACACACACAGACACACACACACATACACACACACACACACACGCTTTCATTCATACTTCCAGACTCAGGGAAGGACGAAGAATAATCTTGGCTGGAGAAAAATTCCTACACCCTGCCGGGAATCGAACCCGGGACCCCTTGCACAGCAGGCAGGTGCTTCTACAAGCTTTGTTATACTTATATGGCAATTTTACTTTCTTTACTGGTAAGCAGGGGAAATTTTGTATTCCACCCAAAAATTCGATGTCAATATTTCATCGGAAATATATGTTTTGAGACCCCTGAATCCAAAAAAAGCATTTTTAGAAAAACGTCCGTGTGTGTGTCTGTGTGTCAGTCTGAAATTTCTCTGTCTGTATTCAATATGTTTGTTATATAAATAAAACAAAATATATTGTAATTGTGAATGCAGCAGTACTTAACTTCCAAGTTTATGCCTAATAAAATAATCCTTATAAACATTAATATGTTGGTTGTATAGTACATTGTGTACTATAAAGAGGTGAAAATAAATTAAAAAATAATAAAAAGCAACAAAAACAATACATGACAAAAATAACGAAATTTCGTGTCTTAATTTCTAGCTCACAGAGAAAAGTTGTTCAGCATCTATCGGCTTTTGAAAAAACGCTCCTCAATTCTAAAAACATCGTGTGTGTGTGTGTGTGTGTATGTGTGTGTGTGTGTGTGTGTGTGTGTGTGTGTGTGTGTGTGTGTGTGTGTGTGTGTGTGGACAGCGTAAGTCAAAAACGAAAAGTTGGTTAAAAACGAAAATTCGTATTTAAATTTAACGTCTTTCAAGGAGGGTACACGAAGATTTTGAAGAAAATAGCACCACGCTAAACTACCCTTTACATGGAAAATTTTTCGAAAATTTTGATTTTCTCCAAAATGGTTCTAATGATTTTGATTAAAATGTCATATGTTTGAGATATTTTTATGACAAATGAAATATATATCTTGAATTTTCTGGCTACAGCCCCTGCAGTCGTATTTACTCTGGATGACTTTTGCATAACTGGTAAACCGTTAGAGATAGACCAAATCTTACTGTACAAAAAATATAGGTTTCGCTAAAATACACAATTTATGTGAGAATATTTTTTTTTGAATAAACCATTTCGGAGGTATTACTACTCACTTGTGTCAGTTTCGGAAAACTAAACTTTCGCAAAATGGAACATCAAAACACATTTCCAGTGGACTCTTGACATCGAATTGTTGGGTGGAATACAATACTTCCTCTCTACGTAGTAGTTAAAATAAATTGTTCTTTGTGTAAAGGAAATACAGAACTCGTTTCCCTTTAGCTAACTCTTCTAGTACTTGGGATAAGATCATTAATGAGCTCTTGAAAATGCGCATGCATTAATCCATTAATGCTCCAAGTAGTTAGGTAAATTGCCACTTGAGTTCGCGCACATACTCAAGCTGAAGTAAGGATGAAGGTACCTACAGTAATTAGTGATTATGCAACCAGCATGCATCACAATGGGATATATTTAGCTCCTCCTTCAGCTTTATTTTTGTGCTTTTTACCTGCAGCAAGGTATTCAATCGAATCAAAAATGCGATATCGAGATTTCACTGGAGCTCCCTGTTTCTGTCACATGACTTTAGCGATAGTCGTGTCCAGCACAAAAAGAATGGGAGTGACTCATAAAACAGCCTATTTGTGTCATTTTCAGCGAGTTCTCCGAAACCCACACACATCACGAGGAATATCTCCGAAATGGTTCACCCTACAAGAAAATTTATTGAGACATAAATTGTGTATTTTAGCAAGATCTATATTTTCTCTATAGTATGATTTGGTCTATCTCTTATGGTTTAGGAGTTATTCAAAATTCATCCAGAGTAAATACGACTACAGGGGCTATAGCCAGAAAATTCAAGATATATATTTCATTTGTCATAAAAATATCTCAAACATATGACATTTTAATCAAAATCATTAGAACCATTTTGGAGAAAATCAAAATTTTCGAAAAATTTTCCATGTAAAGGGTAGTTTAGCGTGGGGATATTTTCTTCAAAATGTTCGTGTCGCATCCTTGAAAGACATTAAACTTAAATAACAACTTTGGTTTTTAACCGACTTTTCGATTTTGAGTTATCTGTCCACAGACTGACACACGGACCACGTGATTTCACAGTGCACTTCGCAATAGGTAAGCTAGCCACAGCAAGAGTACAAGTTTTTGGATAACGTAAGGGTTTGAGGAAGGGGATGGTTAATTTGAGGTTTGCGTCTGTGTTGAGCAAGTCCTAGCTTACACCTGTGCGAAGAGGTGACCTCTCAGTCGACCGGTTTGTGGGCTGGCCTTGGGCTTCCATTTGCAATTCCCTGATGTAACCACTGCCAGCCAAAGATGATAGCAGCACTCATTCGATGTCATTGAACCGGTTTATTCGGTAGCTTTCTACCATGTGTTGCACTCACATGACTTTCTCTACTCGTGTACTAACCATTCTTACAAACTCTTATTCCTATATCTTCTTCGTGTTAGTTCAAGGAAATATTAGAATACAGTAGGCTTTGAGCGATAGTCAAATATTTTAAAGCCTTAGATTCCGTTCTCTTTACACACTTAAATATATAAAATAAATTATAGTTAAAAAACTAAAAAGACACGCTTTTATAACAAACCGAACTAAATATTATTTTCTTAATATAAATTAGTTTTTATTTTAAACTTGTTACGACATTTTGAAATATAATGAACTAGTTCACTTTATCGATATAGAACGAACTCTTCATACTTAAAATTATTTTCCAGATTTTAGTTCGGTTTGTTGTAAAAGCGTGTTTTTAGTTTTTTAAAGTATAATTTTTTATTTTTTTAATCTTAAATTTATTAGCAAGATGTTGGTTAGTAACTTAGGACAAATTCAAGATATTATGGTACTGTCATCGATCCTTGACACGTGTGCAAATTTTCAAGTGAATCAGTCAACTGTAAGTTGATGAAATGACTTCGAAAGATTCCGTTACATACAGACTAGCTATTTAGATATCCATATGGCTGTGTAGGAATTAAACCCACACTTGCATCTGTTATTCCACTGCAGCATATTGCTAATATACAAGGTTTGTTCACACTGCCCCGCCCCCTATTCACCTACAATTACAGCGGAAAATAAAAGATAGGAAACAGCGTGTTATCTACACTAGCGCCATGTAATATATTTTGGGAAGGTTGAAGGTTTTAGTGCTTCCGGGTCATACGTAATTGCAGCAAGACTTTAAACTGGGTTGCTTGCTGTTTTATTTGAGCAGCTGTTATCAGCCAGGACATGAGGCGGGTTGTTGTTCCATCCGGCAGGCAGCAGCAGCACTAAAACCACGTTCTGATAATGTGTAGCACCCACATCCAGTGGCGTAGCCCATCGGACTAGACTCGAGTACCTACCTAACCTAACAAATATTGTAAAATTGCTCGATCCAACGTAAACAGAATTTTTTCATTTTTATGTACTTTAGGTAAACTATTGTATTAAACCCAAAATTTCGATGTCGACATTTTACCGGAAATATATGTTTTGAGACCCCATGAAACAAAAACATTTTTAGAAAAAGGCCCGTGTGTGTCTGTCTGTGGACAACATAACTCAAAAACGAAAAGTCTCTTAAAAACCAAAGTTGGTATTTAAGTTTCATGTCCTTCAAGGATGTGACACGAAGATTTTGAACAAAATAGCCCCACTCTAAACTACCCTTTACATGGAACACTTTTCGAAAATTTTCATTTTCTTGAAAATGGTAAAGATTTTGATTAAAATATCATATGTTATTTATATATGTTATTTACCTTGATTTTTGATGAGATTAGAGCGATTATGAACCATATCATTACCATGAACACCAGCTTGGGAGTCAGTTTGAGGAATTTTTGAGGTTATGTAATACGCTGATTGACGCTACACCCCTGCTGCTGCAGTGCCTGGCCCCTGATCGTGCTTATCGACAATCAGGTGTATTTGCATATGTAATGTACACGCATTACTCAAACATGGGCTGTTGGCGCCCGCCCATAGCATGCTAATTACCGGATCTTAAGGGCAATGGGAACCTCAGAGCTGGTTAAATACTCCAGCTCAAATATTTGCTACTCACCAACTCAAATAGCCACAAATTCTCATATACGTTTAACAAAACTAGCTTTTCGATTGATTTTCAAGTTTTAAAAAATCATACGTGTTGTACTCACATGACTTTCTCTACTCTTGCACTACCCATTCTTACAAACTCTTATTCCTATATCTTCTTCGTGTTAGTTGAGATAAACATTTGTACAAATTATCTTATTGCTTATTTCCTTGTAGGTACAAGGGGAATATGGGAATACAGTAGGCTTTGAGCGATAGTCAAATCCTTTAAAACTCCAGTTTTACTTTCTCTACTGGTAAGTAGAGAAAGCATTGTATTTCATCCAAAAATCGATTCCGTGATTTCACCAGAAATATATTTTGAGGTCCCCTGAATCAAAAAAAGAAAAAAAAATTTGGAAAAAGGTCCGTGACTGTATGTCAGTCTGTGGACAGCATAACTAAAAACAAAAAGTCGGTTAAAAACCAAAGTTGGTATTTAAGTTTAATGTCTTCCAAGGATGTGACACGAAGGTTTTGAAGAAAATAGCCCCACCCTAAACTACCCTTTACATGGAACATTTTTCGAAAATTTTGATTTTCTTGAAAATGGCTCCAATGATTTTGATTAAAATGCCATATGTTTGAGATATTTTTATGACAAATGAAATGTATATCTTGAATTTTCTGGCTGTATCCTATGTAGTCGTGTTTACTCTGGATGATTTTTGAATAACTCGTAAACTGTAAGAGATGGACAAAATCACACTATACAAAAAATGTAGATCTTGCTAAAATACACAATTTATGTCTCAATAAATTTTCTTGTAGAGTTAACCATTTCGGAGATATTCCTTGTCGTGTGTGTGAGTTTCGGAAAACTTAGAACTTTTGTGAAATGGAACATCGTTGTTCATTTTTTATATGTACGTTATTGAATTTTTGGGGGGGAATGCTAGCAATACGACTTGAAACAAAAGCAGTAGAGGGAGCTAATTAACCCTAGAGCACGCCTCATTTGCAAGTTATGATGTTATATTTGTCCCGAAAGATGGCAGGCAAGTGCTCTCTATTGAATGACCCAAGTTTAGGGATGTGAAGTGCGTAACTTTTGGGAGCTCATCAGCATTCAAAGTGGGTCGCTCTAGGGTACCTCGCCCTGCTGGTGGTGGTGCGATTACGTCACAGGGAAACTTTGAAGTGCGCACAACCAAGGTACGTAGCTTTAAATTGAATTGAGCTTCTTGTCTCAGCGGTGTGTTTATCTTCTAATATTCATGATGCCTTTCCTGGACCGAGCCCCAAAGTTATTGAGTGCTCTAATATTTACTATGTTGCAAGATAACCTGGCAGTATGGTGCTCTGTTTAGGACGGAAATGACACAACTGACCTCATACCTGCAGGTATGTTAATCGACGTAAACATTTTTACAAATTATCTTATTTCCTTGTAGGTACAAGGGGAATATTAGAATACAGTAGGCTTTGTGCGATAGTCAAATCTTTTAAAACTTTGAGATCCCGTCCTCTTTGCACACTTAACATATAAAAATGAACAACGATGTTCCATTTCACTAAAATTTTAAGTTTTCCGAAACTCACAAAAATAACAAGGAATATCTCCAAATTAGTTCACTCTACCAAAATTTTATTCCGACATAAATTGTGTATTTCAGCAAGATCTACATTTTTTGTATAGTAAGATTTTATTTATCTCTTACGGTTTACGAGTTATTCAAAAGTCATCCAGAGTAATAAGTTATAGCCAGGAAATTCAAAATATATATTTCTTTTGTCATACAAATATGCTAAACATATGGCATTTTAATCAAATGCACCTGGGCCTCGGCATTTTTTTCGCCCTGTTTTTGTGAAATTCTCCTTTTTTTTGGGGGGGGGGGAGAAGATGCTTAGATAAACCTGAAAAGCGAAACGTTAACTAGATACAAGAGATAAAGAAATATATACAAATATTTCATAAACATTTCATTTCAGCTGTAAAACGTGCAATGCTAAACGCAGGCCTCCCCGTACATATCCACCCAGTTTGAGATTTTCGTCGAGCATTTGTTCCATTATGGAGTTCAGTTCTTTGCTGCTGCTATTGACTCCAGGGCGTTAACACGTTGGCCAAGGTCCTTCATACTTCCGTCAAGTTCTTCCATGGCTTCCTTAACCCCGGCCAGTCGCTCGATAGTATTCTTCGATAGACGTGTCTTCATATTGGAATTCCCGTCTTCATCTTTTCGGTTTCGGATTTAACATTTTCAATTTAGCTTCCATTTTGTCCAATTTTGTTCCCCGTAGTTTACATTATTCCAATTCGGTTTTCATATTTGTTTCCTCTGTCGCATTCCGGATTTCATTTCATTCCCCAGTATGTCCATCTTGGCTAACATTTGTTTCATCAACTGTTCCATATCGTGCTTTTCGTCGCACTCCGGACACCAATTGTGATTACTTTACTTTTTTTTTTTTTTTTTAACTGTTTCTTTATTTTTTATTAAAACACCGGAGCGACACTAACCAAAAACACTGTTCAAGAATAAAGACTACAGGATGAAAAGCTGGTTAATAAAGCCATGTGAATGTACTCCGCATATCTGATTCAATCACATAGAAAATTGTATGAATTGTTTGTAATTGGTCGTGGAAGCGAGAGTAGTGAAAGAAATGTGATTGTGTTTTACTAAAGAAAAATGAGTGGAAAAACCGTGTGAATGTAATACGTTGCATTTATATTTCAATAATAGAAAATTATATGAACTGTATGTTGAAGGGAAACAGAGGATACATGAATGTGCTACGTAAAAAAAGCGAGTAGTAAACCATTTGAAAATAATATATTGTGTAGTAAAATTGTTACCCTAAAAACATTCTGTATGAAAAATTACATATACGTGTCGAATTTTGCGGTGATCGGTTATGCGGTTTTAGAGATTAAGAGTTACATATATACAGCATCCAATTTGTATATACAGAAATTGTATGTAGAAGAGTGAGTAGAGAAAGAGATGCGAATGTGTTACCTAAAAGTGAGAGGAGAAAACGGTGTGAATGCAAAAGCATTTCTATTTCGAATATACAGAACATGCTATGACTTATTTTTAAAGCGAGGATAAAGATTTTTTTCTGTAAAATCGCGTTTTTTATGGAAAATTGTTCATAGATGAGTGAGTAGAGAAAGAGATGTGAATGTGTTACCTAAAAGTCAGTAGAGAAAACACTGTGAATGTAATATGCAGCATTTTTATTTCAAACCTACAGAAAATTGTATGACTTATTTGTAGAAGACTGAGTAGAGAAAGAGATGTGAATCTGCTACCTAAAATTGCTAGGAAAAAACTGTGAATGTAATAGCATTTCTATTTCAAACATACAGAACATGGTATGACTTATTTTGAAACTGGGTTTTTTGTGTAAAATCACGTTTTTTATGGAAAATGGTTTATATAAGAGTGAGTAGAGAAAGAGATGTGAATGTGTTACCTAAAAGTGAGTAGAGAAAACATTGTGAATGTAATATGCATGTATACAAAAGTTTAGCCAAATCTTCAGAGCGTTTCTGAAATATATACAAGAATTGCGCAGTAAAAGCGGGAATAAAAATGTTAGGTATTTTTTTTTATGTAAAATTGTGTTTTTTCGGGAATTACACCTATATAGATGAACTTAGAAAGCAAAACCCTATCTGAATACAAAATTTGATGCAAATCGTTGGCTGTGACGCTGTGACAGCATTCATGCAGTAGACTGTACTTATAAATAGTTTCAGCTTCGAACGTGTGGTAGTAACGCTCTTCGATGTATCGATTAAGGGAAGGTCGACTTGTTTTTAATTTCTTACCATAAGACACGTGTAGAGAGCGATGCTAGCGCACCTTATTTTAGTTTCATGACGTCACGTGACTTCCACACTATTTACTTGTTTACTCGGAAAGGGCATGCGCAGAAGTTGGTTTATTTACGTAAGGTGCACTCGATTAAATATTAATCCTGACCTGGCGCAACATGCACTTACAGAAATCGAATGGAAATAAGCACGAACGACTGCAACCAATAGCGTGAAAAATATTGCACACAAATTTTTAGTTTTATTTTCTCAGAAATGACTCGAGGTTTTCCTGGGTCGCCAGCCGATGTGGAAGAATTTCCTGTCCCATGGGACTGTACACGCCCGAGAGGGGGGGGGGGGGGAGGGGTAGGTGTTTTATTTGTTTATAGGTATGTACGCCGGCAACAATCATTTTCAGAACAACCTTTGACATCGGAGCGTCACATATTTGAGTCTTAACATTTTTATTGCAATACAATATTCCATATCTTGATTAACATAAAGTAGACAGAAGAATATTTTATTACAGAATTTTATAGAAGAATGAGTAGGGTAGGTCATATAAGTGGACATCAGGTATATTATTACTATTATTATTATCCGTGTTATTTTTCGAAAAAAGCTCAAGTACGACTATGCAAAGTATTTTCTTATTTCTTCTTTGAGTCTATAATTATTTCATTCTTAGACTTTCAACGTCCTTTCTCTTATTTGCCCAAGTTATTGCAGTTTTTATTTTCTCTACTGGTAAGTAGAAGCAACTATTGTATTCCACCCAAAAATTCGATGTCAAGATTTCACCGGAAATATGTGTTTTGAGACCCCCTGAAGAAAAAAGGTGTGTGTGTCTGTATGTCAGACTGTGGACATCATAACTCAAAAACGAAAAGTCCGTTAAAAACCAAAGTTGGTATTCAAGTTTAATGTCTTTCAAGGATGCGACACAAAGATTTTGAAGAAAATAGCCCCACCCTAAACTACCCTTTACATGGAAACTTTTTCGAAAATTTTGATTTTCTTCAAAATGGCTCTAACGATTTTGATTAAAATGTCATATGTTTGAGATATTTTGATGACAAATGAAATGTATATCTTAAATTTTCTGGTTATAGCCCCTGTAGTCGTATTTACTCTGGATGACTTTTGAATAACTGGTAAACCGTTAGAGATAGACAAAATCTTACTATACAAAAAATGTAGATCTTGCTAAAATACACAATGTATGTCTCAATAAATTTTCTTGTAGGGTGAACCATTTCGGAGATATTCCTTTTTATTTGTGCCACTTTCGGAGAACTTAAAACTTTCCTGAAATGGAACATCGTTGTTCATTTTTTATATAAAAAAAGGAGTACAAGAGTAGAGAAAGTCATGTGAGTGTCGACTATAGGAAGGCGAGCGCTGCCTTCAACAAATAAGCAGCACAGAGCTGACGAAAGTCGTGTGTAAGAGAGAGTGAAAGGAAGGAAGTAGGTGCCAAAGAGCAAATCATTAAGCAGTCAGTCTAAAGAGAATCTCGTTATGCGACATCTCAGGTTCAGAATGAAAACGTAACGATGTGACAAATTCTTAAGAGAGGAAGAACCTTCGTTTTAAAAAGCACGGTACTTGACTCAAGTCTTCCGACGCGCTGCCACATCATTTGTGACAAGCATCTATCTCTACAGAAACGCTAGGCATTTTTCGTTTCGCTTTTATAAAGAAAATATCTGAAGTGTTGCACTCACATGACTTTCTCTACTCTGTACTAACCATTCTTACAAACTCTTATTCCTATATCTTCTTCGTATTAGTTCAGGGAAATATTAGGACACAGTAGGCTTTGTGCGATAGCCAAATGTTTGAGATTCCGTTCTCTTTGCACACTTAACATATAAAAAATGAACAACGATGTTCCATTTTACAAAACCTTTAAGTTCTCCGAAAGTGACACAAATAAAAAGGAATATCTCCGAAATGGTTCACCCTACAAGAAAATTTATTGAGACATAAATTCTGTATTTTAGCAAGATCTACATTTTTTGTTTAGCAAGATTTGGTCTATCTCTAACGGTTTACCAGTTATGCAAAAGTCCTCCAGAGTAAATACGACTACAGGGGCTATAGCCAGAAAATTCAAGATATACATTTCATTTGTCATAAAAATATCTCAAACATATGACATTTTAATCAAAATCATTAGATCCATTTTCAAGAAAATCAAAATTTCCGAAAAATTTTCCATGTAAAGGGTAGTTTAGGGTGGAGCTATTTTCTTCAAAATCTTTGTGTTGCATCCTTGAAAGACATTAAACTTAAATACCAACTTTGGTTTTTAACCGACTTTTCGTTTTTGAGTTATGCTGTCCACAGACTGACAGACACACACACGAACCTTTTTCTAAAAAGAAAAAAACCTTTTTTTTTTTTTAGTTAAGGGGTCGCAAAACATATTTCTGGTGAAATCTCGACATCGAATTTTTGGGTTTAATAGAATACTTCCCCTACATACCAGTAGTGTGAAATATTTTAGTCATAAAAATCCGGAGGTTTTACATTAGTTAGCAAATAAGAATTGTGTAAATGTCAGTAAACTATGTAATTTTGTTTTGAAGGCGGTAACACTTGTTGGGAGTGTGGCGATATTCCATGAGAAAGGTTCTCTGTGTGTATGTGTATCTAAATTAACGAAAAGGCGCTTGGGGGGCGCGTTATTTCTGGCTGCTGTGTGTAATGCAGCTGGTTTTAACGTGTCAGTCAATCACAGCGCAGGGGCAGCCATGTCATTGCATCAAAACGAACAAAACACACACATTCTACCCGCCTGCCTGCTCGCCTGTCCGCCCGCCTGCTCGCCTGCCGGCCCGCCTGCCCGCCTGACTGCTATGAAACAATATAATGGCCTGGTGCTCCAGTAATTACCAACTAGCCATTTGAGAAAAGCTTAAGTATTACAAAACTCGCACAAATAACAAGATATATCTCGGAAATTGTTCAATGTAAAAAAAAAAGTTTTACTTTTTACTTTCTCTACTGGTAAAAAGGCTAAAAAGGGGTTAAGGTGAAGACTGATGGAATTAATAGTAAAAAGGTTGTTGGAAAAGTTGACAGTGGTAGCAGTATTGAACAGTAACGGTAATGCCGAGCGCCGTGGGTGTGAACCTGGTCGGTCACCGACCTGCAACTATTAGCACTCTACTCCAACGTAGGCGATCATTCTTCACGCCGGAAAAACCGATGCCATTTTGTCTCAGTAAACGGCGTGTTCAGTACAACACTAAATTTTGTGTAAAAAATTGCGGTCACTCGAGAAATTGTCAAAGCATAATACATGAAAACATCAATCTGCTTCCTGGAAGATATAAGGAACAAAATGCTACTACCAAACACAGAAGCTTACACATAAGGGATAGCAAGAAAGAAGCAGAAGGAAAAGGAGATAAATGAAAACTCAATTCCATTTCGCTCGGTTGTTGAGGCCGAGAAGATGTGGTTACTTTGGTTTTGAAGATTGGATAGTTAGTCCATGACACAGTTGGCAACACGCGCTAACGGTGAACAGATGAAGGATGAGTTTATTGTGACGGGAATTAAAAGTTAGTGTTGGCGCCGGCGCAGAAAGGTGTTGTGGGAACTGCTACATATGTAACTAATTTCCTTAAGGGTATACACACATCACATCATCGTTTCCACAACGCGCTCATTCAGAACATCTGTTAAAACACGCCAAGCGCTGCGTTCCTGTTTCTCTTACTGTCGTAAACACAGTTGCTTTGTACAACGTTGTAAAAATATTTGCTTTTATGCTAATCTAAATGTGACGTATGTTAACGAATTATCTTCTTCGTGTTAGTTGAGATAAACATTTGTACAAACTGTGCGACAGTCAAGTCTTTTAAAGCTTTGAGATTCCGTTCTCTATGCACGCTTAACAGCTAAAAAATGAACAACATTGTTGCATTTCGCTAAAGTTCTAAGTTTTCCGAAACTCACACACATGACAAGGAATATGTCCGAAATGGTTCAACCTACAAGAAAATTTATTGAGACATAAATTATGTATTTTAGCAAGATCTACATTTTTTCTATAGTAAGATTTTGTCCATCTCTTACAGTTTACGAGTTATACAAAAGTCGTCCAGAGTAAACACGACTACTGGGGCAATAGCCAGAAAATTCAAGATATACATTTCATTTGTCATCAAAATATCTCAAACATATGACATTTTAATCAAAATCGTTAGAGCCATTTTCAAGAAAACCAAAATTTTCGAAAAATGTTCCATGTAAAGGGTAGTTTAGGGTGGGGCTATTTTCTTCAAAATCTTCTTGTCACATCCTTCAATGACAATAAACTTAAATACCAACTTTGGGTTTTAACCGACTTTTCGTTTTTGAGTTATGCTGTCCACAGACACACACGGACCTTTTTCTAAAAATGTTTTTTTTTTTTTTTTTTTTTTGATTCAGGGGTCTCAAAACATATACTTCCTTTGAAATCTCGACATCGAATTTTTGGGTGGAATACAATACGTCCCCTACTTACCAGTACGGAAAGTAAAAATGAATAACGATGTACCATTTCACGAAAGTTTTAAGTTTCCCGGAACTGACACAAATAACTAGGAATATCTCCGAAATAGTTCACCCTATAAAAAAATTATTGAGACATAAATCGTGTGTTTTAATCAGATCTGCATCTAACTGTTAAACTGTAAGAGATGTAAGTATATAAAAATGTAGATCTTCCTAAAACACAATTTATGTCTGAATAAATTTCTTGGTACAATGAACCATTTCGGAGATATTCTTTTTTATTTGTGTAAGTTTTGGAGAACCTGTAATTCCGTCAAAATGAACATCGTTATTCATTTTTACTTTCTCTACTGGTAAGTAGGGGAAGTATTGTATTCCACCCAAAAATTCGATGTCGAGATTTCACCGGAAATACATGTTTTGAGGCCCTCTGAATAAAAAAAAAGCATTTTTAGAAAAAGGTCCGTGTGTCAGTCTCTCAGTCTGTGGACAGCATAACTCAAAAACGAAAAGTCGGTTAAAAACCAAAGTTGGTATTTAAGTTTAATGTCTTTCAAGGATGCGACACGAAGATTTTGATTAAAATAGCCCTACCCTAAACTACCCTTTACATGGAAATTTTTTCGAAAATTTTGATTTTCTTGAAAATCGCTCTAACGATTTTGATTAAAATGTTATATGTTTGAGATATTTTGATGACAAATGAAATGTATATCTTGAATTTTCTGACTACAGCCCCTGTAGTCGTATTTACTCTGGATGACTTTTGAATAACTCGTAAACTGTAAGAGATGGACAAAATCTTACTATAGAAAAAATGTAGATCTTGCTAAAACACACAATTTATGTCTCAATAAATTTTCTTGTAGGGTGAACCATTTCGGAGATATTCCTTGTCATGTGTGTGAGTTTCGGAAAACTTAGAACTTTAGCGAAATGCAACAATGTTGTTCATTTTTTAGCTGTTAAGCGTGCATAGAGAACGGAATCTCAAAGCTTTAAAAGACTTGACTGTCGCACAAAGTCTACTGTATTCTAATATTCCCCTTGTACCTACAAGGAAATAAGCAATAAGATAATTTGTACAAATGTTTATCTCAACTAACACGAAGAAGATATAGGAATAAGAGTTTGTAAGAATGGTTAGTTCAAGAGTAGAGAAAGTCATGTGAGTGCAATATATCAGATTTTAAAGGTATTTTCAGGTAATTTATGAGTCTTCAACTTCCGAGTCGTAATCATGAAAATCCGGGCCTTGTGTGCCTAGTGAAGTTGTTCTTCCCAGAATTTTCCACTGATTGGGGGAACCATTCATGTTAAGACATAGAGTAACAAATGAGTGGAGCGCATCTAGCGTTCTTGTTAGCAGACGAACGGGGGCGTTTAGCTTTGTAGAACTTGCGTTTAGCTCTCTTTGTTGAAGGGATTGGAATTTTTCGCGTGGGCTAGTTATAAAAAGGGAAGTTTGTGGAAATGTTACTAATAGACGGCCAGATGTGCAGAAAATCGATCAGCAAGACTCTCTGAGGGAAAAGTCTGAACGTGAACGGCAAGCGAACAAAAAGCGAGCAGAAGGAAATATATCCTGCAGGTAGCGCTGAGTAAATAAGATAAGGTTGTTTCATTTATTCTGTACTTTCACTCCATTTCAGCACTCTCATCAAAACTATAGCATCTTCTCCTCTCTCTTCTTTCTCCGTCTGTGCATTTTCTTTCTGTTGTATTGGTATGACTTAGTGGTTGGTATTACTGCAGCACTTTCCCGTTTTCGTCTCGGAGCTTTTTTCCTTCAGGTTTCCTGCTTGCTTCTTTGTATACACCTACATAAACTTATAACGAACATTTTATATTTTTAATTTCCTTAACTATGTTCCATTCTTACAAACTCTTATTCCTATATCTTCTTCGTGTTAGTTGAGATAAACATTTGTACAAATTATCTTATTGCTTACTTCCTTGTAGGTACAAGGGGAATATTAGAATACAGTAGACTTTGTGCGATGGTCAAATGTTTGAGATTCTGTTCTCTTTGCACACTTAACATACACAAAAATGAACAACGTTGTTGCATTTCGCTAAACTTCTAAGTTTTCCGAAACTCACACACATGACAAGGAATATCTCCGAAATGGTTCACCCTACAAGAAAATTTATTGAGACATAAATTGTGTGTTTTAGCAAGATCTACATTTTTTGTGTAGTATGATTTGGTCTATCTCTAACGGTTTACCAGTTTTGCAAAAGTCGTCCAGAGTAAATACGACTACAGGGGCAATAGCCAGAAAATTCAAGATATACATTTGATTTGTCTTAAAAAATGTCTCAAACATATGGCATTTTAATCAAAATCGTTAGAGCCATTTTCAAGAATATCAAAATATTCCAAAAATTGCCATGTAAAGGGTAGTTTAGCGTGGGTCTATTTTCTTCAAAATCTTCGTGTCGCATCCTTGAAAGACATTAAACTTAAATACTAACTCTGGTTTTTAACCGACTTTTGGTTTGTTAGTTATGCTGTCCACAGACTGACAGACGGACACACACAGGGAACTTTTTCTAAAATTGCCTTTTTTTGATTCAGGGGGTCTCAAAACATATTTCCGGTGAAATCTCGACATCGAATTTTTGGGTGGAATACAATACTTCCCCTATTTATCAGTAGAGAAAGTAAAAAGTACTCCATAGTATTCACTTTTTCATCGTTGCTCGTGATGGTGAAGTGGCGTTGGCTTTGCAGTGGCAAATTACCAGGGGATGACAAGGGGCGAGGCGAGGAGAGACGGAGATAAGGAGAATCGACAGACAAAAGCAGATAAATGGATACATCCTTGGAGAAGAAGGGATAAGCCCAAGCCGGGGGGGGGGGGGGGGGACGTCGTAACCAGAAGGAGGAAACAAAACGTGACAGAAGGTAAAAGCACTCGTCGAAAGAAAGTAGGAAAAGTTGGAGAAGCACGAAAATGGATTCCCAATACTGTCACTTTTGTTTTCTTGAAACGATGTCCCTTTTTGTACAGAAATCGACAATAGCTCCTTCATTTTGTAGAAATGAACAGAGCTCTTGATGGTGCAGGAAAGGGATGTGATGGGGTGCTGATTCAAAATGTGGTTGGTGGATTTTAATTTCTCTTGTGCATCTACAGCCATTCTTCATCTTCATCATCATATTAAAAATCAAGATCCTCATTGGAATATTCGTCAAATCTTGTGTCAACCATTTTTGAGTGTCCTGGTAATTTTTTACTGCGCATGCGTACCTGAGATGTTCTGAAACGTAAATATTATATATCTCATAAATAAAATATGAATTTAAATATTATATTACGCGAACATTTGACCATACAATGTTAAATTCTATAAACATAACCTAAGACATTCATTTCGTTTAGTGTATCGACATACTGAGCGCTGCCAGTTGAGAAAAACGAAAACCCAAGAATTCTATATGTTTCGATCTTCTCTTGTTACAATAGAAAACCAGTTTACAGTCCAAAATAAATTTCACTTTATTTTTAACTTTAACAATTAATTATTAAAATAACATTTGTTAAAAACACAGTTGCCAAATTGAAATGGAGTGATATTTTGATTGTTAATCGATTATAATGTGATTTGTGGGATAGAGTTGGCGACACTGAGTAAAGAAAAGAATAACGTAATCATGTTTTGCACAGAACAAAAGAAATAGTTGGAGGTTTATCAGCTAAAAATTCTTGAACTGTGTATACATTTATGCTGTAAAAATTACTAAATATGGCCTAAAATCCTGAAAATATAATACAAGTGACCTTCGTTTTCATAAGAATAGCATTGGATAACATCAGTTTCAGACGGTCAAATTTGAAGAATTTTTGATTGTCAGCAAGTAGAACCTTAGGTATACTTGATGCAATGGAGGAAAATTTGAAATAAGGGAAACCATTAGCATAAAGTTATGGATAATTTTGATCGACTTTTGCTTCGTAATCACAAACCATGCCACACAGGATTTCTTTGAACGTATTTTTTCTCAACCTTATCAGCTACTTGGCCCTATGGACTCCATAACTCACTTCATGCATCACTTAATTCCTTGCCCACAGTTTCATGCGTGAGTGATGGATGGATTGAAATATTACAGAGAAATTTTGTTTTATGTAGGTTTAACACAAATTATGCATGGATCGTTGACTGTGTTAATTTTAGTCTAACACTTAAGTCAAGTGTCTTATATCACGGCTTTTAGAAACTTTCAAAGTTTCCACGAGCGTCAACTCCGCAACTGAGGCGCTGCACACTCAAAGCGGCCTGCACTTCTCCGAAGATGAGAAAGCCGAGGTCTTCGCTGACTGTCTCGAAGACAGATTCAGCGAGAACCCAGTTACCAACCGCGATATAGAACGGGAGGTCCAGACATGGGTACAAGCCTGGGTGGCGCAGAAGCAAGAGCAACAACTACCCATCATAACACAGCAGGAAGTTTACAAGCTCATTAGGAAATTGCCTAATGGGAAAGCTGCCGGCCCAGACAAAGTGACTAATGAGGAACTTAAGCATCTCCCGAGAAAAGCTCTGGTGCAACTAACAAAGATATTTAACGCCTGTTTGCAGCAAGGCTATTTCCCCTCTACTTGGAAACGAGCTAAGGTTATCAAGCTCCCAAAGCAAGGGAAAAGCACCAGACAACCGCAAAACTACCACCCCATTAGTCTCTTGTCTACTATTGGTAAATTGCTCGAAAAATGTATCATTTCTCGACTACAAAAACAAATTTCGGAAAAACACGAACTTTCAAATTCACAGTTTGGCTTTAGAAAAGGACATTCCACTGAACTACAGCTTCTCAGACTAACTGATGACGTAACAGAGCAATTTAACAATGGGGCTTCAACGTTGGCGCTATTTCTGGACGTAGAAGCTGCATTTGACCGGTGCTGGCACAATGGCCTCATTTACAAACTGCACCACAATTTCCCGGCACTCCAAAATTATCTATACTTGCTGCACAACTTCTTAGAAAATCGACACTTCTACGTCCAAGTGGGCCACTCCTCCTCTCGGGAGCGAGTGATGCGTGCTGGCGTCCCACAAGGGGCAATAATGTCACCGTTCCTGTACATACTGTTTACAAATGATTTCCCAGTGGACGCCAGATGCAAGGTCGCCATGTATGCAGACGACACTGCAATATACAACCACCACAAAAATCCTCGTTTCGGCCTTGCAGAAATGCAAAGATACACAAACAACTTCCTCTCATGGCTCCATGACTGGAAAATCAAAATTAACCCCAATAAATGCCAGCTAATAAATTTTTCAAAGTGGCATCATACTTTGGCAAGTATTGCAATGTCGCCAGAATGTCAAATACCTTGGCGTCACCTTGGACCGCACGATGTGCTGGCCCACTCACACAAAAAATACGGGCAACAAAGGCATACAGCGGATAAAGTTATGCGCCCCCATCTTCCGCAGCAAACAGCTACAACTTAAATCCAAACTGATATTATACAGGTCATTTATATTCTCGGTGGTCCTGTACGCATGCGTGGCCTGGGCAAATGCCTCTAAAACCGCCCTCAAACAAATTCAAACCCTCCAAAACCTCTCCCTTAGAAAAATCGTCTCTGCTCCACTCCTTACCACTAACCAAACTCTTCACCTCGAAACTCAGATCCCGTCCATCCCAGAGGCAATAGCAAAACGGCAGCAGGGACGCGCATTAGGAACCAGGAAAACTACGTGATCGCCAACATTGGCAAAGGCGAGCCGAAGCACCGCAAACATACCTACTAGAATAAAAATGTTCTAGACGGGGCACGGCTCGCCGACTAATGCGTGTCCATGCAATTTAATGATTTGTAAGAGTACATTTTGGCCCCATAACTGACCTGTATAAAAGTGTCGATCACACTACTGAAAAAAAAGCACATAAAATCGTAAAAGAACAAATCATCTGTGTAACCGCAAGGTGTGGCGTGAGTTACTATAAAATTACAGAATCCGGTCCACCTCTCTTACTCTCTCCTCTGTTATTAAGTGCTGACGCGAAGAAGGGAAAACCCGCGAAGGCGAGGCGGCCTTTTCCCTTCGGAAATTTCAACAGATGGACATTAAAAAAAAGCATTAGGCTGACAAAATTGTGGACATTTCAAATGCTCTATTTTATATCGTCTGAACATAGATCAATTACACGTTAATGACAAACTATGTCTGCTGTTGAGGTAATCTGCAGCTTTTCCTGAAATATCGATTTGTTGTGTTCCTTCTGAACCCTTCAACGTTGCGGATTAAACTGGAAACATTGCAACGTCATGTTAACGGTCCGTTTTCTGAATAGTTCTTAACATTTGAGGCAGTATTTTTGTGTAAGCCCTCTGAAATAAGTCAAATTTTAAATTAGAGGCAATTGAAGGCCCCCTGAAATAAACATGTTAAATTATAGGCAGCGTAGGCTAACCTCTTTTGTTTATATGTGATACGAGTACAATGAAGGAATATGAGGTTAGTGCCCCACACACTGTTAGATCAGGGGATCGAGAAGGCCATACACAGCAGTACACGCTCATAGAATATTGGACCCATTATGCGTCTAGCACTAAAATCACACAAATTACCAACTATATCATAATGAGGTATTTCTTGAGCACGATGTGGATTTTCAGAGGCCCATCACCGACTAGCCGATAGTGGGGGTATCCAGCAAGGTCGCGGGAGAGGCCAAACGCCGTGTGCTCCGTTAGGTTTTAAATGAAGAACCGTGTATCTGCGTCAGTGATACTTCTAATGTAAACTTGCTATAGAACTTGCGGGCTAGAAGGTTATGTTTGCTCTTCTTGGTGTAGAATTTCTGCAAGTATGTTAAACCTACGAACTGAGCATGTCATGCGAGGCCCTTTTCTGCGATCACTCATTCGTACTCAGAACGGAGAGAGTGAAATGGAAACCGATATGTTGGCAAAAGACAATATAACCCCCCCCCCCCCCCCCTTAAGTACTGTTTTCCGATACAGGTTACATCTGCTCAATACTCTCCGTATATTTCTGTCACGTGACTTTCTCTACTCTCGTACTAACCATCTTCTTCGTGTTAGTTGAGATAAATATTTGTACAAATTATCTTATTGCGTATTTATAGGTACAAGGGGAATATTAGAATACAGTAGACTTTGAAATTCCGTTCTCTTTGGACACTTAACATATAAAAAAATGAACAACGATGTTCCATTTCACGAAAGTTTTAAGTTCTCCAAAACTCTCACAAATAACAAGGAATATCTCCGAAATGGTTCACAATTTATTTGCAGATAAATTTTAGCAAGATCTACATTTTTTGTGGAGTAAGATTTGGTCTATCTCTAACGGTTTACGAGTAAATACGACTACAGGGGCTATAGCTGAGGTTGCTTGTGATTCTTGTCTAGTTGTCCTCTATGCAGTTCATTCACTTTGTTTTCTTACTTCCTTATTAGGTATTTAATTTGTTGGTTCGTTACACCATTTTCATGCTTATGCATAGAAACACATCCGTTCCGCGCGAGCGCGCGCGCGCGCACACACACACACACACACACACACACACACACACACACACACACACACACACACACACACACACACACTCTTTACCTCGTATTATTCAACTATTGTAGCCCATTTCTCTTTCACATTTATTTCATCGCCTAATCTACCTTCCCTGCTTATTTATTTATGCTAAGCAAATTACATTCGGGTAATATGACTTGGCATTTCGCCCAGGATCATTGCGTGTCGTGTGCGATTTGCATTTTAACTTTCTCCACTAGGAAACAACAAACACACTTGGGGTAAACAAAGGCGTGTTGTAGCGCCCAGCACGTGGCAGCGGTGAATTGAGCCTAAGAGCAGAAAATAGATCCATCTTTTCTTTTTAATACTACGTTCAAAATATACTAATGGAAACGTCCAATGCTTTCTTTGCTATACGCTAATAAAGGCCCATCAGTTTGCTTAAACTCAGCAGTTATCGATTAATGTTCAGCTGTATCGCGGAGTGATACAAAACTGTGATTCTAAGACTGTGCCCAGTATACTAGGTGAAGAAGCTATTTTTATGTCGCCCAATAATTTCATACATGAATTACACGTTTTGAGATCCCCTGAATCGCAATTTCTTTAAAATATAACGTATCTGAACAACGTAAATGTCCTAACCCATTAAACCAAAAAAGAAATTTGATTTTTTGTGTAGTTTAGTCGCAATACTAGAGCTGGAATTATCCGTCGGTGTCCAAGTTTCGCTGCCTGACAGTCCCGGCACCTTATCTCATGGTACATTTCCATTGGCGGAGCGAAGAAACCTTTGCTCGTTTGGGTCTTAATGGGAGTTCTGTAAACAGTAGCAGAGCAAATTAAGATTCGAACTTCCTCCACTTCCCCACGGACCAGAGCTTCTCGCAGTTACCTCTTGTACTTAAAGCTAAACTTGAAGATATGCAGATGCAAGATTTTTTAAAATATATTGAAGTAGAGGAAGTATTGTACTCCACCGAAAAATTCGGTGCCGAAATTTCACCGGAAATGTGTTTTGAGGCCCTCTGAATTTAGCAAAAAACATTTTTAGAAAAAGGTCCGTGAGTGTATATGTCTGTCAGTCTGTGGAAAACATAACTCAAAAACCAAAAGTCTATTAAAAACCAAAGCTGGTATTTAAGTTTAATGTCTTTCAAGGATGCGACACGAAGATTTTGAAGAAAATAGCCCCACCCTAAACTACCCTTTACATGGAAGATTTTTCGAAAATTTTGATTTTCTTGAAAATGGCTCTAACGATTTTGATTAAAATGTCACATGTTTGAGATATTTTTGTGACAAATGAAATGTATATTTTGAATTTTCTGGCTATAGCCTCTGTAGTCGTATTTACTCTGGACGACTTTTGCATAACTGGTAAACCGTCAGAGATAGACCAAATCTTACTATACAAAATATGTAGATCTTGCTAAAACACACAATTTGTGTCTGAATAAATTTTTTATAGAGTGAACCATTTCGGAGATATTCCTTGTTATGTGTCTCTTTCGGAAAACAGAACTTTCGTGAAATGGAACACCGTTGTTCATTTTTTTATGTGTTAAGCGTGCAAAAAGATCGCGGTCTCTAAGCTTTAAAACATTTGACTATCGCTCAAACACTACTGTATTCTAATATTCCCCTTGTACCTACAAGCAAATAAGCAATAAGATAATTTGTACAAATGTTTATCTCAACTAACACGAAGAAGATATAGGAATAAGAGTTTGTAAGAATGGTTAGTACAAGAGTAGAGAAAGTCATGTGAGTGCAACACATGGAATAAGGGGGGGGGGGGGGGGAGCGAATTCTACATGTTGCATATTTTTATTACCTCTCTTTCACAAGGTTGTTCCGTTTTATCGCATTTAGCTCACAGAACCGGCTGGATTGATGACGAACCAGTTATATCATTCCAAGAATGTGTAGTACAGGGCTGTCCAAACCTGTTTTGTAGTCGAGATAGTCTTGTACGCTATGATTCTACATTACTAATGGTGGTAGCAGTGGCGGCTCGTGACTTCTGACCAGTATCACAACATATCACATAATTCGTGCACATAATATAAAAGCATACATTTTAACACGAATGAAAAAACGTGCAAATGCATGAACTTCCTAGCCCTAACCATTAGGGTAGTTTAGGGTGGAGAAATTTTCTTCACAATCTTCATGTTACATCTTTTAAAGACATTAACCTTAAATACCACCAGTTAGCCTGTGTGCGCACGGACACACACACGGACCTTTTTCTAAAAATGCTTTTTTTTTCTATTCAGGGGGCCTCAAAACATACTTCCAGTTAAATCTCGACATCGATATTTTGTGTGGAATATAATACTTCCTCTACTTTATGTAGTGAAGAAATTAAAAATGTAAGTTTTGGCAGCACTGTCTGTATTTCGTTCTACTGTTCGAGCAGTCATTTGTTCATATCGTGTTGTGTGATGTGACAATGTAATTACGATAAACAGAGCCACCCCGTGGTGGACATGGAACTACGTATCTCCTTAAGGTCGTGGTTACATTGACCACAACTTCCATTTCTAATCCTTTTCCTCCTCACTTTTATTGACACTTCTTGTGCAGTTTATTTCCTGTTATCATTTTCTGTGGTATGCCACTATCTGCATCACTTATCGGGTTTGAGGTATTCCGCTTTTCCGGCTACTATTAAAGGAGTTGTTTTAACTTACCAATAGGTGTCAGTCCATGTCAAATTACAAAAAATTTGACCTTAACGTCTCCAATTTCATTGATATCAAATTTAAGTGTTATGCGAATGAAGGAAGGCACAGTTTTACATAAATATCTCTGAGATTATTTTCCCGATAAACATGATCTGTGGCTCATTTTGAATATATATATAGTTTTCTCGAAAACAAGCTGGTAACACTGCAGATTGTGTGGGTGGTAACTTTCCCTAGCTCAGTGCATAAACAGACAGCGTAACGGCGCGTCTTGAAAACAAACTCATACCCTGTATTGTCCTGCCGTGTTTACTGTGCGAGTATAGGCCAGTCACAAGTATTAGCTCCCAAAACATTAAGCGAAACGTTTCTAAATTACATTTTACCGAGAACTGCAAACGTTTACACATAAATGCGAATTTAGGTGTAATTTACCCTGACAGCCTGCAGATGGTGATAAATCTAACATGGCTACGTTTGCGGCATTTTAGATTCACCCGAATACCGACGTAGAAAGGGATTTGGCCGGCCCAGTTGAAGTAAATGAAGCAGTAACGATGATGGCAAAGCTCGCGAAGAACCCCACGAGAGCTGGAAAAGAAGGAAAATGGTTAGGGCTATTTGATTAGCCAAGAGGGAATAATACCGCAGCAGAAATTGCGTTTGGGACTATCTCGTGCACGCATCGATGACGTCATAAACAATAATAAAAACCCTTGTGGGCGTGGCAGGTTCCAAGATTGCAAGATACATACGTAACAATCATGTATCAGTGGCGTAGCGTTCTCAAACTTCCATTAAACGACCCTGGTACTGAAATTTAAATTTCCTATGCTTAATTTCTCTATTACGAATAGTAATGTAGGGGAAGTTTTTGGTTTTGTGCGGATTAATTTCCACCTCTCTTATGCATTTTACTTTCTAATCTACCGTATATCATTTCCTTTTTCTGTTCTCCATATCTGATTAAAAGCAATTAAGAACTGAAAGACTAAATCGCTTTAAATCAGTAAACACCAGATATCGAACATTTTTATCTTTACGTTTCGTTTGTCACTAGGACATTGTCACGCCGAAAGCCACCGGCCCTACTAACAAACGCCTTTGTCTTTTGTTTCCTCGGCCGAAAGCCCCTCGCTCAGCTTGCGTCTTTGTTAACAGAGACAAGGAAAATACTGCTTGAGTTTCTTTTAAGATATCGTAGGCCGTATTTTATAATTACGTGAAAATCAGTTGTATTTCATTCAAATTTAATACGTATAACAAGCATATATATATATATATATATATATGGTTCTATTAATACGTTTTTAAATTACATTTTGACGGGACTTACAAAAAATGACGTATAAATACCAATTACTATCATTCATTGGTGTTCTTATATTATGCAGTTGTGTTCCCTGGCCTTTTTCCAGGGCGCGGTATAGATGAACTACTTCTCAAACAGTCGCTAAATAATCCGCTAACTTCTGGCGGATTCGTCGTTATTCAATTTACATCTGATCAATCCTTCCGATTAATGTTCAAATACGTTCATAGTGCAGTTCAAACTTCACGAATTCGTCGATAAACACGCTTTTATATACGTTTATTCGTATTTAAAGACAAAAGTCAATTTCAAACACTTCATTATTTAATTGCAAGAAGAAAAAATAAAATCGACATAAGCCAACCGTATAAGAAATTGTTACAGGAGGCTGCCCCAACTTAGATCTAGGTTATGTTTAACCTTAGTGACACGCAACTGTTAAAAGTAACAGTGACGATATTGATAATGATGCATGAAACTTAGCAAGGCAAAATACAGCTAAGTTTTAGACAAAATCACTCATTTCTTGAAGTCGTTCGCTATTTTTGTTGGAATAAGACAAGCTCCAGTTAGTTTACCATCCACGTCATTGTTGCCTAACTTACTTGCAACTGTTAGTAAATAAATATAGAGAATAAAGGGCTTCAATTTAGAAAGGACGGAAAGAAGGTATTTTACCTGAGACCGTTAAGAACAAACGCACAGTGTTCTTGGCCCTTTAACTGCCTCGTTAGCCGGGAGCAATAAGTTCGCTCTGCAGGTTTATTTTATCAACGATAACTCGCAGTAAAATCCACGATGGGGAAATATACACTTTAATGACCTTAATCAGGCTTTTGCGCTGTAATGAACCAGCGGAAACCAATGAACTGCCTTCCAAAACATCAACTTTATCTGACGCAGAGGTAAAACAGCATGTTGAAACATTGCTTTCTCACATGACTTTCTCTACTCACTCTACTGCACCAACTATTATTATAAACACTTATTCTTCTATCTAAAGCGCGTTCCACCCTTAGAAGACAGTACAGGTTAAATGGAGCGCAGTGTTGCAACATGTACTAGTTGCGAATCTTTCTCCGCGAGCGACCCCGAGGTGGCCGAGTCCTGTACTTAGTCCTTCAATTGCTGCTTGACGAGATGGGCACTTTTAACTTTGGTATAAACAATTGATTTCCCCTGGTCCCTAAACCTTTTTACGTCTTTTAGATATTTATGTCGCCATCTGATGATATCGATATCGTCTCTTTCTATAAATATGCACTTCTTACCCCTTCTTTCATATTCGGACCCCAAATCATGAAAGAACCGACTAAGACTGGCCCTTGAGAAATTTGGTAGGGTCTCACCACTGTTGACAGCGTGGGTGGAATATTTGCAAACAGTATTTTTTTTTTTTTTTTTTATTTTTTTAATTAACGTCCTCCAACATTTCGTCATATCGGACGGGGAAGCAGTAAAGAATGAACAATTCGCCACACTCCATATTGCACTATTCACTATATACTTCTTTTTTTCCCGCCCTTTTTGCTTTCTTTTTCGATGGCGTTCTTAGATGTCCTTTCATTAGTTCCTTTTTAATCCTACACACTACTGCTTCTGAACACCCGATAGCCTTAGCTGTTTCTTTTACTGCCTTAATTACACGCATTTTACTTCAAAAATAATCTAACACATTCATAATTATTTGGCGTTCCTTACTTCTTAATTTACCAGCATATCGTCCCTTCCTAGCTTCCCCCTCCATAACTACAAATATTTACAAAAATATTAAACAAATAACGCAATAACAGCTCACAGTTACACACACGGCTTCTTTCGAACTAATGTTAGTGCTGCTCCTTATGCTATCTTCTGTGTCAGGCCTGGCGCGAGAATACGCTGAATAGATGAATACATTTTGTTTGCCCTACTCGATGAAAGAAACAAGTTAGAGCCTTTTGGTTTATTTTAAAAACTTTCTCCAACCCTCGTCAACATTTGTTCTCGCTGTTTCCCTGATGTAAACTCAATAACAAAGTTTCACACTGCGTAACTTTTGCAGTGCACAGATATAAAAATTTCCGAAAACATTTAATTTAAAAAATTATAACACTTAACTGGGTAAACATAGAGAATTCAAAGTAGGCAGGTAGTAGCACTATGGTTTACTCTACCTAAGAAAAATATAGACGCATTCTAGCAGTTAGTTTGTTAGTTAGCGCGTGATGAGTATAGAAACAGCACATATGGGACTTCTATTGAAAAAAAAATGTTTTTTTGAAGAAATTTGGGCCTATAGAAATGTATAATGACTCTAAAAAGGATATAAACTAATAGAGAAAAAAATTCTGCGTAGGATAATGTGTTCAAACTTGAAATTTATAACAACTGAATATTTATACCATGCTATTAGGAATCTGGCAACAGCGCGAGGGTAGAAAAGGACGCGGCTAATGGCAACTTGTATGCGCTAGATAGAGACAGAGATGTCCCATTTAACTCCATACTGTCATCTAAGAGTGGAACAAGGTATACTTCACCTTTATTTTCGATCAACCTTTACGACAAAGAAATGTGCGTATGGCCCGGAGACTGGTGAAACATGTGATCTGATGTAATGGACCGCTGCTGTTATCTCTGTCGGAGCTTATGATTGGGGAAAAGCGAAAGTAAGCGAACACCTGCGAGCATGAACTTTCACTGAAGGCATGCATTCCAATGGGAGTGGAGCTGCTGGGCGGCTGGGCTTCAGTCAAATACATCGCTTATCACAACATCCTGCATGCGTGTCCTTGTGCGTTGAACCTATTCGTTATGGATGGTGACTTTACGGAAATGCCAAATGCCCATAAAGGCTTCAACTTGGAAACACACAACTTGAGTTTTCTGGCTATAGTCCTTGTAGTAGTATTTACTCTGGACGACTTTTGAGTAACTGGTAAACCGTAAGAGATAGACCAAATCTTACTATGCAAAAATGTAGATCTCGCTAAAATACACCATTTATGTCTAAATAATTTTTTCTGTAGAGTGAACCATTTCGGAGATATTCCTTGTTATTTGTGTGAGTTTTGGAGAACTTATACTTTTGTCAGTCATCATCCTGCGAGTGTGAAAAAGTAATTAACTGTCATGTAGTTTCATTTTTCATCACCTCTAATTAGTGTTTCGAAAATGGAAATGTGTTGTAATTCATGGAATCTTTGAAACGAAAAGCGTAAAAAGCAAACTGAAAATACTTCACGCCCTCCCCCCCCCCTTCTAGGTTGTGAAACCCGTCAACCCTGGGTGATTGTTGTCAATAAATTTGAAAGGTTTAAGCGACTTTCGCTTAAAATCAATCATTCATGTGAACAACAATTTCAAATTTCAACCAATGATAGTCTTCATTTGCGTAAAATTTAACACATTTCATTATCATCTTCTCTGTTTTTCTTGTCTTGATCACACTAGAGAATCTAGTTGCACTGGGCCACAGATGCACAACAGCTTACATCATTTGACGCAACAGAGCGACCGGGTTTAAATATTATGTATTAGAGTAATAAAACGAAATTACACAATCGGGCCTGGCCGCGCTGAACCTGTGCGGAACTCTTAACTGTAAAATCCTTACATTTCTACTGTATCCAGCTGCAGAATTTGACTTTGTCAATGTTCAACTGGCAAAGACAGGGAAAGGCGGGGAAGCTATGAAGGCCTTAGTAAATAATCAAGGTACCCTTGCATTTTGCTAAATTTGCTTTCTGTACCATAAACTTTTGCACTTCCTTTAGTATGTAAACCACCTGTAATTTTTTTCTTCTCTGCAAGTTGTTTTTTCGAGGTTAAGAATATCAGATCATCGTTTTTAACAGGTTGTCAAAGTTGAAGGTAAATCACAGAAAATGTGCGTGTGCGCGTGCGTGCGTGCGTAAGTGCGTGTGTGTGTGCGTGCGTGTGTGTGTGTACGCATGGTTGATTAGATAAATGAGTACTGTCTCCATAGAGGACTCTGTCCAGCTCTAGGAAAGAAGGAATTAGTAAGGTAGGTCACTCCTAGATGGTAGTGCAAGCTTTGTCGACTCCTGAAATGTCAATATGGCAAAGCAGGGAAGATTGATGAGCTCTTTAACCTTCGAGACAAAAGGCAAGGCATGTAATTGCATGTCCTTTGGCAACAAACAGCTGGAGCGAGCGATGTTCCGGACCATACATTAGCATATTCAGACGAGAAAGTTCGTGTGGGCTACCCCCTCCACTCCACTTTAACAACATAGTCGCACTTTGCACTCAAACACAAGTATGATGTACTAAAACTCTGGGTGTTGTTTTATAACGTCCCCTTTATACGTTTACAAATACGACTATTTAGAAAGCACTTCTTGAAATTCCAAATAAATCTCTATAAATTTGATTTATGCCTCTGATGAAATTGGTGTTTGGCATTGTAACGCTTTGTTACCTTCTCCACTGGCAAATAGAGGAAGTATTGTATTCCACCCAAGAATTCGATCTCGAGATTTCACCGGAAATATATGTTCTGAGGCCCCCTGAATGCAAAAAAAAAGCATTTTTAGAAAAAGGTCCGTGTGTGTGTCAGTCTGTCAGTCTGTGGACAGCATAACTCAAAAACGAAAAGTCGGTTAAAAACCAAAGTTCGTATTTAAGTTCAGGACCTTCTAGATTAACGGACCTGACACTGCCATCTAAGTTGTACAAAAATGGCGTCGGCTGGTGGGATTTATTTCTGAGGTGTTTCCACACGCTGTTTTTCGTATTATTTTCTATGTCTTCGAGTTATTGTTTCTTATAATAATTCCTATGTAAGTTTGTCTTCATATTAGCAAAGCGAGTGTTTCAAAAGTTTTATTTGGGCAGTATAGGAACAGGAATAAATGTAATAACGTTTTGACTGTGCGTGTGCTATCCACGTGTTCATGTTTATTGTGTTCCATCTAGGACTATGGCTACATTAGCCGTATAGTGTGGTTAATTTATCTGTTTGCAAGTACAATTTGTGTCACGATTACAGTGGTGAGAGGTTGTTGAAGAAAAACTGTTCCAGTAGTGTATATTAATGTTGCCATACTACAACCTAACCTCAAACACGACAATGCACCGTAACTGTTGCATTCCCGGATGCAAATTAAAAATCAGAAACTTTCAGTTAAAACAAAAGGTAAATTACAACATAAAGCTTCTAAATTCAGTATTTAATTACAATAAATTGCAGCGTTATGTGTATTAGTTGCCGGTGTGTATATAACATGGTGAATAGTGTGAATAGTGAAAGACAATAATTTCGAGTGAATTCAATTAGTGGCATCTGCAACACCAACAGTTTGTTTCATGTAAGTAGTATGCTGCTCATATTTGTACATTATCTTTTGTCTTTGTAATTTAAATGTGTAGCTGTAGTTTAGAAGAAATGTGTTATGTTGCTGCATGTAAAACTGTAGACTATAGCAAAGTTTGGTAAATATTTACAAAATCGTCCGCTCGAGAAAACGAATGAAACATAGTGCAATGGATGCAGTTTTTATTGCTGATTACGATCTTGTAAGTTTTATTGTGCGCTCAAGCTTCGTGTTTTATTTATGAGAAAATTTCGTACGGTCGATGAAGTGGTTTTATTTCGCTTATGCGGCGGATATTTAGCTAATAAATGTGCATAAACGAGTGTAATATATGCTACAATGATTGATTAATGCATTTACGTTGAAATGATTGCATAAACACTACCCAAATTGTAAATATTTCGATAACACAGGACCCTGTCACCCCACTCATATGCAAAACTAACCTAACCTAAGCTAACACAATGTTGCTTTACAATACTGATTTAAGATTACGTATTTCATGTATTTCATTTACAGTGCTGTTTTACGGTTATTATTTTTAATATTTCATCTGCTTTTGTGGATTCCCCCTGTAAAATAAAGTGTCCTGAAGTGCTGAGTAATATGTTGTTGCAAACTGAGTAATCAAGTTCTCAGTAATAGTGAAAGCAAAATTTCACCCTAAAGGTTTTGAATTCAGTAGGTAGCTTTAGGTCATTCTAAATGGCAGCATTTGTATATCAGCCATCCAGTATAGTATGTTTTGTGTAGGTATATAACATTCTGCACATTGTACAAATGTGAAAAACAGTGTAAACAATGATTAATAATTCTGAGTCAACTCACTGTCAACACTTCTGTTTTATTTAAGTAACATGCTGCTTGCAGTTTTGTCTATCTTCTTTGTAATTTGAGTGTGTAATGCAGTTACATAATGGCATGTAAACCTGTAGATTGCATGAATGATATTTGAGGTTATATATTTCATTGCCCATGGTTTATCGTTTAATATTAAATGTCATTCTTTTTTGTTTACTTGAGTTTATGTTTAAGACAGTGTTTTTGTGTTTAACACAGCCCATATTCACAAAATAGGCGTGCTATTACACCACATTTTTATTTTACTGCGTTGAAATCGTAGCCTGTAGACGAGTTGTTTACAAGTAGTTCCCACCACTTTGGCCGCCATCTTGAATTACAGTGTCAGGTCCGGTATTTAGGAGGTCCTGTTAAGTTTAATGTCTTTCAAGGATGCGACACCAAGATTTTGAAGAAAATAGCCCCACCCTAAACTACCCTTTACATGGAAAATTTTTCGAAAATTTTGATTTTCTTAAAAATGCCTCTAACGATTTGTATTAAAATGTCATATGTTTGAGATATTTTTATGACAAATGAAATGTATATCTTGAATTTTCTGGCTATAGCCCCTGTAGTCGTATTTACTCTGGATGACTTTTGCATAACTGGTAAACCGTTAGAGATAGACGAAATCATACTATACAAAAAATGTAGATCTTGCTGAATTACACAATTTATGTCTCAATAAATTTTCTTGTAGGGTGAACCATTTCGGAGATATTCCTTATTATGTGCGTGAGTTTCGGAAAACTTAGAACTTTCGTGAAATGGAACATCGTTGTTCATCTTTTTATATGTTAAGTGTGCAAAGACAACAGAATCTTAAAGCTTTAAAACATTTGACTATAGCACAAAGTCTACTGTATTCTAATATTCCCCTTGTACCTACAAGGAAATAAGAAATGAGATAATTTGTACAAATTGTTTATCTCAACTAACACGAAGAAGATATAGGAATAAGAGTTTGTATGAATGGTTAGTACAAGAGTAGAGAAAGTCATGTGAGAGCAGACTTAGGCTGATTGTTGACCAGCCTATCCTGCTTATGAATGATTCTTGTATTCTTAAGAGGTTAGCCTTTATTGTCAAATTGAATGTTTTTTATTTCAGGTGCTGCCACCCCGCGAACATGGGCCCACCTCTTCTTGCATCCCTCAGCATCCTTTTCGGGACGTGTTGACGAGCATTCCAATCCGTGTAAGTATTACATCCCACCATGTGTTGGAGTTCTGTGACAATGTCTAGTATTGCAAGGTTCTTCCTCGGCCTAAAAAGTACTGTTGTGTGTTTCCCATTTACTAATATAGGGATCCATATCTATATGGTCGTTAAAATATATGGTAACCCATAACCGAGGTCGTTTCACTGGGCAAAAGAACCGAAAGTCGCCGGGGAAATGGTGTAGGCAGAGGCCCAATAAAATCCTTACTTCTCAAACAGGCAATATAACCCTTATTATTTCGTTACAGAAAGTGACTCATTAGAAAAGTAATAAGACCCATGTTCTTCAATAAAATAAAAAATTTCGAAAAATTTTCCATGTAAAGGGTAGTTTAGGGTGGGGCTATTTTCTTCAAAATATTCATGTCGCATCCTTGAAAGACATTAAACTTAAATACCAACTTTGGTTTTTAACCGACTTTTCGTTTTTGAGTTCTGCTGTCCACAGATTAACACACACACACACGCACACGCGCGTGCACGGACAGTTTTCTAAAAATGCCTTTTTTAGTCAGGGTGACTCAAAACATTTATTCTCTTTTGTTTGAGGGAACATATATTTCCGGTGAAATCTCGGTATGGGTGGAATACAATACTGCTAGTTTTTTGTGACGTAACGCATGTTGTGTCAATCGATGCGTATCCAGGTTCACTAATTGTAGCAGTAAAATTAAATTGGAAAGAATGCGGAGGGAGGAAAGTTTAGTACTAGCGCTGGCTGGGTTAAATGTAATTGTCACAATTTCCTTTTATATCCTCCGTAACGATACGCTTAATGATGGCCGCTGTACCTTTTCCGAATGGACCAAACCAAACGATGTTAAAACCATCACATCATGCAGAATGGTGCGGAACGACTATGTGAGTCAGTGCTGCCCTCTGGTTTAGTGCCTACCTCAGCCCGATTTTGTTTTTAATTCCATGTTGAATTGCTAATTTATACGCAATATCACAGGCAATCGCAGACCGTCTCACCCTCTACCTTCAAAATTAGACGCAGCCAATCTATTGGGTATTAATTTATTTAAAAGGAATGAAATACAGAAGGTATTATGATACTAACCTATTAGAATAGTTCAATCTTTTCCCTATTGTTACATTGATGGCAGCTAATGTTCATTTGTTAGGCTTTTGCACTGATTCTCTGCGGATTTTGGGTTGGTCACATTGGTCACCCTGGCAAGACGACGGACAAGCGGCCTCGTAAAACACTCTTCAGAATGTAAACCTTCAAGAAAAGAAACTGGCGGATTAGACGAGAGAGCCACCGTGTTCGCGGACCATCTTGAGGTACAGTTCGAACCCCGGGAGGACCAACAACACTCGTGGAAGCGACCAGTGATCTTAACAAAGAACCCACAGCAGGCTCCCGCATGGACTTCGGCAAACCCAGAAGGACTATAAATATTAAAAGCCCGAAAAGTGTATATAGATATGTTAATTGTTACCCCTGCAAGTCGGCTCCACTGTAGCAGCAACAGGACAAATAAATAACCTAACCTAACCTGGTTATCCTGTAGGAGCCCGTCCTCACGTGGTCGATAGGTCGATAGGTTTGTCACTGAAGCATTGTTGTTATGAGGTTCATTTCCTTTAACTCGTTGGTGACGTATGTATTGCCAACGCTGGAAAATTGAAATCAGCGGAAGTATGTGAATGTTGCCAACCAACTTGTTAACGTTATTTGTTGTTGTTATTTACAGTTATTATTGTTTTGTAATTAAGTGATGTGACGTAAGTTCTTGTGCGGTGCGGTTGTGGTTTTAATCTGAATTCTACATACGTTTGAAAATGAAAAATTGGACTGAGGAAGAGATATTGTGGCTCATCGAAGCATATAAAAATGAAAATTATCACAACAGGCACAAGAGAAGGCGGTAAACCGAGAAGGGATGCTCTCAGAGCACCCGCCTAGTAAGCGGAGGGTCTGTCGTTCAAATCCCAGCTGTGGTATTGAATTGTTAAGTTCTAGTACTACCTCTCAAACATTGCCCACACACGGTTTGTGTTTAAAAATACCAATAGTAAGTTTGTTGGCATAAATAAATAATAAAGTTGAACTTGTTGCGCATTTTCACAGATGACTACACTTATCAAAGGTACAACAATCCTTATTTGAGGTTGTATAATACGGTAATTTTATTACAGATTACGCAGTATTACGCAATAGTGCAACAAAAATAATGAAGTAATTAATAATATTGAGGTTGTGTAATACAGTAATGTTATTACAGATTACGCAGTATTAACAACAACAATATTAATAAATGGTACATTGTTTTGGCATTTTGTGATGCGTGGTTGGTAGTTTTAGCGAGTTGTACAATGTTAAGTTGGCAAGAGATATTTCTGCCTTGCAGCGCCATCTTCTTCCGTTGTAGGTCAGTGACATAATAGAACTGTCAGTGAACCACGTGACGACGCTCTCCTACAGTTTTACCCCTAACCTAACCTAACCTTTAAAACAGATACGTATAATATACGAAAACAATCTCCAATCGCGTTTAATATCTAACACTAGCCAAACCTGGTTACATTTTAAGGTCTGGCAGATGATAAACTCACGAAAAGATAGCTACAAAGTTAATGAGAGAAGACTTTAACTTCGATTATAGCAAATCCAGTTACGACAGTAATGACAATTACAAACAAGAAATTGCTAGCAGAAAAGAGGAAGAAGAAAATGCATCAGCTGGGAACGAAAATGGCTCGCATGGTGTGTAAATTTGGTCTAATAAAGTACTTAGAATGTAAATACCTGCTGCAGAATCCATTTTGTATTGCATAACCTTTTGTTTGCTAACATCAGATTGTTGGCCACGCTTGCCAACGTGGGAAGCTTTTATTTTCGCTACGAAATATAACAAAAAACGTAACGTTTCTCGCTAAAGGCAACGCATAAACAGATGATTTTTAATTAAAATCTGGAAAACAAAATTGCCTGCAACGAAGCAGTTCTGTGGGACGATATCCCTACGAACTAAATTGCGCAATAATTTACGAGGTGAAGGACACTGGCCGTGGGTTTTGGAAGAGCTGTTGCTGTTTGCACATCTATTAGCGTTCACTGCGACTCTTCCGGGTGTTATGAGGATGCGGGTCCGTCCGTAACGGAAAATGAAGTCAGTCCGGCTTTGGAATACATTACCAGCGGAGGATGGTCATTTAAATTACAATGGACAAAAACGACATATGCATAAACATTTATCGCCCGCGGCGGTGGCGCCTGGAACCAGACCTCGTCATGTCAGCCAACATAACAGTAAACAGAAGCCATGAATTTTCTATTCTTTTATGATTTCATATTCATAAAGCAAGCCTTTGCTCTGCTTCCTCTTGGTTATAATTATACTCTGTGGTGCTGCCGACCTCACGCACACTCCCGCGCCACAAAGGTCGGCGATCATCTAACCCAATGTCCAACTTTGTGCCTTTGGAGACTTTTAAGTAATTGGCTACTAGGAGAGCAAATCAGCTTAGTGCCTGTGGCGTGTAGAACTCGCAACCAGTCAGTCAGTATCCAGTGACGATAGAGGAAGTAAAAATACCGGCCGGAATGTTGGCTTTCTTGGCCAATGGTTGAGGTTATGTTTGTCTTTCGTCATACGGAAAGTAAAATCCATGCAATGGAAAATCAAATGGAATTGGTGGAATCAGTTGTAAGTAATCTAAAATGCGTTGAACAAGAACAGCACATTCACACGGTTTTCTCTACTCACTTTCTTCCTCTAGTGTTTGTGGTTGTTCAACTGTCCCTTGACACTTTGTCTTCTTGGCGTTTCTATATTTATTTTATTTATTTATTTTTGTTTATAGTATTCCGAGAGTTGTAATTAAATATTTGTTCAAGTATATTCACTAATATTTTTATATGTCACCAAAGAAACATAAGATTATGGGGAAAGTGCCACCTGAGCCTAAATGTTGGGTATTTAACCTACTTCTTTAGGTCATCAGAATGCAGGATTTAGTGATGCACATGAAGGAGTGAAGATTATGTCTTTCAAACGTTTTTAGTGTTATTGTTTGCTGGTAGCTCTGTTAGTGCTGTCGTCGGTTTGAGCCTCATTTGTTGTCCTGGAAAGGGATCGATTTGAATGGTTATTTGAAGGACGAAACTTTGCTGTTAGAGTACTTGGAACATTGCGGCCATTAGGCCCAAGTTTGAATTACCTCGTTAAGTGGCTTACGGAGACATGACGCAATGCAGTTATCAAAATCTGCTCACAAATCTACTGCCAACCTTGTTTCCGACGCCTGACAGTCTAAGCGGAAAGCGATATTGCTTCAAGTTTGAAATAACTGCTTTCTGGAAATCAGTAATTTCGTTACTGCTAAAGTTACAAATAGGACTTTGAAATAAGTCGGAAATAAAAGGCTACATGATTCTTCTGCTGAATTGGAGCTAATGCATTCTAGCTGCGCCATTTTATAAACTTAGGTTATGTTGAACCTGAATGCAATGGTGGTGGTATACCTGAAGACCGAAAAAAGAAGACGATCGTAAACCTTTTTCTTCTTATACCACAACTCAATTATGTTGGTTCATCAGCAAGCTAAAATGTGAAATAATGATCTTTCGCGATGAAAATTAAGCGTAATGTTAAATTAACATTATAGGCGACCGATTATAATGAAAAATAGGAACTTCTGCAGTAACAGGTTCGATACACAGCAACTAAATGCTCTCGGTAGACCAGCCAGTTTAGAAAAGAGGTTAATGTTCTGAAACAATGGTAATTTAGGATGAAAACTCTGATGTGTTGCACTCACATGACTTTCTCTACTCTTGTACTAACCATTCTTACAAACTCTTATTCCTGTATCTTCTTCGTGTTAGTTGAGATAAACATTTGTACAAATTATCTTATTGCTTATTTGCTTGTCATTTTTAAATTTGTCTCTATGTTCGTAAATAATGGTTTTATAGTCGTTCAAAGTGTTGGTACAGTACAGTTTTGAGACACCCTGCAGTTTATACACGAGTAGATAAGAAGTAGTGAACTCCGCCAAGTTGGTAGTTCGTGGCGAACCTGAATGTTGCACACAGGTAGGTGTAAGGGGAGAAAGGGCAGTTTAGATAAGTGAAGCCCTTCTTGCGCCGCTCCCTCAAAACGGTCAACTTTATCGTTGTAGCTGGAATGGCAGTAATAAGCCCTTGGAGTTCTTTGATAAATCTGACTTTGTAGCAGCTGCAAGTCGTAACGTTTTATCTCCCACATTTCCGGAGTATGGGAAACATTCACTTTGTTCAGCTGGAAGCGTTTTCTTGCGCTGCTAATAACCTCATGGTCACATATTGCTGAAAAAACTTGGCAAAATGTCGAATATTGACACAGAGTTTGACACGGTCCTCGAAGAATCTGCTGTCACCTGCTTGGTTAGTACAAGAGTAGAGAAGGTCACGTGAGTGCAGTACATAACATTTTTAAATTACTTTTCTATAATTCATATACTACATGAGCGAAATATATTACTACAAAGAAAAAATATAGATCCCATTCAAGCACAAAATTTAAAACAAATGCCTTTTTTTTTTCGTTAAACATTTCCGAGACATTCTTCGTTAATGGTTTGCTTGTGAATTCGTCACTGTTAATGAGTAACTGTTACTGTCTCCAGTACTTCAGTAACTGTTTAAAGTAGCCGCTACGTTATTTTCTGTCCATTCCTGCAACAGTTGCACGTACAACATAACAGAAATAAACTACGCGGAAGGATATTTGGCTGTGGAAGTTTAATCTTCTTGCGAGTCGTTACCTTGTGTTTATACAGCTTGGCGCAGTCGCCGGGAAGAACCGAATAAAGAGGAGAGAAGAAGATAAAAGAAAAAAAGCGAAAGTGCTTGCAGTAATTCCTTTTTTTGCTTTGCTCGGTGTTACAGTTCATTTGTTTAGCCGTTTCCTTAAATTTCTGCTCATTTCCACGACCGCACTTTTTTACAGCCTTGTTGCTTCAAAGGCAGCGAGCGCTTTGCGCAAGGAATTGGACTTCATGGGATTGCTTTGTGTAGTTCTATTATTGGCTGCATCTGCAATGCGATTATTTCAGTCACTTGGAATTACTCACATGACTTTCTCTACTCTTTCCTTACAAACTCATCTTCCTCGTATTACTTAAGATAAACATTTGTACATATTATCTTATTGCTTATTTCCTTGTAGGTACAAGGGGAATATGAGAATACAGTAGGCTTTGTGCGATAGTCAAATGTTTTAAAGCTCTGAGGTTCCGTTCTCTTTGCAGAACGATGTTCCATTTCTGTTTTCCGAAACTGACACAAATAACAAGGAATATCTCCGAAATGGTTCACCCTACAAGAAAATTTATTTGGACATAAATTGTGTATTTTAGCAAGATCTACATTTTTTGTATAGTAAGATTTGATCTATCTCTAACGGTTTACGAGTTATGCAAAAGTCGTCCAGAGTAAATACGACTACAGGGGCTGTAGCCAGAAAATTCAAGATATACATTTCATTTGCCATAAAAATGTCTCAAACATATGACATTTTAATCAAAATCGTTTGAGCCATTTTCAAGAAAATCAAAATTTTCGAAAAATTTTCCATATAAAGGGTAGTTTAGGCTGGGGCTATTTTCTTCAAAATCTTCGTGTCGCACCCTTGAAAGACATTAAACTTAAATACCAACTTTGGTTTTTAACCGACTTTTCGTTTTTGAGTTATGCTGTCCACAGACAGAAACACACACGGACCTTTTTCTAAAAATGCTTTTTTTGGATTCATTTTTGGTGATATGACGCTTGTAATGCCGAATATTTGGTTTTCATCCTCGCTGCGAGTTTGTTCTGGATTTATAACGTTAGAGTTCTTTTCTTTATATTGAGATTACTTTCTTGCAACCAAGTGTAATAAAATGTTGGAATGACATTCTCTTTGGATACTACGCCCCTCACCCTTGTAGACAGGTATGAGCTGGCAAGTCGACCTTTGAAAACACCTGGCGTACTAATCGATAAGGCATCCTGGCTTCCCGCAGTGGCTAGGTGCACGTGACTCGGAAAGGATTTGGAGCGGACTGTACAGCGCAGATATGTTTACGTCTAACCGTCAATTGGAGCTCACGAAACACGTCGTTATACTTGTATACTTTGTGACTTAGCCAAATAGTATCCGCTCTCTGCTTAAGGGCTGTTGACAACATAAGTTGGGTAGAAGTTCCCTGTGTTAACAGCGTCAGAGTCTCTCAATGCTGTAAGTGATATATTGGCCCACGTTAATGTAGGAATTGGAGTTGGTTTAAATCGGAGAGCGTAGATATCCTCAACGGGGCGTGGCGGGCGCATCGATCAGACGGCCGTGCCGCGCCGCGCCGCGCGGCGTGGAGGATGGGGCAGTCAATATTAACAATGAATGGCTTATCATGTGCACTCTTTTGTTTTCCTTACTCCTTTGTTTTACACCTCTGTGTCTTTAATTAAAACTTCTCATTCTTTTTTAATTTTTTCCATGTGTACTTCCTTATTTTTCTTTTGTTCTTGCACGTTCTTGTTTATTGTTTTCTGAATTAATTTACATTCATTCGTGCCTTCTTTCTTGTCTACTTCTCTTTATTTTCCTGTGTTGTATGTCTTGCTCTTTCTTTTAAACTTTCTCCCTCTCTCTCTTTCTGTGTTTTTACTTTCTAAACTACGCCCCTACATTGGGGGGGGGGGGGGGCTGTAGGTTTAAGGCGCTTAACTTCGTGGTCATCAGCGCCCTTAAAAACAGTTCATTGCAATAGCCAGATATAAACTTCAACAAAAAATGAAATAACTATTAAAACTTAAAATATATACATATAAAAAACGGTGACAAAAGCCAAAATTAAAATAAAGTTATAAATATGCCAAAAGAATTCTCAATTTCACGTTGCACTCCGCTAAAAACTTAAAAACTCTATCAACCACTGTTTTGTCATCCGCTAAGACCTCTGCAAGTCTGGCAGGCAGCTGCAGAGAATCCCGAAGACGTTCCTCTTGTGTGTGGATCTGTGAACAGCATAACTCAAACGAAAACTGTTAAATACCAAACTTGTCACTCAATTTCAGTAATTTCCAAGTTTGCGACACAGAATTTCAAGAAAATCAACTCCTTCCCAAACTACCCATACATGGAAAACTTAGAAATTTGTATTTTCTTATAAATAGCCATAACTTTGACTAAAGTGCCATATGTTTAAGATACTTCTGTGACCAATGAAGTGCATATCTTGAATTTTTTGGGAGTGGCCACTGAAGTGCTTCATTTTGAATTATTTTTGTATAACTGGTAAACAATAAAAGAGACAAAATTAATATACTGCGAACATATATCGTTAATGCACATAATTTATGTAAAATACAACTTTTTGTGGCATTAGCCGTTTTCGAAAAATTCCTTGTCATTGGTTTGAATTTTGAAATAACTTTTACTTTCTCAAATAACACGTCCACGCTCTTCTTTTTTTAGATTTCTGAGTTTTATATTACAGTTAACTCGCGCTGATCTTTCCGATAACCTTGTGCCGTAGCCGGTACGTCACAAATAAGTAGTTAGTGCAGATATTTTCATAGTTGGTACCTTAATATGTATCCACTTCAGTATGTTACTTTTTTCCTTTGTTCTAACGGTTTCCCCACAAACTAACCACTTAATTTACTACCCGATGTTTTCTGCACGATCATAACTGCGCCACGAAATGAACGAAGCCTGTCAGTATAGACCATCTACTTTGTTTCCACATCGTAAATTACCTACGTTAGGTTAGAATACGAGATTATGTCACTGGTACTCTTAATTTGATGGTAAATGTTGGAATTTCCAAAGCTATCGTTTGTTTACCATTGTAAATGTTCTTCACACCCCACTGGTTTAGGAGTACGTTTAATGTTGTCATAAAACCGCCACAGTTACTCACTGTGATCGGGAGAAAGTGCATTTCAATTAAATTGCTGGCAGATTTTCCTCCAGGATGCATTATTATCTTTTAACTAAAGCCAGCTTGCCTCTTGCCACACGATAATACTCCTATACTTAGTAACGTCTTGTAAAGTAACTATTTTCGAGCGGTGAAGCATTAATCCCGTAGATTTTTCAACTGCCATTGCAATTCTAACCTCAATCAGGGAAATCACATTGCAGTTGTTTGTTATTGCTACAGAGAGCGCTGCGCTGCGTAGACAAAGGCGCTTCGGGGCGCGTTCGGAAACCATATAGATTAGTTACGGCCTTCTCGAAAGCCACTGTTTGCAGTTGTCTTTGACGATAACAAAAGGTAACCTCAAAATATTGGGAAGCAAAAAGGAGAACCATTTCATTATTAGATCAGATACACACACATTCACTGTAAAAGCCTGAGTCGCAAAGCGTTTAAAAGTTAGTAAACTCTGAGAGTATTTGTAACATCGGCTGGTGAAATCTGCCTAAAATTACGATTCTGCTAGTGAAGTAAATAGTGATGTGTTGTTCGTTGCTCTAACCTGAGTTACGAATGCGACTGTCTGCAGTTACATCCGACACCGTGCTGTGATATCCAATCACAGAACAGTTCTCCTGCTTGTGTGACTTCCCTCAATTAATTTGAACTTGCAACTTCTTCCGTACAATGACAAATACATTGATTCAGTGCCAGGCGCGTCACATGAACTGTATAGCAGGAAACGAAAGACGCAGTTAGCTTCCAGGAGTTAGCTCTACATGGCGTAATTATTGCGTTTAACTACCGCAAAGGGAAAAGAGGAATGCTTGTGTTCTACGCAAATTCATGTTGCTTTCACAAAGAGAATACAAAATGCAATATAGCAAAGGGCAAGAGGTGTCAACTGTAGAATTGTTGCTGCTCTTAGACAAATAAAGCATTTGCTTAAAGTTGCATAACGCACCGAAGTCATAAAGACTATTATTGCAGTATAACAACTGTTCCAATTTTAATTGTTCATTCTATGAGCGAATACATTCTTAAACATTTTGAAATTGAACCATAAGTGTCTTCAATCGTATCTAAATATTCAATGGAAGCTTCGTAAGAATTCTGTTACCCAATTCAAGGATCAATTCACCTCAGAATGCTCAACAAATGCATTTTTCGTAGACAGTACAATTTCACGGATTTTCCGGTTATGTTGATATTGCAGGTAAATGAATTATCCCATATTCACATCTACCAACTTAACCTATATTACGTACTTTAAAGGCCTAAACCGCTAGCATTTTCACATCCTTAAACTTAACAATATTTGGATTAATATAGATATAAAATATAGTCAAACTACTTGTTGATTTTTACCACTTCAATAGTTGTCCTCTTATTTATATTGTATACATTACAATTTAAAAGAAAGAGCTCTGGAATCAATCCAACTTTAGTTATAATGACAATCGAAGATATGCAGAGAAACATGAATCTTAATACATGTTCCGGGAGATAAACAGATACTACGTATACATGGCGATTTCAATACGTATTGAGTTCTCTTACAGGACGGAATATCACATGAATACGCGGATTGAAACGGCCAATCTCTGGACCCGATCCGCTCATTTCGTGGGATCGTATCGAAATCGGTTGCATGGAAACACTGAATCCGCCAAACATGTTGTGTTTTACCGTACTCGTTGTAACATGTTCGCCATTTTCGTTGGTCATTTGTTAATGCTAAGTCAAGTAAAGTTTTACTTAATGATATCAACACTGCAATTGATTTATAGTGTGGTATAGGAGGGACACGATGTTCGTAAATAACGTCAAAGATTAGGTAACCTCAAAACCTGCTGAGCAACAAGCGAACACAGGTTCTCCAATGTAACGTAACGTAAATCAGTAACAACATTAAAAAACTTCGATTATTTCTTTATCTTGTAGAATCTTGCAGACTCTGTGTTCATTTTGAAATCAAAGAAAATTGGAAATTATTCTGTACTTCTCTTACACCTAAAAACTCTAAAGAGAAATACGAAAGATGTTAAGTTCTAGAATCAAGACCCCATGGAAAGATGAATATTATGTTTCAAGGTTGGTATTTCACGTTTCATTCTTACGTCATATCCCAAAAATTGTTTGCAATACACGTGTTTTAATTGTTTTTACTAATCATGGACTGCAACTCGTTTTTTTTAAACTTTTCCTCGACCCAGTAAAAATCACTGGCCATCCTTATATCGCAATACACGCAGGTAAGTTGAATGGACAAACAGGAAGGTCAGAACTCCGTGGAAAGAAAAATAACTACTCAGAAATAATTCGAGTCGAGAAGTTCAACGCATGCAATATAATTACCTAATTGTTTTAACTTCTATCGATTTAAATCCCCATATCCTTCACAACAGTAAACTCACACGACGAATAAAGATAAAAGAAACATTATTAAGAAAATTTTTACATGAATTAAGAAATTGCGAGACGATAATCAATTCCATAGTTAAAACATACTAAGGTGCGGTATTATAAGATCAGTTAAATTAAACCAAAAGTGCAGGCGCCATTTTATAAACCGAAGTGCAAAGCTGAGAAAAGAAGACGATCGTTATCGTCTTTTTACACCACTATTGGTGCACGTGCTAGCTTAGAAAAAATTCAAAATATTCTGGAATTATGGCCATTCACGATGAAAATGAAGTGTAACGTTAAATTAAGATGATATGCAAGTAGGTAGATTAGGACAGAGCTGGCGCACTTTTTTATGGGCAAGATGGCCGCCATGCGTAATCTAAGCATTACTAGGTAAAGTGGTAGGGGAAGCAGGACGTTGTAGGCGTTTGAGGCTGACTCTAGGGATAATGTTTAAGGCCTATAGCAGTGCATGTATGTTTATGAGCGTCCATGGCAGTTGAGTATGTCGTTCACTGTATCGATGCAAACCTCCTAACGCAAGAGATTTCTATCTTGATTGAATATGTTACCCCAACATGACACCTCGCCCCCACATAGTGGCCCTAACCTAGCCTAAGCCCCATACTTCTACTCGTCTAACCTATCCTAACCTAACCTAGCTCCCACTCTTTTTTACTTTGAACTTTCATAATTTAACATAACCTAAGCCCCATACTTCTACTCGTCTCACCTAACCTATCCTAACCTAATCTAACCTAGCCTAAGCCCCATACTTCTACTCGTCTAACCTATCTTAACCTAACCTAATCTAACCTAGCCTAAGCCCCATACTTCTACTCGTCTAACCTAACCTAACACCTCATCTAATGATTTATTCTTCATCCCTTTTGCTCATCTAATCCCTACTCTTTTTACTATATGGTCTTTCATAATTTCACATAACCTAAGCATCACATTCTAACCTAACCTAACGTTACTTAACCTAAGGGAGCGCAAACCTTCCTATTTATTAACCTGACTTAACCTAGCCTATCTCATCCCATTTTACACGAGCATTATATTCTTCTATAACCTATTCTGACCTTTGCAACATGCCGTTTCAAGCTTAGATATTTCACTTTCTTTTGGAGACGTTCCTCCAACAACTTTAGCTACCTTGAAGGTATTACACCCCCCGACATGCGAACCCTAACGATTTCTTAACATTTCATGGTATGTTAGTGCTAGTTTAGGAGTTGGTAAGTATTTTAGCCATTTTTGCGGTATTCTAGAGATTTTCAGGAATTTTTTGCAGCTTCGTTGGTATTTTCTATGCTTTCACGTCGTTAGTATGGTTTAATGTTTTTAAGGAGTATATGGAGCCCTTTTTAGTGATTTGTTATGCTTTCATGACCAAATTCCATCCTTTTGTAAATGTATGATGTTCTCGTCTAGAGAATTGCTTACAGTCTTTCTAAGACTAACCCAACTTAACCACAAACCTCTTTGCAGACATTTCTTCAACGTTATTTAACATTATACAGGCTTCTTTTTCTCCTCCCTCCGGCTCTTTTCGTAAACTAACATTAGAAGACGTAGTAACCTTGTTATTCAAATAGCTATTATATCCGTCTTTGTACACTGTTCCAGTATGCTATACATGCCAACTTCATTTAACGATTCTCTTGCATAATTCTGTAGGTTCTAATGGTAACACGTCAAACGTTGCACACATTCCTTCTAAGACTATCCTAACCTAAGCTATCCCACCACTACCACCACCACCACCATCATCATCATGACCAGCGCCACCATAACGAGCACCACCACCACTACCACCGCAACCACCGCAACCACCACCACCACCACCACCACCACCCTAACCTAACCCAACAAAAAAACCCATCATCACCAGCGGCGCTATAACTTGCAAGACCACAAACATCTCCAGCACCAACACCTCCACCATCACCAGCGCCACAATAACCTACATCACCATCATCACCAGCGTAACCATATTCTGCACCACCGTCATATTCTGCACCTATTGTATATAGTATGTTTAACAGTTTCTCCATATCTAACCCGAGGTAGCCTACACTTCTTTTGGAGTATTATTTACAGCTTTAGTCTGCTTTGATTTCTCTCCCTCCTTTATAGGGCTTTTAAACTTCCACTAGATGTCCTAACCATTGATGTTGAAGTTCTTGTTACAGATACCTTTGCCCTCTGTCACAGAATTGTATACAACTGTATGACTCTTTTGCTTGGTTCTGTACGTTCTGGCGGTAACATCTCGAACACGACATGCAGTTTTCTAAGTCTAACCCTACCTATTATGATCTAACCTGCTTTTAAATGTTCTTTATAACTTTATTCAGCATTGTTTTTTTCTAACTCTTTATAGAGCTTTAAACTGTCACTAAAAGATGTTCTACCCGCTGATGTTGAAGTAGTTATAGCTGAGTATTTTTAAGAGATATTCAGCAATGTCTTTTATAGTGTTTTAACACAAACTCCGGGTTATATAAAATTAATCAGGGTATACTTACTTTAAGGTAGTAGGGTAGACGCCTCTCCTCTTTTATCTGGGCTGGAGACCAGCACTAGAGTTAAAGTCTAGTGGCAGAGTTAACGCCCCCTTTTATAATTTCTATTTTTATTCTTCATTCTTCGACAAGCATCATGGGAAGCACGGAGAAGCCAGGTGAGGATTTTTTATTTTTTTCTTCCTTCTTCGTCAGACATCATTGGAGGCGTGGAGGAGTCAGTTGATTAAATTTTCATTTTCTACAGGAGACGTAACGGAGAAAATAATTATCTTGAGATCTAAGTTGCATTCTCTTACGCATGGGTTGCGACGCTGTAATGCCCGTACGCATACGTTGATATTCCATCCTCTGCAATTACTCTCTTGTCATCATGAGGCGACAGAGCTATTTTATTAGATTCAACTGTAGAAACATTATGATGTTGGGATAGGATTAAGTTCATAGGAGTTCTTACGATTTTCAAGGTTTTAAGGCACTCCATGTAGCTATCGAAGCTGATGTATTGCTTAATGGCGCTATGTTTTATGCCTTTGATCTTTTTTATCACAGAGCCATCAATATCGAGAGCATACATTTTAGGTCTGAGACCAACGAAACGGCGAATGATTTTACCACTCGCTTCATCTTTAAACTTTCCCAACACTTTCTTGTTTTGTGTAGAATAGCATATATGGTTAGCAGGGTAGTCCGCTGTGTCTAGATGTTCAAGCATGTGTAATTTATCCTGGTATATATCAACTGTAGTCACTCGATGGATGAAGGAATCTGTATCCGTATACAACAGTTTAAGATTCCCAGCTCCATAATATGGAAGTAACACATCGTATTGATATGAATACATTAGTGTCTTGGAAATGTCTAGTACACTCATTCCAATGTATATAGGCTTGTTGAACACTATTTTACGAGAAGTCATATGAACAGCTGCAAGATTAGGACCGTATATGGTTCGATCGATAAATGTAGGCTTGGCTACCAGTTTTTCTAATGTTTTGCAGTTTGACACAAGGCGTATATCCATACGATTACGAATATTTTCCATAGTTTTTCCAAACATCGCATTATTGAAAAGTTTGTACAAATCCTTCTCGAAATCGTTTCTTGCTTGCTGTCGTAGGCGATTATTAAATTCGACGTAAGCCTTTAACCAACAAGATTGACGGAATTTTAGTGCTCGATGAATCTTTACTAGTCGTAGACCATGACTAAGAGCCTGTTTCAAGGCCATGTAATGTACCACATACTTCTTTCGGGATCCAAGATGGGCAATTAGTTTCTTTGAAGACGATTCCCCCGGTTTCATACTCTCAGGCAAAAAGGGTAAATCATTATGAAGTTCATGCAGCTCTGCAGGATATTCCATGTCAACCTCCAAGATATATCCAAAGGAATCATTCCCCTTCAACGAGCTGAGATGTATATCTTCAGGAGAAACCCACGTAAATCCACCATAAGGAAGGGCGTGACACATTGCCCAGCCGTATTGGTTATTAGCGTCTTCGTACGTAATAAAATGAGAGGGTTTACGAGGATCATACTGCTCCATATAGATGTTGTTAGCTTCCGCATACCGGTGAGAAACCTGGCATAACCCTCCTCTTATACCAGATTCAACCATGAGTAGCTGATCGTAATCAAGAAGCAATTCCAACTCGATTCCAGTATACAGCAGCATAGCATCCCATGTAAGCCCCGGAGAGGTAAAATAATGTGCAGGATCCACTTTATGACTTTTCAGGGTTTGGTCTCTAAATGTCTCGACGACATCCGCTAGGAGAAGAACATCTGAAATTAAGTACAAGTCACTGTACTCACCAAGGTTTAGGACCTTAAAGTGCTTCCACACGTTCAGAGCATGATCATAGTCCTCACTGCTGATTTCTTCGCTGTTTAACCTGTTGTAGAAGGCATTCCTAGAAGGCAAACATGTATCGTTCAGGACATCCCACGATGTTACGTAATCATAGGGAAATACCCCCTTACGAGTCATCAAGCCAATATTCTCTACTCCAAAGTATTTCGCTGTTTCAGGATACGTTTCAAGGTTCTTTGCAAGCTTCTCCAAACTCGTACTGAGGAAGCGGAAAGTATCCACAAACCTGAGTTTAATATCCCCAACATACTTGGAGAATGATATATAACTTTCCTCTGAATTTGGTATAACCTCTACTCTTTCGCTAGTACACCCCAGCTCCTTAACAATGAAATGAGAGTCATACCCACTCAGGTTATGCATGAAGACAGGTATATAATTAGGTGTTTTACAAGCCAGGTTACATTTATTGTGTAAAGATCCTCTGTACGCCCCGGACACATGATCGTGATCGCGAACCTTCCAATTATCTTCTGTAAATTCATGCCCACACAGGTAGCATATTGTAGAAGCATCGAATGATTCTTGTTCTTCAGCTGTAAGATTAAGAGGTTTAGCAGATCTGTATAAGTCGCTTATTTTATTTGCCAGATCCATCAGGCATCCCATAAACCTCTGTGCAGCGTCAGGCCCTCGGTAAACATATGGTTCAGTAGGAAGAGTTGTTTCTAGTTGTTCAACACTGGACGAAGGCTTCACATAAACACAAAAGCTCATGGGAGAATGACTTTGATAAGGAGTTGTGTAGGAGGTTTCAGGGTTAGAGGAGCAGGTATGGAGAGGGGTGAGAATGCATTCAAAATCGGCGTAGATAACATAAGGAAGTTTCAACATCCTCTCAACATTCTTGAATTTAACGATAGAGTTATCCTTTGTAGGCATAACGCATCTAGCAATGCCATGTTGTCTACATATTTCTTGGTGCTCTTCTAATTTTTTCATTCCACTTTGCCCGTACCGGTCATCAAAATGGCTGAAACATCTTTTACATACATAAATTCGACCATCATGTTTAGTTTTCTGCTGACGAATAAGTCTCTCAAAATCCTTTATATACACATAGTGATATCTGTCAGTAGCATTACTCAACAGAAGGAGATCGCGATGATCATCTAATTCTTCATCAATCACCTTTATTGGAAACACTTCATGTTTATCATCCACTCCAAACACATTTATGGATATATTATTGAGTTTTTCAAATTTAGCGATTTCACCCAAGCTCGTAGGAAATGAGACGCATGAGAAATCGTATTTTTCTTGGAGATCCTTGTACTTGCTAACACGCTGAGGATCCTTTCGAATGAACTTTGCTAGAATAGCGTACATAAAGCATTTCTCATCCTTGTAGTTCTGAGGGTTTATACAGGCTTTTCTTGCATCCAAAGGTGACGGTAGAGGAATATAACTGCTCCCTCGAAGAAGATTATACTTGTTAATACGTAGTCGAATGCCATCAACTGCCAGTAGAGCCCAATTACTACCTTTCAGCTTACTTTCCTCCATTTCAGCAAGAAGCTTCTCAAATTTTTTTTCCAAGATGGCATCCAAGTCACTATCTAAAAACACAGCTTGATTACGCGTTTTGAAGGCTTTGTTAGTGATATCCCCCACAGCATTCACAAACTTACACTCAGCCATAATGTTAACTTTCAAACTTTTATGAACCCGCAGTTCCTTCTGAACAGCATGAATTATGCGCTGCTTCACCTGCTGCAAGTATGAATTTAGATCCTGACTTGCTGGACATTGGATGAAATACGATTTCAGACGATCCTGAAAAGCCGTTTCATATTCTACAATATCATCTTCATCAGGAGACATTAACAATAATTTATGCTTAGTAGGTTCAAATTTGACTTTCTTAGCATCTAGAGCCCTATCACAGCGCCCTTCATGTACATCCCTTCGATTTTCAGTGCCGTAAACATCACCACAATGTCTACACTCGAAAAACTCGCCACATATCAGCTCATGCCTCTTCTTATGATAACCGCGTAGAAAACTCTTGTCACATTTGCTGCACCTATAATCCGGTATAGCATTCAGAACCGATTCCATTACTACACCATTCCACATCTTTATAATATGTAGTGCAACACTTGTAAATTATATAAATCAATAAATGCTTATAGCAGCTTCCACTGACTCGCCTTAATAACTTATCAAAGCTATTGAACAGTAATCTCGCTAAGAGAAGCTGATGTGCTCGACTCGAAGGATAATTACTGAATAACCATCTAAGCTCAAGCAAACCCTACTTATTCTGAAAGCACGGATCTCTCAGGGAACTACATAATTCAAGATCACGCTTGCAGCGCCTTATAGCGGCTTCAATCAGTACTAAAACGCACATTCTACAGATTTTATACTTTTATGATGGTAAATTATATATTAGTCATCAACTATCCGTATTTTTATTATTTTTTATCGTTTTTTACGTACTTTGAGACAAATCCAGTTTCGAATTAAGACGCGAAACGATAGCTACGTATCTTTAAATAACAAACACATTACTTTTAACGATATCGAATGACAGTGATAGAAGCACTTGAACATTATTTAAACGCTTAAAAAAAACATTTTTTTCGCTATATTTCATAAATTTCAGCATTAGAGTCCTATGACGTCACACTCAAGCATCGACGGAATGTCTGCTACCTCCAAACATGTTTCTACAAGTCTAATGACGTCACGCAAGCACCATACAGAAGGCATAATTCAACGACAAAGACATTAGTTTTAACTATACATTCCCACAAAAAATAAACCTATTTGAAAGCGTCTTAACACGCTAACTTCAATACATGTATATAAAACCTCTAATATAACAATAAAAAGAAAGGCAAAGAAATAAAGAAGAAATAAAATAAAGGGAAAAGAAATTATTAGCACAATACACCCTTAGATACGAGGTTATTCCATATCTTTCATCATTCAGTCAACTAACATAGCTAAATAACGTCACACAGTAGCGGCGACGTTCTGTCTACACTCCTTCAAAACAAGTTTAGACAGGAAAGTCTCCCCACCCTCGGATCCACGTAGCAGCATTATGAGAAGGCCAACAGTAACGTCCAAGCCATCAGAGCGAGTATATGGGGCGTGAACATCCGACAACGCTTTTCACCGTTTAAAGCTTATTTGCATCATTTCTTTCCAGGTACTCATCAATCATTGTACTACACACATCATTTAGATCACAATACTTAGCGTTGTATGCTATAATTTGTAATTTTCACGATTTTATACTCATTTAATGATTTAAATTCAACATTTCTAGCGTTCACCCTCTTCTTCTTCTTCTTCTTCTTCTTCTTCTTTTTCTTCTTTTTCTTCGCCCATATTTTCACCTTAGTTCTTCTGTTCTCGTTCTCCCTCGTGATAGCAGAGAATATGTACGTAAATGATCGTTATTAGCTTAAATATTAAAGAAAATAACAACATTCTCCGTCAATTATATCTAAACAGCCTTTTCCGAGTTGTCCATGATTAAGGATTCTGGAATCAAGGTAGGCAATGTTTCTCTCAATAAGAGCATTCAGTAATTGATTTTGTAAATAATATCACTAATTTAAGCTTTATTTCGAGCCTCTAAGTCCGCTAGTTTGCAAGGTATTTAAATGGACCCTTAGAGATTCGAACTAGACCCGCAGTATAAAAATTACCAATTTATCCATAAATCAGGACTACAGTATTTAACTGAAGCGTTTAACTTTTTATTTCATAGCGCTATCTTTGTTTATTCACGAATAAATCGACTTTGAAGTAATTGCCCCCTCCCGGTAATCGAACTATGAGTCTTAGGGATAAAATTTTCTAATATATCACTTTATGCGTCAAGTTACCCTAATTTGTCTTTACATCACTATTCCAAGTGTAACAAATCGCGATATAGGTAAAAATTCAATAATTCTCCGCAAGGTAGGAATCGAACCCACGATACCTCAGCTCTAGCATGTTTGAAAATAATTGTCCTTAACGTGTATTACCATATAAAGTTTATTTCAGTCTTCTAGCTTAAGCGATTCTCGAGATAATTAAATTCATCAAATCAGGATTGGAACCCAAGACTCCAGGATCCCGAGCATACCACAGAGGAAAGTCCATAACAATACCAATTTAATAAAATTTATTCGAAGTTTTTATCACTAATAGTTTAGGAATTATCCCAATAACAAAAGTATCGATTGCCCGGGAATCGATCCCTAGACCCACGACGACCTTCAAAATCAGATCAAAAGATGCGCCATTTTAATAGAACATAATCACCGTTTACCGCATTTCGATATCACATTTAGTTTACGAGTAATCAGCGATCAAACGTAGTAGGGTACTTTAGCCGGCTTAACCCTTTGAGGTCAATGCCGCCCGATAATTGACCACATGTTAAACACATGTTAACATGGGCAATTAACCTGTCAACCCTTGTCAACCCTTGTCGATGGTAATCTGACATAAGGAGGGTTGCCCCTTTGTCGGCTTTTCACCGACAAAGGGAAGGGGGGTGTGAAAAACACGTGTTAAACACGTGTAATCAATTAGCGGCAACCCTTTGATATGCAAAGTGTGTTCAAACCGGCAAAAGTACCCTACTACGTTTGATCGCTGATTACTCGTAAACTAAATGTGATATCGAAATGCGGTAAACGGTGATTATGTTCTATTAAAATGGCGCATCTTTTGATCTGATTTTGAAGGTCGTCGTGGGTCTAGGGATCGATTCCCGGGCAATCGATACTTTTGTTATTGGGATAATTCCTAAACTATTAGTGATAAAAACTTCGAATAAATTTTATTAAATTGGTATTGTTATGGACTTTCCTCTGTGGTATGCTCGGGATCCTGGAGTCTTGGGTTCCAATCCTGATTTGATGAATTTAATTATCTCGAGAATCGCTTAAGCTAGAAGACTGAAATAAACTTTATATGGTAATACACGTTAAGGACAATTATTTTCAAACATGCTAGAGCTGAGGTATCGTGGGTTCGATTCCTACCTTGCGGAGAATTATTGAATTTTTACCTATATCGCGATTTGTTACACTTGGAATAGTGATGTAAAGACAAATTAGGGTAACTTGACGCATAAAGTGATATATTAGAAAATTTTATCCCTAAGACTTATAGTTCGATTACCGGGAGGGGGCAATTACTTCAAAGTCGATTTATTCGTGAATAAACAAAGATAGCGCTATGAAATAAAAAGTTAAACGCTTCAGTTAAATACTGTAGTCCTGATTTATGGATAAATTGGTAATTTTTATACTGCGGGTCTAGTTCGAATCTCTAAGGGTCCATTTAAATACCTTGCAAACTAGCGGACTTAGAGGCTCGAAATAAAGCTTAAATTAGTGATATTATTTACAAAATCAATTACTGAATGCTCTTATTGAGAGAAACATTGCCTACCTTGATTCCAGAATCCTTAATCATGGACAACTCGGAAAAGGCTGTTTAGATATAATTGACGGAGAATGTTGTTATTTTCTTTAATATTTAAGCTAATAACGATCATTTACGTACATATTCTCTGCTATCACGAGGGAGAACGAGAACAGAAGAACTAAGGTGAAAATATGGGCGAAGAAAAAGAAGAAAAAGAAGAAGAAGAAGAAGAAGAAGAAGAGGGTGAACGCTAGAAATGTTGAATTTAAATCATTAAATGAGTATAAAATCGTGAAAATTACAAATTATAGCATACAACGCTAAGTATTGTGATCTAAATGATGTGTGTAGTACAATGATTGATGAGTACCTGGAAAGAAATGATGCAAATAAGCTTTAAACGGTGAAAAGCGTTGTCGGATGTTCACGCCCCATATACTCGCTCTGATGGCTTGGACGTTACTGTTGGCCTTCTCATAATGCTGCTACGTGGATCCGAGGGTGGGGAGACTTTCCTGTCTAAACTTGTTTTGAAGGAGTGTAGACAGAACGTCGCCGCTACTGTGTGACGTTATTTAGCTATGTTAGTTGACTGAATGATGAAAGATATGGAATAACCTCGTATCTAAGGGTGTATTGTGCTAATAATTTCTTTTCCCTTTATTTTATTTCTTCTTTATTTCTTTGCCTTTCTTTTTATTGTTATATTAGAGGTTTTATATACATGTATTGAAGTTAGCGTGTTAAGACGCTTTCAAATAGGTTTATTTTTTGTGGGAATGTATAGTTAAAACTAATGTCTTTGTCGTTGAATTATGCCTTCTGTATGGTGCTTGCGTGACGTCATTAGACTTGTAGAAACATGTTTGGAGGTAGCAGACATTCCGTCGATGCTTGAGTGTGACGTCATAGGACTCTAATGCTGAAATTTATGAAATATAGCGAAAAAAATGTTTTTTTTAAGCGTTTAAATAATGTTCAAGTGCTTCTATCACTGTCATTCGATATCGTTAAAAGTAATGTGTTTGTTATTTAAAGATACGTAGCTATCGTTTCGCGTCTTAATTCGAAACTGGATTTGTCTCAAAGTACGTAAAAAACGATAAAAAATAATAAAAATACGGATAGTTGATGACTAATATATAATTTACCATCATAAAAGTATAAAATCTGTAGAATGTGCGTTTTAGTACTGATTGAAGCCGCTATAAGGCGCTGCAAGCGTGATCTTGAATTATGTAGTTCCCTGAGAGATCCGTGCTTTCAGAATAAGTAGGGTTTGCTTGAGCTTAGATGGTTATTCAGTAATTATCCTTCGAGTCGAGCACATCAGCTTCTCTTAGCGAGATTACTGTTCAATAGCTTTGATAAGTTATTAAGGCGAGTCAGTGGAAGCTGCTATAAGCATTTATTGATTTATATAATTTACAAGTGTTGCACTACATATTATAAAGATGTGGAATGGTGTAGTAATGGAATCGGTTCTGAATGCTATACCGGATTATAGGTGCAGCAAATGTGACAAGAGTTTTCTACGCGGTTATCATAAGAAGAGGCATGAGCTGATATGTGGCGAGTTTTTCGAGTGTAGACATTGTGGTGATGTTTACGGCACTGAAAATCGAAGGGATGTACATGAAGGGCGCTGTGATAGGGCTCTAGATGCTAAGAAAGTCAAATTTGAACCTACTAAGCATAAATTATTGTTAATGTCTCCTGATGAAGATGATATTGTAGAATATGAAACGGCTTTTCAGGATCGTCTGAAATCGTATTTCATCCAATGTCCAGCAAGTCAGGATCTAAATTCATACTTGCAGCAGGTGAAGCAGCGCATAATTCATGCTGTTCAGAAGGAACTGCGGGTTCATAAAAGTTTGAAAGTTAACATTATGGCTGAGTGTAAGTTTGTGAATGCTGTGGGGGATATCACTAACAAAGCCTTCAAAACGCGTAATCAAGCTGTGTTTTTAGATAGTGACTTGGATGCCATCTTGGAAAAAAAATTTGAGAAGCTTCTTGCTGAAATGGAGGAAAGTAAGCTGAAAGGTAGTAATTGGGCTCTACTGGCAGTTGATGGCATTCGACTACGTATTAACAAGTATAATCTTCTTCGAGGGAGCAGTTATATTCCTCTACCGTCACCTTTGGATGCAAGAAAAGCCTGTATAAACCCTCAGAACTACAAGGATGAGAAATGCTTTATGTACGCTATTCTAGCAAAGTTCATTCGAAAGGATCCTCAGCGTGTTAGCAAGTACAAGGATCTCCAAGAAAAATACGATTTCTCATGCGTCTCATTTCCTACGAGCTTGGGTGAAATCGCTAAATTTGAAAAACTCAATAATATATCCATAAATGTGTTTGGAGTGGATGATAAACATGAAGTGTTTCCAATAAAGGTGATTGATGAAGAATTAGATGATCATCGCGATCTCCTTCTGTTGAGTAATGCTACTGACAGATATCACTATGTGTATATAAAGGATTTTGAGAGACTTATTCGTCAGCAGAAAACTAAACATGATGGTCGAATTTATGTATGTAAAAGATGTTTCAGCCATTTTGATGACCGGTACGGGCAAAGTGGAATGAAAAAATTAGAAGAGCACCAAGAAATATGTAGACAACATGGCATTGCTAGATGCGTTATGCCTACAAAGGATAACTCTATCGTTAAATTCAAGAATGTTGAGAGGATGTTGAAACTTCCTTATGTTATCTACGCCGATTTTGAATGCATTCTCACCCCTCTCCATACCTGCTCCTCTAACCCTGAAACCTCCTACACAACTCCTTATCAAAGTCATTCTCCCATGAGCTTTTGTGTTTATGTGAAGCCTTCGTCCAGTGTTGAACAACTAGAAACAACTCTTCCTACTGAACCATATGTTTACCGAGGGCCTGACGCTGCACAGAGGTTTATGGGATGCCTGATGGATCTGGCAAATAAAATAAGCGACTTATACAGATCTGCTAAACCTCTTAATCTTACAGCTGAAGAACAAGAATCATTCGATGCTTCTACAATATGCTACCTGTGTGGGCATGAATTTACAGAAGATAATTGGAAGGTTCGCGATCACGATCATGTGTCCGGGGCGTACAGAGGATCTTTACACAATAAATGTAACCTGGCTTGTAAAACACCTAATTATATACCTGTCTTCATGCATAACCTGAGTGGGTATGACTCTCATTTCATTGTTAAGGAGCTGGGGTGTACTAGCGAAAGAGTAGAGGTTATACCAAATTCAGAGGAAAGTTATATATCATTCTCCAAGTATGTTGGGGATATTAAACTCAGGTTTGTGGATACTTTCCGCTTCCTCAGTACGAGTTTGGAGAAGCTTGCAAAGAACCTTGAAACGTATCCTGAAACAGCGAAATACTTTGGAGTAGAGAATATTGGCTTGATGACTCGTAAGGGGGTATTTCCCTATGATTACGTAACATCGTGGGATGTCCTGAACGATACATGTTTGCCTTCTAGGAATGCCTTCTACAACAGGTTAAACAGCGAAGAAATCAGCAGTGAGGACTATGATCATGCTCTGAACGTGTGGAAGCACTTTAAGGTCCTAAACCTTGGTGAGTACAGTGACTTGTACTTAATTTCAGATGTTCTTCTCCTAGCGGATGTCGTCGAGACATTTAGAGACCAAACCCTGAAAAGTCATAAAGTGGATCCTGCACATTATTTTACCTCTCCGGGGCTTACATGGGATGCTATGCTGCTGTATACTGGAATCGAGTTGGAATTGCTTCTTGATTACGATCAGCTACTCATGGTTGAATCTGGTATAAGAGGAGGGTTATGCCAGGTTTCTCACCGGTATGCGGAAGCTAACAACATCTATATGGAGCAGTATGATCCTCGTAAACCCTCTCATTTTATTACGTACGAAGACGCTAATAACCAATACGGCTGGGCAATGTGTCACGCCCTTCCTTATGGTGGATTTACGTGGGTTTCTCCTGAAGATATACATCTCAGCTCGTTGAAGGGGAATGATTCCTTTGGATATATCTTGGAGGTTGACATGGAATATCCTGCAGAGCTGCATGAACTTCATAATGATTTACCCTTTTTGCCTGAGAGTATGAAACCGGGGGAATCGTCTTCAAAGAAACTAATTGCCCATCTTGGATCCCGAAAGAAGTATGTGGTACATTACATGGCCTTGAAACAGGCTCTTAGTCATGGTCTACGACTAGTAAAGATTCATCGAGCACTAAAATTCCGTCAATCTTGTTGGTTAAAGGCTTACGTCGAATTTAATAATCGCCTACGACAGCAAGCAAGAAACGATTTCGAGAAGGATTTGTACAAACTTTTCAATAATGCGATGTTTGGAAAAACTATGGAAAATATTCGTAATCGTATGGATATACGCCTTGTGTCAAACTGCAAAACATTAGAAAAACTGGTAGCCAAGCCTACATTTATCGATCGAACCATATACGGTCCTAATCTTGCAGCTGTTCATATGACTTCTCGTAAAATAGTGTTCAACAAGCCTATATACATTGGAATGAGTGTACTAGACATTTCCAAGACACTAATGTATTCATATCAATACGATGTGTTACTTCCATATTATGGAGCTGGGAATCTTAAACTGTTGTATACGGATACAGATTCCTTCATCCATCGAGTGACTACAGTTGATATATACCAGGATAAATTACACATGCTTGAACATCTAGACACAGCGGACTACCCTGCTAACCATATATGCTATTCTACACAAAACAAGAAAGTGTTGGGAAAGTTTAAAGATGAAGCGAGTGGTAAAATCATTCGCCGTTTCGTTGGTCTCAGACCTAAAATGTATGCTCTCGATATTGATGGCTCTGTGATAAAAAAGATCAAAGGCATAAAACATAGCGCCATTAAGCAATACATCAGCTTCGATAGCTACATGGAGTGCCTTAAAACCTTGAAAATCGTAAGAACTCCTATGAACTTAATCCTATCCCAACATCATAATGTTTCTACAGTTGAATCTAATAAAATAGCTCTGTCGCCTCATGATGACAAGAGAGTAATTGCAGAGGATGGAATATCAACGTATGCGTACGGGCATTACAGCGTCGCAACCCATGCGTAAGAGAATGCAACTTAGATCTCAAGATAATTATTTTCTCCGTTACGTCTCCTGTAGAAAATGAAAATTTAATCAACTGACTCCTCCACGCCTCCAATGATGTCTGACGAAGAAGGAAGAAAAAAATAAAAAATCCTCACCTGGCTTCTCCGTGCTTCCCATGATGCTTGTCGAAGAATGAAGAATAAAAATAGAAATTATAAAAGGGGGCGTTAACTCTGCCACTAGACTTTAACTCTAGTGCTGGTCTCCAGCCCAGATAAAAGAGGAGAGGCGTCTACCCTACTACCTTAAAGTAAGTATACCCTGATTAATTTTATATAACCCGGAGTTTGTGTTAAAACACTATAAAAGACATTGCTGAATATCTCTTAAAAATACTCAGCTATAACTACTTCAACATCAGCGGGTAGAACATCTTTTAGTGACAGTTTAAAGCTCTATAAAGAGTTAGAAAAAAACAATGCTGAATAAAGTTATAAAGAACATTTAAAAGCAGGTTAGATCATAATAGGTAGGGTTAGACTTAGAAAACTGCATGTCGTGTTCGAGATGTTACCGCCAGAACGTACAGAACCAAGCAAAAGAGTCATACAGTTGTATACAATTCTGTGACAGAGGGCAAAGGTATCTGTAACAAGAACTTCAACATCAATGGTTAGGACATCTAGTGGAAGTTTAAAAGCCCTATAAAGGAGGGAGAGAAATCAAAGCAGACTAAAGCTGTAAATAATACTCCAAAAGAAGTGTAGGCTACCTCGGGTTAGATATGGAGAAACTGTTAAACATACTATATACAATAGGTGCAGAATATGACGGTGGTGCAGAATATGGTTACGCTGGTGATGATGGTGATGTAGGTTATTGTGGCGCTGGTGATGGTGGAGGTGTTGGTGCTGGAGATGTTTGTGGTCTTGCAAGTTATAGCGCCGCTGGTGATGATGGGTTTTTTTGTTGGGTTAGGTTAGGGTGGTGGTGGTGGTGGTGGTGGTGGTGGTTGCGGTGGTTGCGGTGGTAGTGGTGGTGGTGCTCGTTATGGTGGCGCTGGTCATGATGATGATGGTGGTGGTGGTGGTAGTGGTGGGATAGCTTAGGTTAGGATAGTCTTAGAAGGAATGTGTGCAACGTTTGACGTGTTACCATTAGAACCTACAGAATTATGCAAGAGAATCGTTAAATGAAGTTGGCATGTATAGCATACTGGAACAGTGTACAAAGACGGATATAATAGCTATTTGAATAACAAGGTTACTACGTCTTCTAATGTTAGTTTACGAAAAGAGCCGGAGGGAGGAGAAAAAGAAGCCTGTATAATGTTAAATAACGTTGAAGAAATGTCTGCAAAGAGGTTTGTGGTTAAGTTGGGTTAGTCTTAGAAAGACTGTAAGCAATTCTCTAGACGAGAACATCATACATTTACAAAAGGATGGAATTTGGTCATGAAAGCATAACAAATCACTAAAAAGGGCTCCATATACTCCTTAAAAACATTAAACCATACTAACGACGTGAAAGCATAGAAAATACCAACGAAGCTGCAAAAAATTCCTGAAAATCTCTAGAATACCGCAAAAATGGCTAAAATACTTACCAACTCCTAAACTAGCACTAACATACCATGAAATGTTAAGAAATCGTTAGGGTTCGCATGTCGGGGGGTGTAATACCTTCAAGGTAGCTAAAGTTGTTGGAGGAACGTCTCCAAAAGAAAGTGAAATATCTAAGCTTGAAACGGCATGTTGCAAAGGTCAGAATAGGTTATAGAAGAATATAATGCTCGTGTAAAATGGGATGAGATAGGCTAGGTTAAGTCAGGTTAATAAATAGGAAGGTTTGCGCTCCCTTAGGTTAAGTAACGTTAGGTTAGGTTAGAATGTGATGCTTAGGTTATGTGAAATTATGAAAGACCATATAGTAAAAAGAGTAGGGATTAGATGAGCAAAAGGGATGAAGAATAAATCATTAGATGAGGTGTTAGGTTAGGTTAGACGAGTAGAAGTATGGGGCTTAGGCTAGGTTAGATTAGGTTAGGTTAAGATAGGTTAGACGAGTAGAAGTATGGGGCTTAGGCTAGGTTAGATTAGGTTAGGATAGGTTAGGTGAGACGAGTAGAAGTATGGGGCTTAGGTTATGTTAAATTATGAAAGTTCAAAGTAAAAAAGAGTGGGAGCTAGGTTAGGTTAGGATAGGTTAGACGAGTAGAAGTATGGGGCTTAGGCTAGGTTAGGGCCACTATGTGGGGGCGAGGTGTCATGTTGGGGTAACATATTCAATCAAGATAGAAATCTCTTGCGTTAGGAGGTTTGCATCGATACAGTGAACGACATACTCAACTGCCATGGACGCTCATAAACATACATGCACTGCTATAGGCCTTAAACATTATCCCTAGAGTCAGCCTCAAACGCCTACAACGTCCTGCTTCCCCTACCACTTTACCTAGTAATGCTTAGATTACGCATGGCGGCCATCTTGCCCATAAAAAAGTGCGCCAGCTCTGTCCTAATCTACCTACTTATGCAATCATTTACAACGAAGAACAGTGGCGTTTTCTGTAACAAGTTTGATCGCCAATCTTACACAACTAAATGCAGTTGGTAACTGTAATGTAATGTTGGTAATGCTGTTGCTGTAACTAAATGCTATTGGTTGCTTAGAAAAAAGGTTAAGGTTCTGATATAATGGAATATTGCAGAAAAAATCAGCGTAACAGTTTAGCATTAAATTATCGTAAACAGCCACAACGAAATATAAGCTTTGTAGTAACGAAACTCGTAGCAATTTAAGTATATTCCGCGTTTTGCTGGGCATTTTGTTCGTAGTAAAGCAATTCTGTTGCCCGTAGGTGCACTTCAAACAACTTATTAATATTTATATTGCACTACGTGTTCGTCAAAACTCGTTTTTCCATTTACCTCAGATTATTCATGGCCGAAATAGAACATATCCTCGTAGATATACAGAAGGCGCTAGGCGACAGGCAATGCCACATCATTTTGGAACTGAGATATAAGACCAAATGTATTTTTAAAAATTCTATAAGTCACAATTCCAGAGAATAATCATTCATGCATGCTTGAATATATTGCTACAAGTGTTTTGAACTTCCTTAAGAAGTTTCATGTACGTAAATAGAACCTTTCTAGCTGAATTAGGATATTAGTTCCCAAAAGTGGCATATGACTATCTGGTCGATCTGGTCCCAAACCCTTCAAATATACTGTTTATGCCTTTTCCTTTATTTCTGTATGCGGTTTCGAATTTGACGTAATGAGGTTAGGATTGTCTGGATCTGTTTAAAAGTGATGGTTGTTCTACACCTGAAAGTTTTGGCTCACTGAGGTGTTCAAACTTCATAATAACAGCAATTCTTCAAATGGTCCCCCCAGTATCTAGAAGCACAGCTGGGACCACCATATTACAGCATAGCGTTAAACGGTAAATGTGAGGTTATACTGAAGCTGAATCGAAGCTTAACGTTTATGAAACGAAATAAACCGTAAAATCTCGAGAAGAGACGCAAATTGCACACGGTTGTTTTCATTTTGCAGGTTTGATGGGACCTTACAAGCCGATGCTTACCTACGTATTGTGGAACAAGGTCACCTGACTGGTTTTCACTTTCCTCCTCAAGATGAAACGCAGTTATGTAAAAGGAATTACATAAATGAATGGTCACCTTGGAAATCGGTACAACGTAAACACGTGAGGAAAAATACATTTCCAAGGATGTCGTGAAACACTGCAGCAATAATTCCATAACAATTGTGTTATTGGAACATAGAAATGTGTGTGTGCGTGTGTGTGTGTGTCTCTTTGCAAGACCTGGACATTAAAAATGAATACCAACATCCTCTTTGATAGAAGTACAAGTATTGGGAAATTCAAGCAAATAACCAGGAATATCTCGGAAATGGTTCACTCTATAAAATTTTATTTGACATTAAATGAGTATTTTATCGAGATCTACATTTCGTGCAGTAAGATGTTTGTGTATCTCTTGTGCTCCTCTTTGAACGATAATGTATGCCATAACGGAATAAATGCCAATATCGTTGAGACGCGCGAAACAATAGCCCCAGGGATTCCCCAGGAGCCTCCAGTGTTGCCATTATTCATGTTCACCCCCTCCCAACATATTTTAGATCCTCGCCACAAGACTCCTGATAAGAACGTGCAGGTCTCCAAGATTTACTGCTCCAATAAATCTAAAGGCATAAACAAGCAGGAAAAGAAAATGTCCTTAGTTAATTGTAATACTTCCTACGCAAGAAACCAACTTTTATTGATGTTCAAAGGATTGGGAAAATAATCATCCCTAACCTAAAAATGCAATCGTGAATTGACCCGAAATGTTTCGTTTTATCAAATTGAGTTAATTACATAACCGGAACATTAAACAATACGATTGCGTCTAGCGCTAACAGCACACCAAACGACAACTCTCCGATCATAATGAGGGATTTATTGAACACGATGTGGGTTTTCAGAGGCCCAGTACCGACCGGATTTTGACTCTGGCGGTAACCTCATGAACTTGAAGTTCGGGTTCTCACCAAATATTCTGGAGTTTTCTTCCATATTTCTTTAGACCTTTTCCCACGTGGATAATATTGTTTGAACGGTAAACATTTTTATTAAAATGAATTTCTTGTTGTATATTGTGGTTCTTCGCCCCAAAAGCGTTCGCCACTGCAGTTTGTCTGTGTTTCTTTGTGATGTTCGTGAAATGTCCTTGAAGCTTAATATTGAGGTTCCTCTTTTTCTGCACATTGGTAGATCATAAGAACCGGCTCTCGAGTATCTTTTGTTTTTTACTTGTTATCCATTAGCAAACGACTTGTTTTTCTGTCAAGTGCTGCAATTTATCTCTAGCAGACAAAATAAAGTTAGCTACAAGTGCAGAGTTAGTTGAATAATGGTTGTTTGAACGAAGTTAGCCAGAGCTGCTTGTCCCATCTATGAAAATGCTTCTTTCGTGTGCAGACATATCGACCAGGTCCTCTAGAATCATGATGAGGATGGATGTGAATTTTAAGTTCATTAAGGTATCCTTCCGCCCTTGCAATGAGGCACTAATTTCACAGGTGCATTGCTGTGAAAGCGCTTCTAGAAATATATTTGATCGCCTTATAGGATATCGAAGGAGTTTGGTTTATTAGAAGCGCTGGCGGCAATTGAAATCGCTTTTAGCTGCTAGCATCATGGGGGGTGGAAATTGGAGCCACGCAAGGCGAGGTAATGCAGCCCCCGTCCCCCGCCCCTCGTCCCACTTCTCCTCAAGTGTTTGCGCAGTCCTTAACAGCTCTCTTCTTTAATTTGATCCTTATCACCTCTTCTTCTTCCTCTACCATCACGCAAGCACCACACTTCCGGCGAGCTACACCAGAAAAGATAAACGTATCGATAATTCCTTCTTATCGATAGAAACAGAGGACGTTCTCTATGCAGGAGAAATGCCACCATTACATTGCAAAACATCTTCATTATTTCTGTCATTAACTCTAGCAATGCCAGGACCACCACTGGTATCAAAATGTCTGAGCAATTGTTAAAACAGATTTATTTATTTTAAAATTGTAGCTGAGGGGTTAGAGCGTACGCCTGCCATCTTCGTTTGTTCACCAGCGAGTGTGGGGCCTGTAGTTTTAGTTGTCTTGTCTTTTTGGGTGCTAATAACCCTGGCAGTTGTGCGCCCTAAAACCCCAGTACTACTACTATAGCAGTTTTCACGTTATGAAGGCACAATGGATCTTATGGGGAATCAGCAGGGCGTTGCCACGTATGTAGCGCCGCAGCGATTACCGCGGTTTTGCTGGTTGATTCCTGAATTACTGTTCAAATCTATCGCTGTCCATTTCATCATGATAATCAACAGAACCTTTTTACAAGAAAACAAGTTTTGCACCTTGTACAAATCGTACAATCCACATGCAATATTACAAATCGTGGTCCGCGAGCAGTAGGTGATTTAAGACCAGTGGATAACCCGGCAGAAAGCGCTTCCTATCCTTCCAAACTTTTGATACCCAACTTTCATCAAGGTGCACGATTTTCCTTACCTCTTTGCTGAATTGTTTTATTTTCCGTAAACAAGAATGTCGCCGCACTATAATATAATTTGTCTCAACCATAAACGATTTATTTCCTCTGTTTTCAAAATGAAATCCCATTTCCTCCCTAAGCTATAAAAGGTTGAATATTTAAAATTTGGCAGGTCCTCAACGTCATTGACTTTTTTCAACACGGTCAGAATTGTAGGGGGAGTACTTTGAAATAGAAATTCAGGAGTAGTGATGGGACCCTCTTTACATTCTTTTCTTAGTATAAAAAATGTAGGCCTACTTACACCAGCCGCCTTACGAAGCTCACTAACAATAAACGAGTCACTGTGTCCGGGGTTCTTTTTCTTTCAATAGTCACACACTCTAATAATTGTTTTCCGGTCGCCACTTTTAATAATTTCGCCCTTTTTTCTGCGACCCATTGCGCACTGATCACTTAAATCCAATGCACATAATTACCAGAGAACTCGTAAAATTCGCTCGCGCCTCAGATTGCCAAAACCTATTGAAAACCTGCGCTGAAGTTCAATGCCTTATCGGCCCTTCCTTCAACTGTCATACCACATCTGGTTTTCATCATCTCCAAGACACGAGGACCGGCTTTCGTCCGGCGCGCCGCAAACATTTGCCTTTAAATGGTGATTCATGGATACTTCGGTACTGGAGACGAACTATGTGTGTATAAAAAATAATTTCGTAATTTCCTTGACAACTTTGTCGCTGGAAGTTTTTACGTGGACTTACAGAACGAGAATTAGCCAGCGACGACATTTTTCACTGTATAAATGAAGAATCTTAACACTTTGTTTTAAACTTTATTTATTTAGAAAAATACGTTTAGATATATTGATATAATCTAAATACCAACGTGGCCTACAAAAGCAAGCGAATAATCCAGATTTTTTTCATTGCAATTATTTTGATTTGAAACCATGTTTTGACGTTCGGAGCGAGAAAGATGTTAAAAAATCTGCTTTCGACAAAATTTTAGATTTTATTATTTTAAAAACTATATAATTATATAAAAGGTTTATCGTGCATACCATAGTATTCTTCGACAGATTTCACACCGAAATGCATGTTCATACTTTATCTTAGTCTCATTTGAAAACACGCACATTTGGCAACAGCGCACGTGAATCTTCCATAAGAATAGCATGGTCCATAAGAGCCCGTTGTGCCTTCATGACGTGAAAATTCCTACAGTTATTGCAATAGTTTCTTCACTGAGACCTTTGAGGAATGAAAGAAAGCAGGTAACCACAGTTTAATAGAAGCGAAGGTTTATAAATTGCTGATGTTATTGCTGTAGCATCTGGTTGTGGTAAACCTGGCGACTATAAATTAAAGCCTTTTGTTTATGCTCTGCATTGGGTTTTGTTCTGCGTAGCCTCAGAGTCAAATGGCCAGGTTATATATCTGCACGATCCCCAACAAGTCTTCCGGATTTAGCCGATACCCTCTCGGATACCTGAGTTCACGTGACTTGCAGTTCCTCTGCTACGCATAGCAAGCAACGAAAGTATTGCATTGGCCCAAAATTCTATATTGAATTGAATCTGATGTGTTACACTCACATGACTTTCTCTACTCTTGTACTAACCATTCTTACAAACTCTTATTCCTATATCTTCTTCGTGTTAGTTGAGATAAACATGTAAAAAAATGAACGATGTTCCATTTCATGAAAGTTTAGTATCCCGAAACTGAGATAACTAACAAGGAATATCTCTTAAATGGTTAACTCTACAAAAAAAATTATTCAGACATAAATTGTGTGTTTTAGTAAGATCTACATTTTTGTACAGTAAGATTTTGTCTATCTCTTGCGGTTTACGAGTAAATACGACTACAGGGGCTATAGCCAGAAAATTCAAGACACACATTTCATTTGTCATAACAATATCTCAAACATATGACATTTTAATCAAAATCGTCAGAACCATTTTCAAGAAAATAAAAATTTTTAAAAAGGTTTCCATGTAAAGGGTAGTTTACGCTGGGGCTATTTTCTTCAAAATCTTCGTGTCGCATCCTTGAAAGCCATTAAACTTAAATACCAATTTTGGTTTTTAACCGACTTTTCCATTTTGAGTTATGCTGTCCACAGACATGTGTTGCAGCGCGGTTTACACAAGTCGATGTTTCCAACTGTTGTCAGCATTCACCTGGTGACCCGGGGAAATATATAGGTGAGGAATATCGAAGCCACGACCTCCCCAATGTGGGCTACTCCCACTGCCGCTCAGTTGTCGACTCCTAAATTAGCCTTCATCTGTTTGATACGTGTCAGCGCCAACACTTGAGGTTGTCAGTCTTGAGAAGTTTGTTGAATAACCTGATTAGGGGTGTAGGTGTAGGGAAGGAAGGAAGGAAGGGTGTTTGAATATTCATAGCTCGAGCCTGGCAAGTGGGTAATGAGAAAAGACCATCAACACCGCAAGTTGAGTAAACACTACCAACCTACCGCGGCTGGCTTCTTTTCAATTTATTTCCTCGCCAACTTTGACGTCTGGGGGAATTTCACAGCAGTTGAAGATGAGTGCCCTTAGCAAGGCAGTTTAAAACTTCTAAATTGAGCCTTATTCGTCTTCAACTTTCAGAGCCAGAAATGCCAACTTAGAGCGCATAGTTTGGAAGTAAGCATTTACTGAGATTTATAACAATGCACTAAACCCCGGCGCCCCACTGACATGCATTCCTCTGCGCCTCCTATCCATTCCTCTTCCCGTGTTTGCTTTAAGTGTCTTTAACGGCGATGTATGACAAACAAGTCCTTGCAATCTAAGGTCAAGTCGGAATTGGCTGTCTGCACACGCACGCACGCACACACACACGCATGCACACACACACGCGCATGCACACACACGCACGCACACACACATATACACACACGCATGCACACACACGCACGCACGCACACACACACGCACGCACACATACACGCACACACACGCACGCACACACACACGCATGCACTCACACACGCATGCACACACACGCGCATGCACACACACACACACACGCATGCACACACACACACACGCATGCACACACACACACACACGTACACACACACACGCGCATGCACACACACACACACACACACACACACACGTACACACACGCACGCGCGCACACAGACAACACTTCAAACCGAATGGATTATCTACAAAATCTCTATTGAAAATACGTGCAGTCTTGAATTTGTTAAAATCAGAATACCTACTGTAAATTATCACGTATTCTACTCCTTTCTCTACTATCTCTTCCAATTTCAGATCTACTTTTTCTTTTTTACACATTCTGAACGGTCATTTCACCTGCACGTTTTCCCTCACGCCACGCTCTTGTTCTTTCTGCGCCTGACTTAGCGATATTCACAGCAAAATTGTATATTTTAATGAAGAAAATAGATTATAAACAACAAAAACTCTAAATAATGCTCGAAATGTGTTGTTTATGCACGTGTTTCTCTGTTGACAACCAAAAGCTGTACTCAGTGATCGCCACGCCGCCTGAACGCAGTACACGGTCACTCTTCTCCGATACTCGAAGGCAAGCTCCCTCTCTACTCGACAGACACATTGTTTACCCCCACCACTTTTCACAAGATTGCGGGCGGATCAGAATTTCAAAGCTGTCCCATAAGAAGCCAAACTATGATATGCACATACGTAAAAATCGCCAATTTGATAAATTTTCGGCCTCAGGGTCTCCTTAATTAGCAGTTTTCCTCTTGAAATAAGGTATTTGGAGATGATTTAACTTTTTGGAGTATTTACCATCGACTGTACGTTTTGCCAGCGACAGTTAGGAAGTCGAAATAGTTTTTAAAGTTAAAAAAGGAGGTTGTGTATAAATTCGGTGAGGAAATTGAAATTGTTTATCCGGATATTAGCTATAGCTATACGTAGATAGAAGTTGGTGACTGTTGCTACTCAATCTAAGTGAGGGTGCAAGCAGATAGGGCAGGCACCTTGCGGCGAATAATTTATGGACGAACGTAGGGAGAGAAAAAAAATGCCGTCCCCATATTGCCTCTGGAGGAGATCGATAGCGGGAGAGTGGAAATCAATTTCCTGCACGATACATAGGCCTCTTCCACCTCACCGTATTTCCTATTTCCTTTATGCATTCGTTTCCAAGCTGTGCTCAGTCTTACGCCGTTGTCCATATTAAAATTAGTTACATGAGTGAGTCGGCCAGCCTGTCAGTCGTCGAGTGATTGTATCGTAATAGTAAGAGATTAAGAAAGATTAACAGAACAAAAATTGTGAATTATAGCAGTTGAGAAGACTATGAATTTTATTGTGACAGCAACGAGAACGAAATTGTGTATTTTTAGTAATATTTAGACGAAAATAAAGATATAGAAGTAACGGTACTTACGTGTCGATATTTCACCGGAAATATATAACTGTCTCAAAAACGAAAACTCGATTAAAAACCAAAGTTGGTATTAAAGTTTAATGTCCTTCAATGATGCAACACGAAGATTTAGAAGAAACTAGCTCCACCCTAAACTACCCTTTACATGGAAAATTTTTCGAAAATTTTGATTTTCTTGAAAATGGCTATATGCAATTTGATTAAAATGCGATATGTTTGAGATATTTTTATTACAAACGAAATGTATATATTGAATTTTAAGGCTATAGCTCCTGTAGCCGTATTTACTCTGGACGACTTTTGCATAACTGGTAAACCGTTAGAGATATACCAAATTATACTGTACAAAAAATGTAGATCTTGCTAAAATACACAATTTATGTCTCAATCAATTTTCTTGTAGAGTGAACCATTTCGGAGATATTCCTTGTTTTTTGTGAGAGTTTTGGAGAACTTATACTTTTGCCAAATGTTTATCTCAACTAACACGAAGAAGATATAGGAATAAGAGTTTGTAAGAATGGTTAGTACAAGAGTAGAGAAAGTCATGTGAGTGCAATACATCGGATGTTTGAACCTTAATTTGCATAGTAAGTTAATAGTTACTGCAGATCAATACGTACTTCTGGTAGAGAGAATGTAATAATGATAAACAAGTGGTGACAGATGACGGTAACCAGAGTTGACGGGGTGTGTTCATATATTCCAGGACGTCGCTCCGCTCGCTCACATGAAATCCAGGCATAGCAGGTTTGTATAGCAAATGTAAATTGCTTTGGCGTGAAAACGCAAACATATAATTGGAAGTCCGCGTATATTGCATTGCGAAGTTCGTACTCGACTTGTGAGCAACTTCTGTTTGTCTTGCTGCAGCCGCTCCCGCTGATTCAATAACCATGTGTTTATTCAAACTCCAGGAGCTAGCGTGTACTTACACAGCGGATCACGCCCCCAATATTGTACAGCCTCTCTCGTTAATGCAGTCGCAGCGCAAGCATGAGGAATAAGTTTGTACAAGAGTAGAGAAAGTCATGTGAGTGCAACACATCAGATATTTAATTTAATATTGTTAGTTGTGGAATGTTACTTGTGTTTTGAAGTGCAATTATAGGTTACGCTGCTGTTTCAATTATGGAAGTGAATCGCAAACAACGACGAGCATCTAATACAAAACCTCTTTGTGCTGACGAAACCCCCCCCCCGCACCCCCTCCGGCCCTTTTTGTGTAGTAGAGGCCGGCCAATAATTTCTGTAACGAGGCAGTTTCTCTTGTAATAGTTCCGTTCTGCCCTTGCGTTCCCTCCCCCACCATTCGTTCATTCATTCATTCTGGCTTTTGAAGCTACGTGCTCCTGATATCGACTGACTCAACAAACAATTTTTGCTTTCTCTACCAAAAAAAAAAAAAAAAAAATTTGTTTCATATAAATGGTAGTAAAAGATGCTACACTTAAATACCAACTTTGGTTTTTAAGCCACTTTTCGTTTTTGAGTTAGTCTGCGCACGCGCACACACCTCTTGCAGTCATTCAGTCGCTTTATCAAAAAGCTCGCATATGTGGATCGATGTTGTTACAGAAGGCAGTGATGTGGCTGGAATTGCAATGCGCAGGCGCAGAACATCCATCCCCTGGAGACAGTTTCGTGCGGCTGTAACGTTGACCAATATTAATTTTGAAAACGCAACCGCATAATTATGTTAAACCGTTGTGGCTAAATGAATCTGTGCAGCCAGGGGATGGAAAATCACCGCCAGCCAGCCAGCCAACGTATGGATCGTTTGAACTCTGTATTTGTGGACATCTCGAACAAATGAGTGCAGCTGATCGATTGTCAATATTCATCATGCGTAACAGTAAATAACCTCAAACCAACATTGCTTTCAATTAGGCACTGCGATTATCTCTCAATTTATTTTATTTATATCTGAATAAGATAATACAAGAATGGATAACCAAATGGAATTACATTAAAAGGTCTGATGTGTTGCACTCACATGACTTTCTCTACTCTTGTAGAACATTTTCGTGCCAAATGAAAAGCAGCTGGATGTGTTTCAGAGGTTCATTTTATGCAAATAAAAGGCTGGGATTACGCGAAGCACGAACCAAATTTATGCATCAGAATACGCGTTTCCATAATGGAAGGGCTTCGGTTGAAAGCCTGGCATGTTAGCGGGATTTATCTGCATCGTGAAACTCGATGACAGGCGAGTGTAGACGGACGGACAAGAGGGGTGGGCGGGCGGGGAGGGATTTGGTTTCTGCCACGGCATTCCCTCAAACAATAGAAACAGTCAGGCTGCAGCTATCTATATACCTAGATCTATATCTACAGTAAGATTACAGAGGGAGGGGGGGGGGGGGATTTGTATACAGGGCGTTTGTGCGTTATAGCAGATTCAAATAAGACGAGTTAAAAGTAAAAGTCCCTCGGCGATTTTTGCCTCTGGTTTTGTGAATTATTATTTTTTTTTTTTTGTAATACGTTGCATTTATATTTCAATCATAGAAAATTATATGAATTGTATGTTGAAGGGCAAACCGGGGATATATGAATGTGCTACGTAAAAGAAAAGCGTGTAGAAAGCCATTAGAAAGTAATATATTGTGTAGTAAAACTTTCTTCAAGGAAAAATACATATACGTGCCGAATTTTGTGGTGATATGATATATGAATTGTTTAAAGAAAAGTGAGTAGAGAAAGATGTGAATGTGTTACCTAAAAGTAAGTAGAGAAACCACTGTGAATGTAATATGCGCGTTTCTATTTCAAAGATACAGAAAATTGTATGACATTTGTAGAAGAGTGAGCAGAGAAAGAGATGTGAATGTGTTACCTAAAATTGAGAGGGGAAAAGAGGGTGAATGTAATAGTATTTCCATTTCAAACATACAGAACATGGTATGACTCATTTTAAAAGCGAGGATAAAAACATTTTTTTGTGTAAAATCACGTTTTTTTTTATGAAAAATTGTTTATAGAAGAGTGAGTAGAGAAAGAGATGTGAAAGATGTGAATGTGTTACCTAAAAGTGAGAAGAGAAAACAGTATGAATATAATATGTAGCATTTCCGTTTCAAACATACAGAAAATTGCATTACTTAATTTAAAAGTGGGGATAAAATGCTTTTTTGGTATAAAATCACGTTTTTTATGGAAAATTGTTTATAGAAGAGTGAGTAGATAAAGCGATGTGAATGTAATATGCAGCATCTCTACTTCAAACATACAGAAAGTTGTATGGTTTCTTTGTGGAAGAGTGAGTAGAGAAACCACTGTGAATTGTGTTACTTAAAAGTGAGAAGAGAAAACAGTGTGAATGTAACAGTATTTCTATTTCAAACACTCAGAACATGGTATGACTTATTATAAAAGCGGAGATAAAAATGTTTTTTGGTGTAAAATCACGTTTTTTATGGAAAATTGTTTATAGAAGAGTGAGTAGAGAAAGAGATGTGAATGTGTTACCTAAAAGTGAGTAGAGAAAATACTGTGAAAGTAATATGCATGTATACAAAAATTTAACCAAATCTTTAGAGCCGTTTTTGAAATACGGGGAATATATATACAAGAATTGCACTGTAGAAGTGGGAATAAAAAATCTTATTTTTTATGTAAAATCGCGTTTTTTTCGGGAGTCACACCTATATAGATGAACTTAAAAAGCAAAACCGTGTCTGAATACAAAATTTGATATACAAGAATTGTTCGTTTAAATATATGATATATGTTCATCTATCGTGAAAGATAAAGCAGATCCTTGAACATTATTGAATATATTATTTCTACAGTCTGGCAACCAAGTAGGAATGAACAGATGATTGTTTTGTTTACTAATGCATCTTCCACTTCCATGCATGCGTTTACACCTACGGCGAGTAAAAGTGAAAATTGACCCAGCTGCCATCGGGAGCTATGAACTTAACCTCAAATACTCGCCGTTAAAGTCTCTCAAAACCTTGTATGCAGCAAAAACTATTTGAAGGCTCAATTCGTACTGACAGATATGGGGTTTATAAAGTACTTTAACTTCATTTCATCTTGTTTTTGTTTCTATGTGCAACCCAGTGAGCGTTTGGTGTCAGGGGTGTGTCGAAGAACATACAAACTCTGGGTCAGAGAGTAGCCATAGAGTAGAAAACAGTGGTAGTTACTCCACAGGATATAAACAATTGCTGCACTCCGCAGCGTATAAAAACAAAAGCGAGTGAAATTCTTAGACATTTTAAAAGCTTGCCATTATAAAATCTTCGTAACTGAAGCTAGCATTGCCATTGCACCAGAATTTTGTCCCACAAAGTCTGTTTGCCACGTCAGTAGGTCAGCACGTGAATTAGAACTTCCCTCTCTTGCATATAGAAAATCGCAGCTGTGAATCAATCGTGCAGAATACAATGAAAACATGCAGATTTTATTTTTTGTCTGTTTTTTAACGTTAATAATTCGCCCAACTAACAGTATCAGAACTTGAATCGATATTGGGAGTACGCTGTCAGTTTTAATCACTCACGGTACATTTCACTGTGTCATTATGGGTAATTTCAACACAACAGGAGCATCGAGGGGGGGGGGAGGGGGGAGGGATGGGAGGGGGGGCAAACATGTTGCATGTTTAATTACTTTGAGCTAGACAAGATAAAACTGAACCATCCTTGTTTACTTTGCTTGCCTTAACTGGAAATGGATATTTTTGAGGTTATGTGAATAAAAACATTACAACAATACTTGCCCTGCCTAATACACATAGTAGAGGAAATAAAACACTAACAATACTTGACGAAGTACAATACGGAAGAGAGATATGCCCAACAAGGTTTGTTCATGTCGAACATGGGCCCTAGGAATGTGGCGATTAGAGGTTTGAGGTTAAAGCGATTCGATCCGCGTGCTATTTTTGGCGTTGCATATTGCGTGCGTTGTATTGCGTGCAAAGAACGATAAGGGCAATAATGTTCTTGCGTTTTTTCCTATGAATGTCATACATACAATGAAATTCATGAGGGTTCTTCTTTGATAAATGTTGGAATAGTTACTTCTACTGCAGTGGCGTACCACAATATGAATACAGCGTCAATTTCAAAGACTTCCGATTCACGTTGTATTGAGCATTTCGTTCCATGTATAGTAAATAGAGCAAGTGCTTTATTCCACCCAAAAATTCGATGTCCAGATATCACCAGAAATATGTTTTGAGGCCCCCATAAAAGTGTGAACACAATAACTCAAAAACGAAAAGTCGCTTAAAAACCAAAGTTGGTATTTATGTTCAACATCTTTCAAGGAAGCGACACAAAGATTTTCAAGAAAATTCCTCCAACCTAAACTACCCTTTACATGGAACATTTTTCGAATATCTTGATTTTCTTAAAAATGGCTTTAACGATTTTGATTAAAATGTCGTATGTTTGAGATATTTTTATGACAAACGAAATGTATATCTTGAATTTTCTGGATATAGCCTACGTAGTGGTATTTACTCTGGATGTCTTTTGCATAACTGGTAAACCGTTAGAGATAGACCAAATCTTACTACACAAAAAATGTACATCTTGCTAAAATACACAATTTTTGTCTGAATGAATTTTTTTGTAGAGTGAACCATTTCAGAGATATTCCTTCCTATTTGTGTCAGTTTCGGAAAACTTAAAACTTTTGTGAAATGTAATATGTTCATTTTTTATATGTTAAGTGTGCAAAGAGAACGGAATCTCAAAGCTTTTAAACATTTGACTATCGCACAAAGCCTAGTGTATTCTAATATTCCCCTTGTACCTATAAGGAAATAAACAATAAGATAATTTGTACAAATGTTTATCTCAACTAACACGAAGAAGATATAGGAATAAGAGTTTGTAAGAATGGTTAGTACAAGAGTAGAGAAAGTCATGTGAGTGCAACACATCAGATTTTTCTCTAAAGCTATCAAAGTTACAGGCGAAACACCTGGATTTCAGGATTTCATCAATTCTGAATTCTCTCCTCTTTATTATCTGCTGTAATCCATTTCCCCCTCTCCCATCATTTCATTGGGGGAAGGAGAAATGTGTCCATTGTTGTGACAAATTTGAGAGGGATGCATTTGCAGGGATGCGATCAGGAGCACTTTTTAAAAAGGGTTTGAGAGGAGACAATGGAAAAGGTTGTAGCTTTTGTTTGTCCTGAGGTAGAAGGAATATTTCATTGTTTACTAGAATATGATGGGAAGAGATGGGGAGGGTTGGCATATGGAAATTACAGCAGTTGCTCCTTTCTCTCTCCGGTTGAAGGATTTCGATACACTCTCGAGAAATTTGCAGTGCGTGTTGATATGGTTTATGTAGGTAAGGAAATATTAACCCCCCCCCCCACTGCTACGCCCCTTACGTGGTCTTAAAGGCTGTGTGCAGCTTAATGTTTGCGTCCGTTTTTACGCGCGTAATGTTTGCGTCCGTTTTTACGCGCGTAATGTTTGCGTCCGTTTTTACGCGCGTAATGTTTGCGTCCGTTTTTACGCGCGTAATGTTTGCGTCCGTTTTTACGCGCGTAATGTTCGCGTTCGTTTTTACGCTCGTAATGTTTGCGTAAGTTTTTACGCTCGCAATGTTTGCGTCCGTTTTTACGCTCGTAATGTTCGCGTCCGTTTTTACGCTCGTAATGTTTGCGTCCGTTTTTACGCGCGTAATGTTTACGTCCGTTTTTACGCTCGCAATGTTCGCGTCCGCTTTTACGCGCGTAATGTTTGCGTCCGTTTTTACGCTCGTAATGTTTGCGTCCGTTTTTACGCTCGTAATGTATGCGTCCGCTTTTACGCGCGTAATGTTTACGTCCGTTTTTACGCTCGCAATGTTCGCGTCCGCTTTTATGCGCGTAATGTTTGCGTCCGTTTTTACGCTCGTAATGTTCGCGTCCGTTTTTACGCTCGTAATGTATGCGTCCGCTTTTACGCGCGTAATGTTTACGTCCGTTTTTACGCTCGCAATGTTCGCGTCCGCTTTTACGCGCGTAATGTTTGCGTCCGTAATTACGCTCGTAATGTTTGCGTCCGTTTTTACGCTCGTAATGTTTGCGTCCGTTTTTACGCTCGTAATGTTCGCGTTCGTTTTTACGCTCGTAATGTTCGCGTTCGTTTTTACGCTCGCAATGTTTGCGTCCGTTTTTACGCTCGCAATGTTTGCGTCCGTTTTTACGCTCGCAATGTTTGCGTCCGTTTTTACGCTCGTAATGTTCGCGTCCGTTTTTACGCTCGTAATGTTTGCGTCCGTTTTTACGCTCGTAATGTTCGCGTCCGTTTTTACGCTCGTAATGTCCGCGTCCGTTTTTACGCTCGTAATGTTTGCGTCTGTTTTTACGCTCGTAATGTTTGCTTCCGTTTTTACGCTCGTAATGTTCGCGTCCGTTTTTACGCTCGTAATGTTCGCGTCCGTTTTTACGCGGGTAATATTTGGCGCGCATATGAGATCTAACCACACAGAGCTGAACAGTCGCGTTTTGTCGTCCGTTCCAAGATGGAAGCTGATGAAGTTATTGCTGTAGTGGGTCTTGCCTATCTCGTATTAAAAATAAGGAAAAAGGAAGACGGTGACATTGAGAGGCATTTGTACGACAATTTTTCAGACACTATCCTAGACCCCGTGAAAGGGACGCTTGTTCACGTAACACAGGACGAATTTCAACCTCACTTATTAATCACTATGTGTTTGACTTGTTCTCTGGCTATGCTACTCAGTTGAATGCGCACGCAGCTTGCGGATTACGCACGTTCTAACTTTTCAATTGTGCTCCCTCCTAAGACGCACGTTTACGCGCGCATATTATGTGCGTAAAGCGGACGTAAAATAAACGCTCGTGTGTCCTTCAGATTAGTCAGCAGTGTACCAATACAAATACAGACACGATTCAAGAGACAGACTATATATATGTTTGACACACGATTACATGTCGCTCAGACTATTAGCTCGGTTTAACTGCACATTGCAAATAGCGACCAGTGTAAACCGCGCTGCGATATGAACTGGGGCTCTTACACTGCGCTCAGTCATTTGTTCTACGGCTGTACAAATGACGATCGCTACGTATCACGTGCTGAAGTCTGTCCTGGGAGAGCTGGAAGTGATGTTGAGTGCGGATGGCGGAAGAACTAACCCTCCCAACGGAACATTTCGTCTCGACAAGAGACAGAGAGACGATTTACACTCTCCCTGTACTCTCTAGTGTTCTTGTGGCAGTTTTACCCGGCATGCAGTCGAGTGCTGACGTAACGCCGGTCCTCCGTCACACAAACGAGCACAATACTGTTGTTTCTGCATTCCAGTCTTTAACTAATTACTTTTTCCCGAAATAAATTTAATATCTGCACTCACATGACTTTCTCTCCTCACTCTTGTACAGACTATTCTTACAAAACCTCATATTAATCGAGATAGACATTTTATTACAACTAGATCACCCTATGAACTTCGTACTACATAAAATTTATATAATTGTAATTCTTCATAAGTGATTATCAACCTTCCAACAACAATTAATTCAACTATTAGCCTTAAAAACTTAATTTCAGCTATACTTTAACATTTACTTACAACAAATATCACCACGAGCCTCAAACTAATTCATAAATTCCTAAAATTGCACTGAAACATATTTTGTGGTTATGTCCAAGCCTGCTCTAATTCCTGGAGTCTCGCTAAAACAATATCGAATGGAGCTTTTGTTTATTTTTTACCCTGCAAAATCAAATTACCACACTGGAGCGCCTGTATGTTAGTAAAATGTAATTAAATTAGATTTAACCTAACCTAACCTAACCTCAAAATCCACTACTTTACGAAAAAGCTATATTGAATGTAATAGATGTCAAACGATAACTGCGCCACAAACGGCATATATTGAAAGTAATCTCAACTTATCCCCATACAAACTTACTAATTTTTTTTTTTTTTGTTTTGAATTTTTGGTTGTTCCTTTGCATTTTTACTCGTGTTCCTTTTTTCTAAACCCTCTCAGTATTGAAGCCAACAAAATGAAAAAGGAATTATTTAAATAATATGGAAATAATGAGTGTAGTGTTTAAGGGCCCGTCGACAACTAGGCTTTTAGGGCCCGAAAATGGAAATAAAAAATACAATACGCTCAAGCGATAGCAAAGTCTTTTAAGAGCTGGTTATTATGTGATACCTTTGAAATTCTGTTCTCTTTGCATGTTCAGGACACAAAATACTGTGACAAAATTGCAAAAGTTTATTGCAGTTAACTTTTTCTCGCCTTATTTTGTTCCAAAACTAACACAGACTACAATTATTTTTCGTATATTACACCTCACAACTGTTTTCTTCTCGTAACCCTGACTCGGTCGTTTCTTCACTGTCGAGCATGGAAAAAAACATCGTGTAGTTAACAGGTGATTAACTTGTAAGAAAACTGAGGGACAGAGAAAAAACTAACACACCCAATTAGATCCATTTTAAGATACCAATTTTTAAAATCCGTACTTAGGCTACTAGTTGTATATGGAGGTGTAAAGTTACGCTGGTGTAATGTGTGAACATATGCACTGTGTGCTATAATTATCATTCGGCTTGTCATACCCGGGGCGGGGGGGCAGACATCCACAAATCCTGGGGGTTATCGTACGACCGTTTCAACTCCCTCAGGGCGCTCTTAACAGACACACAATCAAATATAATGGTGTCCCTCAAGAGCAAATGGACTATTCAAGTCAGGTTAATTTGCTTATTGATTATACAGCTCCTGAATACGAGCTTTAACAAAATGTTCACTTTTTGGTATCAATTAAAGTTTTACTTGCATATTTTGTTTCAGCGTGTAGCAGTAAATATGTCCCATAGAGTGGTAAACACACAATGGCGCACGCGGACCTCTTAATAAGCATTTTTAATGAGTAGAGGGGTCATCAAAACATACATTATAGCTGAAAACAATGTATAAAATTCATACATTCCTGTATTTACGAAGTGCGTAGTGGAGAAGGCAAGAATTATTACTTTGAGGACTTGTGAAGCACTTTTATTGTGGAAATGTTGTGATTGGTTGATTGTTTATTGCAGGATCCAATGAGGAAGAGGATGACGACGCCCGGCTGGAGCCTGCGCAACGTCGCGGGCCGGCCGTGCAGACCCGTGCGGTTTCACCTTTAGTCCGGTAAGTTGAACAAGCTGGTGTTTTAGAAAACAAGGTAGAATCGTATATTCGCGTCTCGTTATTCTTTTGTCAATGATTGCAGGAATATATGTATTACTTCTGTCCAAAAGCCGAGCTAGAGGAATGTGCTAATGATCAAATAAATGAATGTTTATGCACGCTAGTATTCACGTGTCGGTGCTGCCAACTAATGTGAGCCAAAAGACGCTGAAAAGTCGCTAAAATCGCTAACCCAAAACAAATACTATAATTAATTAGGTACTTGTATAGTATTTTAAAAGAAGAAAAATTACCTTTGAGAATGTTAAACTGACTAAAAAGTTGGTCAAGATTTTACTTTCGCTACTAGTAAGTAGAAGGAAGTATTGTATTGCACCCGAAAATTCGATGTCAAGATTTCACCGTAAATATATGTTTTGAGACCCCCTGAATCAAAAAAAGCAACCATTTTTAGAAAAAGGTCCGTGTGTGTCTGTTTTTGCCAGTCTGTGGACAGCACAACTCAAAAACGAAAAGTCGGTTAGAAACCAAAGTTGGTATTTAAGTTTAATGTCTTTCAAGAATGATACACGAAGATTTTGAAGAGAATAGCCCCACCCTAAACTACCCTTTACATGGAAAATTTTTCGAAAATTTTTATTTTCTTGAAAATGGCTCTACGCAATTTGATTAAAATGCGATATGTTGGAGATATTTGTATGACAAATGAAATGTATATATTGAATTTTAAGGCTATAACTCCTGTAGTCGTATTTACTCTGGATGACTTTTGCATAACTGGTAAACCGTAAGAGATAGATCAAATCATACTATACAAAAAATGTAGCTCTTGCTAAAATACATAATTTATGTCTCAATAAATTTTCTTGTAGGGTGAACCATTTCGGAGATATTCCTCGTTATTTATGTAAGTTTTGGAGAACAGAACATCGTTGTTCATTTTTTATATGTTAATCGTGCAAAGAGAACAGAATCACAAAGCTCTAAAACATTCTAATATTCCCCTTGTACCTACAAGGAGATAAGCAATAAGATAATTTATACAAATGTTTATCTCAACTAACACGAAGATATAGGAATAAGAGTTTGTAAGAATGGTTAGTACAAGAGTAGAGAAAGTCATGTGAGTGCAACACATCAGATTTTTTATATTAATGTCCTTCAATATTATGTCGTGTCGGATAATAAATGAATGAAATGGGTGAAATGATGCTGAAATGAGAGCCCGAGGTTCATAGAGCGTTATAAGTTATATAAAGAAAACCCTCGGAAAAAACATCCTTATAATTCACCCTAACCTAGACTCGAACTCGCGACCTCTGGGATGGCAGGAAGACACGCTGAGCTGCTTGAGTTGGTAGCTGTGACATGCGCATTGCTTTCATTAGCATTTTGGTTAAAGTGAGACAATGCCAAATGATAGTCAAGCTGTTCAGGATATCAAAAAAGGAAGAGGTGTGTTTATCGACCAGAGGAGGTGATATCGATATATCGATAGGCATTGTACAATCATGCCCATTTAGGGCACGAGTGTAAAACTCAATAACTTTTTCTGTGTTTAATTGTGCTATCACGTGACAGTTTAACTCATGCAGAAGGACAGGAATTATTGCCAAGGTACCTGCTTGACCTTAGCGTGGTGGTTACGTAACAGCTCGGCGCGGCCTGGTGGCTGTAGGGAAGGAAAGAAGTAACGCCTGCAGGTTATGTTACTCCTCAACATTGCGCTGCTGGAGAAGTTGTCGCAATGTCACGGCGTAAGGGCAGTTCAGAGGAAGGGCACGTGATTGATGGATGGATGGCAAGCGCATTAATATTTCCCAGGGGACTTGGCTACCTTTGTATGTCCATCCACCCACTGGGTACTGGAGGTAATTCGTTTAGCATATCGTGTAGTGCATGCTACTGAGGCCGCCTTCATTGCAAATTGATGCTTTCCCATCCATTACAGCCGAGGAAATAGTTCCAGCAGCTAGCTCATTCTCCCCTGAATATTTAAACAACATTTAGCCACCTTTGAAGTAGTTGCTAGCCATGTCTTTATGTAACATAGTTTAATGATTATTTACTTCGTCTTATTGCTCAACAAAGAATACTAAATTATCATAAGTACGTAATATAAGAGGTCTGACGCAATCAATATATACTCTAGTGGAGCCAAACTATGAATTTAAACACTATATCGCGAATAATTAACCCAAAATGTTAAATTCTATAAATATAACCTTCAATATATTCATTTCTATTATTTGGTTCAGCTCTGCCAACTGAAGGAAACGTAACCAAAGAATTAATATATTTCAAGCTTCTCTTGTTATAACAGAAAACTAGATTTATAATCTCACACAAATGCTATTTTGTTTTTAACATTAAAAAATAATTTACTCCTGGAAAAGTTGAGTAATTGAAATGTTTTGATTTTTAATAATGTGTATTAAATTATTTTTCAGCGGTTTATGGGATAGAGTTGGCGACCCTGACATGCGTGTATGTATATGCGCAATCTAACTCAAGTTTATTTCGAAAGTAAAAAATCGCGAGTGACTGCAAGTCACTAAGGAATAACACATCCTAACCTGGATTTGGTTTTAGCATTTTATCGAATAATTCAACTACTAATAAAACTCTAAAAACGAACTACTTACGGAGTATACTAAATAACCGGTCTAAGTTGTATTTTTCTCACGCAAGGCCTTCAGAAGTTTAATGGATTATTATGAATATATCTTTCATGTTAAATATCCTGTACAAAATTAATTCTTGTTGTTATCAGTGTCATATCTGTAAACAAGGTTATGTCTTTCATAACTACCGCAATTCTTAAGTAGTTTCTAGGCACACTAATCATTCCATTGTTACTGTATCGATAACTTGGCTAAATAGGTTATGTGTGGAGATATATTTAATTGTGAATTTTAACACTGAAACCTCCAACTGAGTTTGTGTTGGCAACACTGACCGGAAGGCATAAATTGCCAGGAAGCTGTTGAGTATCGCGGAGCAATTTTCTTCAAAATCTTTGTGTTGCATTATTGAAGGACATTAAACTTGAATACCAAGTTAGGTTTTTAACCGAGTTTTCGTTTTTGAGACAGTCATATATTTCCGGTGAAATATCGACATCGAATTTTTGGGTGGAATACAATACTTCCTCTACTTTGGTATACTGTCAAAATGCACGTTAAATTCTTGGAAACTTTCATTAAATAGCTTCCTCTTTAAAGTGCTAACAGAACGTGTAATCCTTAGCACAAATCTCTAAGTTCATCTTGAGTGGCATAGGAATATATTACCTGTTCGCGTATGTATACATATGTCGGCATTATCACTTGATCTCATGTGTCATAGATATATTGGTACTCCAGCAGTATCGATAGATCGATCGATCGCCAGTATTCTCGCTTACTACAACAGATTGTGTTGCTGATGCACAGAGACAGCCAGGCTGCACACAAGGCTCTGGTAGAAGATTGCCTAAATGTTCTTACAAGCTTGCCAGACCGGAATGAAGTTACACTCATCTGGGTGCCAGGTCATAGTGGCATTGAGGGAAATGAACTTGCAAGACAAGGAGCAGATTAGGTCTTAGCAGAGTCCAGAGGTCCAGAGTCAGCTTTTGAAACATCTGTTAACAATTGATCCAAGTTAGAACATAAAACGTGACTTAAAACTTCAGGAAACAAACATGGTAAACTGTTTGTTAGAAAACCATACCAGAAAAGAACTGAAAGCTTGCCTAGTGTGTGTCTGTGTGTCAGTCTGTGGACAGCATAACTCAGAAACGAAAAGTCGGTTTGAAACCAAAGTTGGTATTCAAGTTTAAAGTTTTTCAAGGATGCGACACAAAAGTTTTTAAGAAAATAGCCCCACCCTAAACTACCCTTTACTTGGAAAAATTTCCGAAAATTTTTATTTTCTTGAAAATGGCTGTAACGATTTCGATTAAAATGTCATATGTTTGAGATGTTTTTATGAAAAATGAAATGTACATCTTGAATTTTCTAGCTATAGCCTGTGTAGTCCTGTTTACTCTGGACGACTTTTGCATAACTGGTAAACCGTCAGAGATAGACAAAATCATAGTATACAGTAAATGTAGATCTTGCTAAAATACACAATTTATGTCTGAATAAATTTTCTTGTAAGGTGAACCATTTCGGAGATATTCCTTGTTATGTGTGTGAGTTTCGGAAAACAGAACTTTCGTGAAATGGATCATCGTTGTTCATTTTTTATATGTTAAGTGTGCAAAGAGAACGGAGTCTCAAAAATTTGACTATCGCACAAAGCCTACTGTATTCTAACATTCCCCTTGTACCTACAAGGAAATAAACAAGAATTTGTACAAATGTTTATCTTAACTAACACGAAGAAGATATAGGAATAAGAGTTTGTAAGAATGGTTAGTACAAGAGTAGAGAAAGTCATGTGAGTGCAACACATCAGATCTTTTTGTTAAAAGCTCAGATTTGTCTAAGGTTTTGTCTGTCTGTAATTAGAGTGGAGAAGATGTGCGCTGGTTCATCATCATTCAGTGTGATATTAATTTCAAGCCTTAGAAATGCATTTGTACGTTTTAAATAGGGCCTTTATTAATCGAGTGGTAATAAATTAATTGCGCCCTAATTAGAGATATTCCAGTGGAGAGGTTATGGAGGTTTTGTTTGAAGCTAGCGAGTCTTGAGGAATGAGCACTATTACTCACTTTGCATTGCCAAGGCTCATCCCTCTGGCGCCGTCTGATAAATCGCAAGGGAGAACATCACCCCGTCCGTCCGTCCGTCCGTCGATAAGCGAGTTACAGACCTGACTCCTTCGAGAAGAGATTCCTTTCTGCTGCACTATCTTCTTCATACATAACCTCACTTTCCTACTAAGAAGCTTTAGAACAATCATAGAAGAGGTAGTTTCAAAAATCAAAATTGGGTGAAATACAATATTTCCTGTACTTGCTAGTAGAGAAAGTAAAAATGCTATTTTGTACCGTACTCTGTTGACTTACAGTTCATAATAAAAGGTGACTTTAATAAAGCAAGTTGATTTAGTGTTTAAGGCATCATGCTTGCCAACAACTGACGCTCGCGAAAATAAAAGGAAATGAGTAACAATTGAAATGAATAACAGCAGAATGTTGTTTAACGCTTGCTTCTGTTTCTACCGTGTCTGTCAGACATGGAATGATATACTGGCGCCCCCTCAGGCATGTGAAGTAATTAAACTAGCGTGTTTCTTGAAGTTTGTGCTATCATTTCTTTAGGCTAAGTTTACCAACCTGCCTAGCCTCTAACTTGCTCTAAATTAATGGAAATGTGTAATAAACTCCACTTAATCACGTTATGTAAAAATAATAGTGACGTGGCTTTGTGGAATATGAGTTCATATCACGGAGGGACCAGCAAACTAGGGCGCAGAACCATCTGTGCTTTGGAAGGGATCTATCAGCGGTCCTTTCACCGGAAATATATGTTTTGAGACCCCGGAATAATAAAAAAAAAATTTAGAAGATGGTCCGTGTGTCTGTCAGTCTGTGGACAGCATAACTCAAAAACTAAAAATAGGTAAAAAACCAAAGTTGGTATTTAAGTTTGATGTCTTTCAAGGATGTGATACTAAGATTTTGAAGAAAATACTCCCACCCTAAACTACCCTTTACATGGAAAATTTTTCGAAAATTTTGATTTTCTTGAAAATGGCTCTAACGATTTTAATTAAAATGTCACATGTATGATATATTTTTATGACAAATGAAATGTATATCTTGAATTTTCTAGCTATAGCCGCTGTAGTCGTATTTACTCTGGAGTACTTTTGCATAGCTGGTAAACCGTAAGAGATAGAACAAATCTTACTATACAAAAAATGTAGATCTTGCTAAAATACACAATTTATGTCTCAATAAATTTTCTTGTAGGATGAACCATTTCGGAGATATTCCTTGTTATGTGTGTGAGTGTCGAAAAACTTAAAACTTTCGTGAAATGGAACATCGTTGTTCATTTTTTATATATTAAGTGTGCAAAGAGAACGTATTCTAATATTCCCCTTAGCAATAAGATAATTTGTAGTTTGTAGGTATAAGAGTTTGTAAGAAGAGAAAGTCATGTGAGTGTAACAGATGGAATTTTTGAGTGGAATGTAATACTTCCCATAATTACTGAAGTAAAAAATAAAAATCCAAATTTGATGTGTCCATGTAAATTGAAGCAGGGTGCTTGCACAACAGCGCCTGAGCGGTCCTGCCTGTTTCCATGGTTTCTCAGCTCCAGGCAGTTCCAACAATACGTAGATAAATCACAGGAGCTTGTTATCACCCTAATACGTTCATTAACGTCTGCACAAGGGCTCATGATAAATTCCTGTCCTTAAGATGGCGGCAGCTTTCACGTCGAGGACAAAAAGAACACGAGAGTCTAAAAAAAGGCTTTTGAGAAAAGCCATTTTCTTCTTTTTCTCTTGCTTTGCACTCACTTTCAGTTTCTTGGACTTTGTTTCCATTTTTCTTCCTCTACTATCCACTTACTTCTAATTACTCTTCATCAGCGAGTTACTCCGCCCCCTAATCCTTCTTTCACTCCCTTCCTGACATTTGTTTCTCTCCTTGAAGCATATTCCGTGAACCCTTCTCATTTTTACTTTCTTTACTTTGATGTCGACATTCAATCTCAAATACGTACATGTTGAATAAAAAAAATCTGATTTGTTTTACTCACATGACTTTCTCTACTCTTGTACTAGCCATTCTTACAAACTCTTATTCCTATATCTTCTTTTATATATATTACCTATTTGTGAAATAGTTCAGATAAATATAATTCGATGGCCTACTCCCCTCCTGCTCGATAATTTATAGGTTAGGTTCGAGGTGCGAGAATTATTTGTGATATACATGTTTGTTACCAATGTCTAGCACTGTTCGAGTGAAATGTTAACATTTTTCTGAAAAAGAAAATCACGACCTCCCTTGATGTTTGCAATAAACGAGAATAATGATGCAAATTGAAGTGTCAGCGCCTGGCTGAACAGTATCAGGCTGAACAATGCTGTGAATATCCAATGACAATAGAAAGGCTGCGCGCCCATCATATTGATGAAGCTCGCTAACAGAGGGCGGTAATTACCATTGTTATAGAAACCTCACGATTCTGATCACGTGGCCCAGGTAACCACACCTAATTGACTGCATGGTCTTCCATTACTATTAATCCAGCGACTGTTGAAGCATTCAGAGCATTATTTACCCACGTTCAGAAATCATGGGACATTTCTAGTCAAAATACAATCTAAAATTATAATTCATTAACGTTCGGAAGTGGAGAAGAATTAGAAAAAGCTCCGTGTGTGTGTCTGTCTGTCAGTCTGTAGACAGCATAACTCAAAAAGAAAAAGTCGGTTAAAAACCAAAGTTGGTATTTAAGTTCAATGTCTTTCAAGGGTGCGGCATGAAGATTTCGAAGAAAATAGCCACACCCTAAACTACCCTTTACATGGAAACTTTTTCGAAAATTTTGATTTTTTTGAAATTGACTGTAATGATTTTGATTAAAATGTCATATGTTTGAGATATTTTTATGACAAATGAAACGTATATTTTGAATTTTCTCGCTATAGCCCCTGTAGTCGTATTTACTCTGGACGACTTTTGCATAACTGGTAAACCGTTAGAGATGCACAAAATCTTACTGTACAAAAAATGTAGATCTTGGTAAAATACACAATTTATGTCCAAATATATGTTTTGGTAGAGTGAACCATTTCGGATATATTCCTAGTGATTTGTGTCAATTTCGGAAAACTTAAAGCTTTCGAAAGCTTCAAATATTAGACTATCGCTCAAAGCAATAACATAAGCAATAAGATAATTTGTACAAAAGTTTATCTTAATACGATGAAGATATAGGAATAAGAGTTTGTAAGAATGGTTAGTACAAGAGTAGTGAAAGTCATGTGAGTGCAACACATCAGCTTTGTTGTGTCCAATCTGCTTGTATACAATGCGGTTGGCTTGCATGTAATTTTTTCATCCAATAACTTGAAAACAGCCAATCAGCGTCCGAAACGTAACAATATGGCGGACTGTGCAGGCAGCTGTAGTCAGGCAAATGACACTTTTAATGTAATGGGTGTTTTAATAAAACGTTTAATTTTTTCTGCAAGATTCATTAACGATTTTTCGTGACCATTAACATAGCTATGTTTCATAAATATTGGAAATCCAGTTAACAGCATGATTAAATTTTATGTTATGAAATGAGTTCAAATCTACTGTCCATTCATATTAAGATTAAAACATTACAGTTGTTTCTTATCTCTTCCGTGATTGTCTCATATTTGTGTCCTGGTGTGTAATTTTGCCTACGACATGGTGTAAATCTTCGTTAATTTGTGGACAATTGCGATAGTTTTCCGGTTCCTCTAACCTCAATTCGTTTTGTAGCAGATCCAGTATACCTCGGCCCGTGTCCTGCAACTATGACAACGTCTTTTACTTCTAATACATCTTTTCTTCCTACTGAGACTCGTGGAAATATAACCCAAACATATACTTAATATAGCAATCGCTACATTAATATTTGCGTCCGCCATGTTTATTTCTCACGCTTGCTACGTGAGCTGTCATTTGTATTGGACCAAAATGGATCATAGTGTGACAGTTTCTTTTGTGAGCAATTCCATTGGATACAAAAAGTGTGGTTAGGAAAGTTGAACCGTGGGAGAATCATTACTGACAACCTTTCCATATGCACTGCTATCCGCAATCGGTAGCTGTGGCCATAGAGTAATAAGAGCAAGAAGAGCGATGATGTGGGTTCCACGAGACAAAACAAAAGCATCTGCTGATCATTTGTCCATGACACGAGGTGCTGACGCAGCACACTATTCCAATAAAGGCGTCCTGATATTGCGGTGTCTGTCCGTTATTGTGCTGCCAAGAGAATTGGAAATGTCAGACGTCATCGCCGGCCAGATGTTCTTTAAGGAAGACGTTATGCAGGTCAACCCTCCACTTTTCCGATACATTTAAGAGCATCATGATGGCAGCTTCGTCTAGCCAGCTAAAACATAACCTCATACTTGGCACACAGAGATATTCAAGTACACTATTTGCACTCACATGACTTTCTCTACTCTTGTACTAACCATTCTTACAAACTCTTATCCTATATCTTCTTCGTGTTAGTTGAGATAAACATTTGTACAAATTATCTTATTGCTTATTTCCTTGTAGATACAAGGGCAACATTAGAATACAGCAGGCTTTGTGCGATAGTCAAATGTTTGAGATTCTGTTGTCTTTGCACACTTAACATATATAAAATGAGCAACGATGCTCCATTTCACGAAAGTTCTAAGTTCTCCGAAACTCACACACATTGCAAGGAATATCTCCGAAATGGTTCACTCTACAAGAAAATTCATTGAGACATAAATTGTGTATTTTAGCAAGATCTACATTTTTTGTATAGTATGATTTGGTCTATCTCTAACGGTTTACCAGTTATGCAAAAGTCGTCCAGAGTAAATACGACTACAGGGGCTATAGCCAGAAAATTCAAGATATACATTTCATTTGTCTTAAAAATATCTCAAACATATGACATTTTAATGAAAATCGTTAGAGCCATTTTCAAGAAAACCAAAATTTTCGAAAAATGTTCCATGTAAAGCGTAGTTTTAGAGTGGGGCTATTTTCTTCAAAATCTGCATGTCGCATCCTTGAAAAAAATTAAACTTAAATACCAACTTTGGTTTTTAACCAACGTTTCGTTTTTGAGCTAGTCTGTCCCCAGTCTGACAGACTGACACACACGCACGGACCTTTTTCTAAAAATGCATTTTTGGATTCAGGGGGTTTCAAAACATATATTTCCGGTGAAATCTCGACATCGAATTGTTGGGTGGAATACAATGCTTCCCCTACTTACCAGCAGAGAAAGTAAAAATCTGAGTGTTGCACTCACATGACTTTCTCTACACTTCTTGTATACGAGGAGAATATAGGAATACAGTAGACTTTGAGCGATAGTCGAATCTTTTGAGATTCCGTTCTATTTCCACACGACGTTGCATTTGACAAATTCTCCAAAACTCTCACAACAAAGAATATCTCCGAAATGGTTCACTCTACAACAGTTTTATTTAGTCATAAATTGTGTGTTTTAGCGAGATCTTCATTATTCGTATACTAAGATTTGGTCTATCTCTTAGGGTTTATCAGTTATGCAAAACTTTTTATTATTGTTATTATTATTATTATTATTATTATTATTATTATTATTATTATTATTATTATTATTATTATTATTATTATTATTATTATTATTATTATTATTATTTACGGGGCTTCAAATATATTTTCGGTGACATTTCGGTATCAAATTTTTGGATGGAATGTTATACTTTCCCTATTTACTATAATAGTAGAGAAAGTACGAGCCGAATGTCTTCAGCCTTGAATATTTCTGGAGCACCAACAATTTCGTCATTAGTTGGTAACTTTTGTGTGGGGCAACCAGTGAGTCAAATGTTATCAGCCTCTCGAAGTGAAAGGGAGTGACATATGTAGCTAGGCGTCCATTCCTCTCAAGTAGACAGGAAATATACATACATATATCAGGAGATATCACAAGCACGAACTGGAAAAACCCTGCTACAGCGAGTTGATGGAAAAGCCCTTGGGACACGACCAAACAAAACAGAAATAAGACTAAGTTATTGAAAATGTCGACTCTGCAAGTAAATATAGGTTAGTTTTTGTTTGTATACCAATTATTTAAATGAACAGGTCATATTTGTTATACTCATTTAGAATTCTTGTTAACGTTTGGCCTGTTTATTCAGGTACTCTCAAAACAGGTATTTCTGGTGGAACTTTCAGACGGCTTCTGTTCAAATAAGCTTGGAACATGCTCCTCGTGAAGTCCAAGTTTGTAAGCATATTGAGGTTAGGGCATGTTGAGGTTAGGGTACACTGTTCACGTGTCGAACATCGCCAGGACCAACACACCCGGATTTTACTGCCTCTGATCCGGCAAGGTTTTATTTTTAGTGCGACGTTGGACTTCAAAGGTATAAAGGCGCTTTTATGTGCGTACAAATCCGGACCATATGTCCAGTTTAATTGAGGCAAAGTAGTTTCTTTAAATACGACCAAAGAAGTTACGGCCAAAGACAGGAGTTCTCTGTTGCAGTGGGAATCCAGGAGCTGCAAAACGCAATCCACTAAAGACAGAGTTATTCTATAGTGTCAGTTGACCCTTGCACAAGATCTAATTGAGATAACAGTGCAAAGTAAATGTGTGCAAGTCGCATTACTGCCTTAAGTGTAAATATTCGTCTGCTCGTTTATTGTTCAGTGGCGTGCAGTTACACGTATTAGGTTATGTCAGTAACTTACTGGACGGTTGCTAAAATGTGTGCGTTTTAAAGGAATGCTGCACTGCAAAGGTGATTTTTGTAAAGTATACAACCAATGTAGCTGAAAATGTATGTTGTTTACAGACACACATTTGTAATTCAGAGAGTATCAAAGCCCATAGTTCCACGAAATCTCGATATCGAATTTTTGAGTGGAGTAAAATATGCCGGCGGGGAGATACTCCGGCGGGGGGATACTCCGGCGGGGAGATACTCCGGCGGGGAGATACTCCGGCGGGGAGATACTCCGGCGGGGGGATACTCCGGCGGGGGATACTCCGGAGAATGTGAGAGTGGCGACATACTGCGAGTATTGAAGTATTTTAGTTGCGATATTAACAATTTTAAAATCGCCTATGGAGAGTTAATGCCGGTACATACATACTACACTTGGCAACAGCGCCCTGCGCTAGCATTGGCCATCTTATGCACTTGCCTTATCGAGTGGGATACCTCAGGTGGTAGTGTCATTCGGGAAACTGTGGGTTCGATTTCAGTCGCCGACTTTCCTGATCCAAATGATTTTTCGAGCTCCTAGGCGAATCGGGGAAGCATAAAAAAAATTCCCAGAATTTCCTGTCCCTCTGATTGTGGGGTTCTTAGTGTCGGCTCCTCCGGATCGAGGAAGATATCCGTGTCCCAAGACGCCCAAGGCATGTGTACGCCCAGCCAGTTGTACGAGCCGCCACTGTTAGTATTCTGTGACCTCACACGTCAGTGGCATAGGCACAAGAGATTGTTCGAGATACTAAGTCCCCCATCCGGACCTTGCCATAGTCTATTTCAGGCATTAGGTTTGTACACGACCGCCACTGAAGCGGCTCTTCCTCCAGTTGCAGACAATAATTGGTTCAGGCGAGCGGATGGCCGACTGCTACTGAAGTAACACCCACGCTATCAGAGAGATAGGATCTGTTCAAGCCCGGTCCGTCCGTCCGGGGAAAAATCCCTCTAATGAGAGACAGACAGAGAGATCGAGCAGGTCACTACGTAGGCGTTAAAGCAGGATTTAGCAAACTTAGTTTCGCTGTAGAGAAAAGTTTAGATTTAACTCCGTTAGAGAGGAAAAGTCCTTAAACTAGATTAAAAACTTCACACCGACCGAGGGATCGCCCTCTGCCCTGATCCTATCTGCTTCATGATGCTAAACCCAGCCCAATTGGATTTCAGCTGCGTCACATTGCCATAAAGTCACATTCGCGACGAAATACGAGCGCAATGGGCCATAAAATATTATGTTAAACATGTTACATTTCTATCAAAACCCGAAGCCAATTTTGGAAAAAAAATCTGCTGTGTTGCACTCACATGACTTTCTCTACTCTTGTACTAACCATTCTTACAAACTCTTATTCCTATATCTTCTTCGTGTTAGTTGAGATAAACATTTGTACAAATTATCTTATTGCTTATTTCCTTGTAGGTACAAGGGGAATATTAGAATACAGTAGGCTTTGTGCTATAGTCAAATCTTTTAAAGCTTTGAGATCCCGTTCTCTTTGCACACTTAACATATAAAAAATGAACTACGATGTTCCAATTCATGAAAGTTAAGTTTTCCGAAACTCACACACATAACAAGAAATATCTCTGAAATGGTTCAGCCTACAAGAAAATTTATTCAGACATAAATTGTGTATTTTAGCAAGATCTACATTTTTGTATAGTAAGATTTGGTCTATCTCTAACAGTTTACCAGTTATGCAAAAGTCGTCCAGAGTAAATACGACTACAGGGGATATAGCGAGAAAATTCAAGATATACATTCCATTTGTCATCAAAATATCTCAAACATATGACATTTTAATAAAAAAATTTTTAAGTCATTTTCAAGAAATTAACAATTTTCGAAAAATCTTCCATGTAAAGGGTAGTTTAGGGTGGGGCTATTTTCTTCAAAATCTTCGTGCCGCATCCTTAGAAGACATTAAACTCAAATACCAACTTTGGTTTTTAACCGAATTTTTGTTTTTGAGTTATGCTGTCCACAGACTGACACACACACGGACCTTTTTCTAAAAATATTTTTTTTTTGATTCAGTAGAGAAAGTTAAAAAAAAAAAAAAAACATTTTTAGAAAAAGGTCATGGATGTGGGCGTGGGTGTCGGTGTGTCTGTCTTTGAACAGCAGAACTCAAAATCGAAAAGTCGCTTAAGAAGTAAAGGTGATATTTAACTTCAATATATTTCAAGGATGCGACACAAAAATTATAAAGAAAATTCCCCTATCTTAAACTACCCTTTAGATGAAACAATTTTGATTTTCTTGCTAAAACGCACAATTTATGTCCAAATAATTGTTTGGTAGAGTAAACCATTTCGGCGATATTCCTTGTTACTTCTGCGAGTTTTGAAATACTTAAACTAACATCAAATGGAGGATGGTTATTCATTTTTTTTGTATCTTAGCCGTGCAAAGAGAACAGAATCTCAAAGCTTTAAAATATTTTACTATCGCACAAAGCCTACTGTATTCTAATATTCGCCTTGTACCTACAAGGAAATAAGCAATAAGATAATTTGTACAAATGTTTATCTCAACTAACATGAAGAAGATATAGGAATAAGAGTTTGTAAGAATGGTTAGTACAAGAGTAGAGAAAGTCATGTGAGTGCAGCAGATCAGAGTTTTTGGAATAGTGTTTAAATTGTAAGTTGTTACCGATTCTTACTTGCTCTTTTACGTCCACGTGAGATCCTGATTCGTAAAGTAATCCAAGTATTCTCACTTTAGAAGTTAGGTTGTTAATATTGACTGGGAAGTGAGATACAAAATGGATTTTGAAACATTAAGAAAGCTATTGTATTTATTGTTGGTTCCATTCGTTTGGCAAGTTTGTATGCACGGTTCATATATGCGTTTTGCTAAACTGGCTCAGAGTATTTTAATTTATTTCGCTATAATTTTGATATGTATATTTAGATTTGAGATTTACATTTATATTTTTAATGCCTAGAACTTGAGCATCATGATCTGACAGACCAAGAAGGGAATGGTTAATGTATCATATAATGTAGTACTTGCAACGACCTGTAGTTTACAGACGTCAGTAGTTTATTGATCCATTAACTAAAGAAGCAAATAACTATTTATACGGCAGTTTTTTTTTTTTTTTTTTTTTTTTTTTTTGCAACCCCGCATAAAGATTTTTGCGTTCGAGAAAACTAATCGCCCTCAGCCGGTTTTGATCAGCATACTATCCCCTAGAGCAGGACAATAATTCATTGTTGCGTATTTATATACCTGAGTTGTTTGTCATGTCTTGCAGTATCTGTTATACAGAAACCACCCCTATAGTTGTTTAATATTAATTAAATACTACCCTCCCCTACATGAATCTGCTGAATTGTTGATATTATGAAGAAGCTGGCTAATTTCAGTGGAAATTTAATTAAACGCATTCGTGTAATTAATTTCATTACAAGTTTAATTTCAGAGGGATGTTTGTTTGTTCTGGATATTAAACAAGGGCGAAAATAATGCACGGCACCTCTATGCGTGGTTCCAAGGGCTGGTGTTGAAACCCTTCACAAGAAGTGCAACCCCCGGACCGATAACATAATTAATTCACACATGCCTGGCAGTAATTTCTGGATTAGTAACTTTGGTGTCACAGGGGCTTAAAACTTAACTACATTAATTCCCTTCTTGTCACTTTGATGGAAGGCAGCATCAGATAAGAAGATTAACTTCATCTCCCCACTACCCCACATGACTCCTAAATCAGCAAGTCGGTGCCCTAATAATCTCCTTCATACGAGCTTCACACTCCACAATTTCAGAGTACCACACTAGCACGCAAAAAATTCCAGACTTTTACATTTTTACTTTCTCTAGTATTAACCGATTGATTGTGATCCAGTATATTCGATTTACACCATAGTTGGTTAATTATCTCATTTAAAGGCTTAGTGCTGACCCAAAAATTAATTTGGTTGGAAAACATTTCCGAGCTATTATATTTTACAATTTCAAATCGTTATTAAGCATAAACAGTGTGAAGATTGGCTAAGAAATGTATTTAGCAAAGAACTCCATCTAGAGCAACAATTCAGAATTGATACAGCGAATTCAAGAGAGATATTGGTAATCAATTTCGTGAAGGGCGCCCAAGAACTGATGTTAATCATGAAAATATTACCGCTGTTCGAGCAATGCCTTTATTCGGGTGACACTGTCATTGGAATGAGTCAAATCCAAAATTCAGAGCTTACGAACGTTTAACTAAATCTTAAAACGTTTCCCTTTCTTCAAACCTTTAAAGTGAACCCCTTTTCAACGTCAAAGACAACTGCGAACAACAGTTTTAGAAAAGGCATCATCTATATGGCTTCAGAACGCGGCCCGATGCACTTTTGTCTACGCATTGCAGCGTTCTCTTGTCGTTAATTCCATGCCATGTGATTTTACAGGTTAGAATTGTGATGTCAATTGAAAAATCTTTGTGCGGAGGAATTAATGGTTCAATACTTGAAAACTGATAATTATGTAACTTGTTACTAATTACAGAAGTATTATCGTATACGAAAATGCCGACTGACTTAAATTAAAGGATTTTATGCCAATATAAAACGCAGTACTAAATTAGTCAGGTACGAAATGTGTTTACTAAGTTTAAACTTGAATGATTTCAATGTAGTTTCCACCAGTGTGCGAAATGTTGTGATCGAATAAGGACTAAGCAAATTCCAACAGAAGTACTGTTCACTGCTTGAAGCAATTGCTTCGGAAACCTTCCGAATAAACCCACAGAGGATAGATACCTTTGGAAATTTCAACATTTACCATTAAGTGAAAAGCGACAGTAACATACTCTTGTATTCTAACCTAACAAAGGCATTAACAGTAAAATTATCCTCACAGCCACTTTAGAAAGTCCGTATTGCTTTACTCCTTTGGCAGGTTTTCAAGTTTATTATGATGCACGCCCATTCGTCTATTAGAAATGTCATTCTTAAATGCCAGACACACAAACAACTGGTTTGGCATTGTTCGGTAGACATTTTCCGACTTTTAGCACTCGTTAAACGCCTTAACTCAGGGATACGTCAATGTTAAGTTAATATAGTGTCAAATCAATGTAACATTGGTTGCCGAAATCGATACTTAGACGTGAGGAAACTATGGCGTTGATGGATTCCACATAAGTTCATTGCCGATCAAAAACAACACATTGACTAGTGCAGAAAAAACTTAGGAAAAATTTCCAAGGTGGCACTTTAAATTTGGTTTGGAATATCGTTACTTGGAATTATTATTGTATCCCACAGTTTTGACCATAAAATATTATATTCTATGAAAAGATTAACCGTAAATATATTCATTACGACTCGATTATTGCAGTTCGTCTTATTCAGAACTGCAAACTGAGGAAACGGAAACGCAAGAATTACACGTATTTCGATCTTCTCTTGTTAAAACACAAAACCAGTTTATAATCTCAAATAAATCTTGGTTTACTTTTAACATTAATAAATACCTTTCTTCTGAAAAAAAAAACATTAATTATTAAAAGAACAATTGTTAAAATCATAGTTAAATTGAAATAGTGCTGTTTTAATTATTAATCGATTGTAATGTGTAATAGATGGTTTTTCAGCGATTTATGGGATACTGTTGGCGACACTGACTAAACAGAAGAATCATCAGTTGATAATTCGTATGTTGGTATAGCTCGTGAGGCAAGAGTGCGCAGTGGCAGCTTTTCATCTGAAAGGCTGATAGTGGGGGAAGATGCGCAGTCATGGATGCGCAGAAGTTAAGTTTGTGTCCAGGAAGGAGTGAAGTTCGTAGCATAGCTTTAGAGGGAAATGAATTAGATATGGTAGCTATACATGAACGAATTTGCGTTAGTTACCTATTCATTAAAGATAGGTCTGCTCTGTTTAAAATTACAGTTTCTCGACTTCGCGTCTCCAATTAAAATATGAATATCCTCACTAGAAAATACACCAAATCTTTTGTCGGCCATTTTTGATTGACTCGCTGTTTGTTTTCTTTGCACTTCAGATGTTCAGTAACCTAAGAAAAGGCGGTGATATAATCGATGTGACAATACTACGAGCAAAAGGAGATAATAATCCGGTATGAGTGGAATAGTCACTGTAAAACTGTCAAGTCTATCTGCGGCATGAATATGATAAGGGTCATGAATGGCAAAGTTTAATTGCAACTGCAGATGGACAGGCAGCCTGATAGAATTTTGCAATATCGTAGTAACTTGCCACTTCTTTATAGTTGACTCTGCTGAGTGAGTGAGTGAGTGAGTGAGTGAGTGAGTGAGTGAGTGAGTGAGTGAGTGAGTGAGTGAGTGAGTGAGTGACGAACAAGAGGTAGATACTGCTCTTTTTCTTCCTTCGTTTGCATATTCGCTAGAAGTGCAATACGGCAAGCAAATACATTATTTAGACAGGCAGCAAAAAAGGGAAAGAGTTGAAGGAGCAGCAGCGGATGCTGGAAGAGAGATGATTAAACGAGGGCAAAGGATTGCCGAGCTTGGATATGCACTTCAATTATTAGGAATTCGTTAATACAGACATGAAAGAGATAAAAGGCAAGCCAATAACCTTACAACATTCTCTAAAACTTTGGAGAAAAATTTAAATTAGAACGCTGCTAGCTCCAGCCAGTGACCATGTAAATGAACCCTTAGTGATACAACTGTTGCATTCACATGGCTTTCTCTCCCCATTCTTCCAAAGAGATTCATATAGGTAGAACCTTATTTTCTGTACTACGCAAATGGTTACTAGAGAAGATATTGCATTCCTTCCAAAAATTCAGTACCGAGATTTTATTAGAAATACACGTTTTGAGATCCCATGAATAAAACAAAATTTACGAAAAAGTACCATGTGCCTGCGTGACGTGTGTCCGTGCACTCAAATACCAAACATGATATTAAAATTCAGTATCTTCCAACAATTTTATAAAATTTTTTATTTTATCAAAAATGACTGAAATAATTTTGGTTAAAGTATGACATCTTTAAGATATTTTCATGAAGGCTGTGCCAGAGACACCCGACCTGCTGTATAGATGGTGGTTATTGTTTCAACCAAATGACTATAGTAGAAAGTACCAACCTTATAAAACTTAAGTTTGAAGTTTAACGATGCTAGTATTTCTTTGATAGCCATCAATAGTGAATACTCTGTAAATTTGTAAACATGGAGAAAACTGGTCATCGTTATGTGATGCAATACTTTCATCAAGGTCTTAGACCAAGTAATATTATAGTTGAGATAGATTCTACTTTGGGGGAGTCTGCTCCTTCGTTTACAACAATAAAGTATTGGATGACCATCGATTGAAAGGGCGCCAGCTAGCAGACATTTCAAAAAGTGCTGTGCATCGCATACTGATTGAAAATTTGGAGATCAGGAGGCTCTGCGCAAGATGGGTACCGCGTACGCTACAGTGGAACAAAAACAGCGCCGTGACAGTCGAGTGTTTGGTGAAGACAGTTCCATCTGCAGGCGAGGTCTTGCTGTCAGCTTTTTGGGACGTACATGGACAATTTTGTTTATCTCCAAAAAGGAAAAGTAATCAATGGCGAGTATTATACAAACTTATAGCAGCATTTGAGTGATGAACTCAAGCAAAAACGGCCATATTTAGGGAAAAAGAAAGTCTAGTTTCATGAAGAGAGTGCACCAGTTCACACATGGTCAAAATCAATGAGTTAGTTCGAAATGTTTCCTCATGATCGCCAGATTTAGCCTCCTCTGAGAAGTTTCAGTTTGAAAACTTGAAGAAATGTCTTTGTGGTTGTCTATCAGTGGTGCCTGAGATTAACGTTACTGAATTTACAACAGTTTTAATAGTACTAAAAACAGAAAGTAACCCGAAAGGTTATATATAGCCCAATCTGACCACCCTGATCTCGCCAACCATTCAGGCTTACTTGACTGTTACACTAATGTGTGATAAACAGGCGGAGATCACGTGACAGAAATCTCCCAGCACAAGTTACGCCTTCTGCCGCCTCCTCCACTGCACCGCCAGTTAAAATTGCGTCACCGACTATCAGCGGCAATAATGAAATAAACGTTTGCTTCAATGAAAGAGATTGGGAACGGTCGAGTCAAGGTCCCACCAAGATACAACTCCATTACTCCTGTAGGTGGACTGCCCGCACAACGCTTGTGTCATAGAGGTGGCCGTGATTTGTGCTCAAGCAGGCCGTGGAAACAAACGAACGCACAACTTGGAAACGGCTCTAACGATTTCGATCAAATTTTGTATTCAGATAGTTTCGCTTTTTAAGTTCATATATACAGGTGTAATTCCCAAAAAAACGCGATTTTACATAAAAAAATAACATTTTTTTATTCCCGCTGCTACAGAGCAATTCTTGTACCTATATATATTCCCAGTATTTCAGAAACGGCTCTAAAGGTTTGGTTATAATTTTGTATACATGCATATTACATTCACAGTATTTTCTCCACTCACTTTTAGGTAACACATTCACATCTCTTTCTCTACACACTCTTCTATAAACAATTCTCCATAATAAAACGTGATTCTACACCCAAAATAAACCATTTTTATCCATAGTTTTAAAATAAGTCATACCATGTTCTGTATGTTTGAAATAGAAGTACTATTACATTCACACTGTTTCTCCTCTCACTTTTAGGTAACACATTCACATCTCTTTCTCTACTCACTCTTCTACAAATAAGTCATACAATTTGGTGCATGTTTGAAATAAAAATGCTACGTATACATTCACACGGTTTTCTCTACTTACTTTTGTGTAACACATTCATAACTGTTTCTCTACTCACTCTTCTATAAACAATTTTCCATCAAAACGTGATTTTACACCAAAAATCAGTTTTACCCCAGTTTTAAAATAAGTCATACCATGTTCAATAGTTTGAAATAGAAATGCTATTACATTCACACTGTTTCTCCTCTCACTTTTAGGTAACACATTCACATCTGTTTCTCTACTCACTCGTCTACAAAGAAGTCATACAATGTTGTGTATGTTTGAAATAGAAATGCTGCCTATTACATTCACAGTGTTTTCTCTAAGTACTTTTTGATTCTTAACAATTGCGACAAAAATGATTATTTAGTTAACGTTTTACCTTTCAGGTTTATCTAAGTATCTCCTCCAAAAAAAAAAAAAAAAAAAAACTGAAAAACAGGCGAAAAACGCCGAGCGAAGCTCGGTTGCCCAGGTACTGATAATAATAATTGAAGCTTTCACGGCGATAATTATCAATGTGTGATATCTGCAAAATAGAGAACTGCATTTCACAGCCTTCTTATAGCGACCACCTCTTAAAACACTCGACTGTCCCTCAAAGCCTACTGTATTCTAATATTCCCCTTGCAGCTACAACAAAATTAGTAATAAGATAATTTGTACAAATGTTTACCTCAACTAACACGAAGAAGATATAGCAATAAGAGTTCGTAAGAATGGTTAGTATAAGAGTAGAGAAAGTCATGTGAATGTAATGCATCATGTTTTTGTTTAGGTATAAGATTGTGCGTTCAGATGAAGCTCCGTAAAGCCGATAACACGCTAAGAATAAACCAGTTCGTTTTCTACCTTTGGTACAAGATTTTCCTTTTACCGTGTCGCCAGAAGCTCTGCAGGAGATGAACAAAGCAAACCTACAGACGCAGCTGCGCTTCTCAAATTGTTATGTTCATGTAGACCCTTTAATCTTCCACGTCAAGTAAATTGAAACATCACACACACAGCATTTCCATACCGATTGTTCCGTATCTATATAAAAATGGGAAAGTTGAAAAATTCCAATAGTGGCGATTGACCGATCACCGTAAATTTGGTACATCTGAGTATGTTTTCATTAAAGGTTTCTATGCCATCCATTTTACTATGCAGTGTCTTACATTCACACGACTTTCTCTACTCGCCTTTCTTTTATGCAACAAATTCACATCTTTCTCTACTAATTATTTTAGAAACAATACAATTTTCTATGATGTGGGTGTTTAGGGGTGTCCAACCTTCTCTCTTTGGAGAACCTCAGTCGGAGAGACAGTCAGTATCCAATGACGGACACAAACACGCGTTGGTTTAGAGTGTTCCGCGAAATAATTAATTAATTTAGTACTGTTTAATACTAATAGGGATTTAAAAGTAGACAACTAACAATAACATTCATACATTTTAATTAATATTTATTTCCACAGTTGACACTGCAACTTATCCAGTAGGATGTGAGAATAACACAGGGAAATGAGGAATTATACATATTGAGGCCCCCTGAATCCAAAAAAAGCATTTTATTGAGAAAAAGGTCCGTGTGTGTGTGTGTGTGTGTGTGTGTGTGTGTGTGTGTGTGTGTGTGTGTGTGTGTGTGTGTGTGTGTGTGTGTGTGTGTGTCAGTCTGTGGACAGTATAACTCAAAAACGAAAAGTCGGTTAAAAGCCAAAGTTGGTATTTAAATTTAATGTCTTTCAAGGATGCGACACGAAGATTTTGAAGAAAATAGCCCCACCCTAAACTACCCTTTACATGGAAGATTTTTCGAAAATTTTGATTTTCTTGAAAATAGCTCTACCGATTTTGATTAAAATGTCATATGTTTGAGATATTTTTATAACAAGTGAAATGTATATCTTGAATTTCCTGGCTATAGCCCCAGTAGTCGTATTTACTCTGGACGACTTTTGCATAACTGGTAAACCGTAAGAGATAGACCAAATCATACTCTACAAAAAATGTAGATCTTGCTAAAATACACAATTTATATCTCAATAAATTTTCTTTTAGGGTGAACCATTTCGAAGATATTCCTTGTTATGTGTGTGAGTTTCGGAAAACTTAGAACTTGAGCAAAATGCAACAACGTTGTTCATTTTTTTATATCTTAATCGTGCAAAGAGAACGGAATCTCAAAGGTCAAAAAGATTTGACTATCGCTCAAAGCCTACTGTATTCTAATATTCCCCTTGTACCTACAAGGAAATAAGCAATAAGATAATTTGTACAAATGTTTATCTCAACTAACACGAAGAAGATATAGGAATAAGAGTTTGTAAGAATGGTTAGTTCAAGAGTAGAGAAAGTCATGTGAGTGCAACACATCAGATTTTTTACTTCGTATCCTCATTTAAAATATCAATATCGTCACTAGAATATTCGCCAATTATTTTGTCTGCCATTTTGAATGGCCCGCTGATTGTTTTCACTGCAGATGGATACTTGACATGTTCAGAAACATATGTTGGCAGAACCGAGAAGAGGAGGTGATATAACCAAGGCTATAGTATCCGGCATGATTGGAATACTTATCGAAAAACAATCATTAGGTAGTAATGTAAAATGCAGTGATAATATTGCAGGCAGAAGCATGTGAGAACAGGCCTGTTAAACACACACGCACACGTCCCCAAGAGCAATATTCGCGTTGCAGTTTGTGATTCTTTTGGGCGAGGGGGGGGGGGGGGGGTGACAAGATGATGAAGATTGTGACAAATGGCATAGACACGTCATATTTGCCCTGCACAGCTTGACTGCGACGAAATTTCCCACTCTGTCTGCCAACACATGCCGAATGCGAAAGTTGATCGTTCTTTGTTGTTATGACGCAATCACCAGGACTCGGATTCTGCGGACAGGTCAGTCGATGCTGTATTGAGGTTAATTCGGGTAAGTTGCATCTCACTGTCAGTAGTGTCCGCCGACATTTTAGCGTTTTCTAAACTCACGCTAGATGCGTTTCGAGAAGTAATCGATATTGCGGTTTGACATTGCTGCATCGAAATTCTGATTGGTGGAACACCTGTCCTTTAATGAAAATTGAATTATTGTCCGATTGGATGAAGACCAGTCCTTTAATGAAAGTTTGAACTTAAGAAGGTCCATTAAAGGATCACTATAAGACTTATAAATAATAAAATTGGGTCGAACATAAAGGTTGTTATATATTTCACACCGAGCAGTATATGTGGTATATTCACACTATCCCTATCTTCCTGTACGCTTAGGAGTCCAGGAGTGAGTCCAGGAGTGAGTACTAGTCGTCTGGGTTAACCCAGGCGGATGGTAAGGTGGCCACGGTACCTATCCATTTAAATACGGATTTACCCGTGTGGTAAAGTATCTGTACGCTTACAATAACTCCAAGGAAATTAACAGCACTTTCTAGTCTATAGAACACGAGACTAGTTCAAAAACAGCGACATACCTAACGGTTGTTGCTGGATTTTATCTCTTTTCCAAAAGCTCTGCACTTTTGGATACATTTTCCAATCATGTTCGACTGACCACAACTTTTGAGGGGTCGCCAGGGATTAGCAAAAATGCAGAAAGTAGCAGCAGCAGGGAGAGTTGGTAGCTGCTGACCTCTAGCGGATGTAGTTGAAACAAACTGACCACGTAGTAACCCCTAACCCTGTTACCAAGTACCTCGTAACCTTAAATTATGCACGCACGTACTGCAGTAGTGCGTTCGCCTTTATACTGCTCCTGTTGTGGCCGCATAGCCTGAAGGGCCAGGGTTCGGATCCTACTTCTGGAACGTTAGCCAATTTGCTATGAAAATGTTCCACATTTGTGAGCGCCATAACGGCTCTTTTCGTTACTAAATACTCATGGAAACAGGAATATGGGAATACAGTGGGCTATGAGCGATAGTCAAATGTTTTGAAGCTTAATTCACATTTTATGCCCAAAACAAAGTGATGGAGGCTGAAACAAACGAATAGAAAACCGAAGTGACTTTTAGAATGAACATTATTGATAATATTGGCATAAACTACAACGGTAAAACTGTAGGAGAGCGTCGTCACGTGGTTCACTGACAGTTCTATTATGTCACTGACCTACAACGGAAGAAGATGGCGCTGCAAGGCAGAAACATCTGTTGCCAACTTAACATTGTACAACTCGCTAAAACTACCAACCACGCATCACAAAATGCCAAAACAATGTACTATTATTTATTAATATTGTTGTTGTTAATACTGCGTAATCTGTAATAACATTACTGTATTACACAACCTCAATATTATTAATTACTTCATTATTATTGTTGCACAATTGCGTAATACTGCGTAATCTGTAATAAAATTACCGTATTATACAATCTCAAATAAGGATTGTTGTACCTTTGATAAGTGTAGTCATCTGTGAAAATGCGCAACAAGTTCAAGTTTATTATTTATTTATGCCAACAAACTTACTATTGGTATTTTTAAACACAAACCGTGTGTGGGCAATGTTTGAGAGGTAGTACTAGAACTTAACAATTCAATACCACAGCTGGGATTTGAACCACAGACCCTCCGCTTACTAGGCGGGTGCTCTGAGAGCATCCCTTCTCGGTTTACCGCCTTCTGTTGTGCCTGTTGTGGTAATTTTCATTTTTATATGCTTCGATGAGCCACAATATCTCTTCCTCAGTCCAATTTTTCATTTTCAAACGTACTTATGTAGAATACAGACAACCGCACCGCACAAGAACTTACGTCACATCACTTAATTACAAAACAATAACTCTAAATAATAACAACAAATAACATTAACAAGTTGGTTGGCAACATTCACATACTTCCGGTGATTTCAATTTTCCAGCGTTGGCAGTACATACGTCACCAACGAGTTGAAGGAAATGAAGCTCATAACAACAATGCTTCAGTCACAAACAACTGCCTATCGCCCACGTGAGGACGGGCTCCTACAGGATCTCTGTAAGATTTTATAGAACGTGTTAATTATTCCTGTGCACAAACTTGAGTTGTGAACACATGGGCCCAAAAGGGGAGAAGTCTAACATATGGCGTTTATACACAGGAACAGATTCTGTTAGCTTTACTCCCTCCGTTAATTTTAGCAGCCGCTGGAGCAGATGTAATAAATAAAACTAGATCCACTGAAGAGATACTTTGTGGTTTGCACCGTTCTGATGTGAAAGTTTCCCTTGTACCTACAAGGAAATAAGCGATAAGATAATTTGTACAAATGTTTATCTCAACTAACACGAAAATACAGGAGGAAGAGTACAAGGGTAGAGAAAGTCATGTGAGTGCAATACGTCAGATTTTGAGGTTGATTGCAATACTTGCGCTGCAATAAAGCAAGTAAAACTGAGCCGTGGAGGAAGACAGCGCCGCTCGGTGGCTGATAGCAGTAACTATTCCCCTAGGTCAGGACCTTCTAGATTAACGGACCTGACACTGCCATCTAAGTTGTACAAAAATGGCGTCGGCTGGTGGCGATGATTTCTGAGGTGTTTCCACACGCTGTTTTTCGTATTATTTTCTATGTCTTCGAGTTATTGTTTCTTATAATAATTCCTATGTAAGTTTGTCTTCATATTAGCAAAGCGAGTGTTTCAAAAGTTTTATTTGGGCAGTATAGGAACAGGAATAAATGTAATAACGTTTTGACTGTGCCGTGTGCTATCCACGTGTTCATGTTTATTGTGTTCCATCTAGGACTATGGCTACATTAGCCGTATAGTGTGGTTAATTTATCTGTTTGCAAGTACAATTTGTGTCACGATTACAGTGGTGAGAGGTTGTTGAAGAAAAACTGTTCCAGTAGTGTATATTAATGTTGCCATACTACAACCTAACCTCAAACACGACAATGCACCGTAACTGTTGCATTCCCGGATGCAAATTAAAAATCAGAAACTTTCAGTTAAAACAAAAGGTAAATTACAACATAAAGCTTCTAAATTCAGTATTTAATTACAATAAATTGCAGCGTTATGTGTATTAGTTGCCGGTGTGTATATAAGATGGTGAATAGTGTGAATAGTGAAAGACAATAATTTCGAGTGAATTCAATTAGTGGCATCTGCAACACCAACAGTTTGTTTCATGTAAGTAGTATGCTGCTCATATTTGTACATTATCTTTTGTCTTTGTAATTTAAATGTGTAGCTGTAGTTTAGAAGAAATGTGTTATGTTGCTGCATGTAAAACTGTAGACTATAGCAAAGTTTGGTAAATATTTACAAAATCGTCCGCTCGAGAAAACGAATGAAACATAGTGCAATGGATGCAGTTTTTATTGCTGATTACGATCTTGTAAGTTTTATTGTGCGCTCAAGCTTCGTGTTTTATTTATGAGAAAATTTCGTGCGTGCGATGAAGTGGTTTTATTTCGCTTATGCGGCGGATATTTAGCTAATAAATGTGTATAAACGAGTGTAATATATGCTACAATGATTGATTAATGCATTTACGTTGAAATGATTGCATAAACACTACCCAAATTGTAAATATTTCGATAACACAGGACCCTGTCACCCCACTCATATGCAAAACTAACCTAACCTAAGCTAACACAATGTTGCTTTACAATACTGATTTAAGATTACGTATTTCATGTATTTCATTTACAGTGCTGTTTTACGGTTATTATTTTTAATATTTCATCTGCTTTTGTGGATTCCCCCTGTAAAATAAAGTGTCATTAAGTGCTGAGTAATATGTTGTTGCAAACTGAGTAATCAAGTTCTCAGTAATAGTAAAACCAAAATTTCACCCTAAAGGTTTTGAATTCAGTAGGTAGCTTTAGGTCATTCTAAATGGCAGCATTTGTATATCAGCCATCCAGTATAGTATGTTTTGTGTAGGTATATAACATTATGTACATTGTACAAATGTGAAAAACAGTGTAAACAATGATTAATAATAATTGAGTCAACTCAATGTCAACACTTCTAAGTAACATGCTGCTTGCAGTTTTGTCTATCTTCTTTGTAATTTGAGTGTGTAATGCAGTTACATAATGGCATGTAAACCTGTAGATTGCATGAATGATATTTGAGGTTATATATTTCATTGCCCATGGTTTATCGTTTAATATTAAATGTCATTCTTTTTTGTTTACTTGAGTTTATGTTTAAGACAGTGTTTTTGTGTTTAACACAGCCCATATTCACAAAATAGGCGTGTTATTACACCACATTTTTATTTTACTGGGTTGAAATCGTAGCCTGTAGACGAGTTGTTTACAAGTAGTTCCCACCACATAGGCCGCCATCTTGAATCACAGTGTCAGGTCCGGTATTTAGGAGGTCCTGCCTAGGTTTGCGGCAGTGCCGTTAGCTGACAATCTGGAGGCAGTAATTAAGGCAGGTTTACCGCAAATGACAGCCTGCCATTGCAATGTGTTTCTTCCTGTGCAGCACAACTTCGAGCAGCGTATGTTGCACCTCAAATTAGTAACTTGAACCACCAGTGTGCTTGGCAACTTCAAACTTTAACATAACCTGCGCGCTAATGCAACAAAACCATTAATTACGGCTTTTCTAGCGAAATCGTGTAGCCTGAGATACTTGTACATACAATCAGCACATTTATGTGGTTAGCATGCATGTCCAGAGGTCTCGGGTTCGGCTCTCAGCTGGATAATGGAGATTTCTCTGTAGCCACGATGATTCCTCACTCCCTGGAGTCTATATTCACACGCACATGCGCACTTCCAAACACAAGCCAAAGATTAACACCAACAGTAAACAGGTGAGCATCATTACTGATGACCAACTGTTCCAAAGGAAAAGCCGCAAATATAACCTCAAATAGTAAGGGTGGCATATAAATGGAACCAAAAACATCTGATGTGCTGCACTCACATGACTTTCTCTACTATGGGAATACAATAGGCTTTGAGCGATAGTCAAATATTTTAAACCTTTCAAATTCCGTTCCTTTTGAACGGTTAACATCAGAAGTATATGTTCTCCGAAACTCAAATATCTCCGAAATGGTTCGCTCTGCAAGCAGATTAGTTTGGACATAAATTGTGTGTTTTATATACTCTAATGTAAAGTTATTCAAAAGCTGTATTGAAATTACAGACCTCTTATGTTAGTAGTTGAATCTGGTGTTAATTTTTAATTTCGTTCAATAGGTATATTTGTCAGAAACTGATTCTAAACTTATTTCCTGTTGTGAGGTTTCGTTCTTCGAATTATTTCATCTATTTCAGCATTAGGCCCTTCACCAGCGGTGCTCAAGCGAGGCAATGGGCTACTATATATACTTACTCCGCACCATCCGCCTCTGACTAGCAAGTCTTAAACAGAACACAGGTTTCAGCCAAATTAAAGGTTTATAATATGAAGTAAAACTTAAAACTAGTACTTAAGTCTAACCAGGGTTGTTAGAAGGGATCTTCAAATACCAAGCAAAGCTCAACAAACTGTTACGTGATCGAAAGCAGTGACAAAGTGAAATGATTTAATCATGTTAGCAGCTTTGACGTGCGTGCCACGACTTCATTGCTCCTGTAGACTGCACAGAAGGACTCGACCCCTCGCAGAGGGGAGGAAAAGGGGTCCGATGATGAAAGACCGGCTCCTTGTTCGTTCGTGGGAATAACTTTTTGTCAGGGGAAGAAGATTAATGTACCTCCCTGAAAAATAAAGTGTGTCCCAAGAAAATTAGCGGGTTTGTGAACTATTTTTGGAAAGTGAATAAACATTTCAGTACTTGTGATGGCACAAGAGGGCTGGTAACATGCAAGTGAGGTTAGGTTTTCTTGCTTCTTAACGACAGTCTTTTATTTAACAGCCTTGGAAAACGAATGTGGGCGGCGGTGACGTGGCTGAGTGGTTAGACTGGATTGTTACGGATTTATTGATATTAGAGGGACTTATTAATAAGACATAGAAAAGAAAAGAAAAAAAAAAGAAAGAAAGAAACAAAAAAACATTTTTAGAAAAACGTCCTTGTGTGTATGTATGTCAGTCTGTGGACACCATAACTAAAAAATCTAATGTGTTGCACTCACATGACTTTCTCTACTCACTCTTGTACTAACCATTCTTACAAACTCTTATTGCTATATCTTCTTCGTTTTAGTTGAGATAAACATTTGTACAAATTATCTTATTGGTTATTTCCTTGTAGGTACAAGGGGAATATTAGAATACAGTAGACTGTGCGATAGTCAAATGTTTTGAAGCTTTGAGATTCCGTTGTCTTTGCACACTTAACATATAAAAAATGAACAACGATGTTCCATTTCACGAAAGTTTAAGTTTTCCGAACAAACAAGGGATATCTCCGAAATTGTTCACCCTAAAAAAAAAAAAAAAAACAAAAAAAAAAAACGTAAATTGTGTGTTTTAGCGAGTTCTACATTTTTTGTATAGTACGATTTTGTCTATCTCTTACAGTTTACCAGTTATGTAAAAATCATCCAGAGTAAATACGCCTACAGGGGCTATAGCCAGAAAATTCAAAATATACGTTTCATTTTTTATAAAAATATCTTAAACACAATGAATTTTAATCAAAGTTGTTAGAGCTATCTTCGAGAAAAACAAAGTATTCCATGTTAAGGGTAGTTTAAGATGAAATTTTCTTCAAAATCTTTGTGTTGTAAGCTTGAAAGACAAACTTAAATATCAATTTTGGTTTTTAACTAAAAGTGCATTTTCTTTATACAGCAGACCACGAAACATATTTCCTGTGAAAGTAAAATGAGATTATTTGAAATACAAGTTAGAACTGTGATTCTAATAGGTCAAACCCTAAATCGTAAGCATTTTAAGTTTGTCAGCTGTGTTGCAGGATTTGAACAAAACTCCAGGGTTCAGACCAAATAAAAGATTGCTGATATATTTCATGTGCACTATTTATGCATAACTTATTAAATTATTAAATTTATGAACATAACATTTCAAGAACCCGGGCAAACACTGCACGCGACCCTTCTGTGGCTCGCAACCCACCAGTTGAGAAACATTGCTTTGTAGGACAGTTTATTTATTGCATAACATAATTATTGTGTGACAAAATAATAGCTGTTAGGACTTCAAAGATTATTTTCCAACAACTACCATTTTCTGGATTATTTCTGTATATTCCTATCGTTGCTTTATTTATTTACTTTCGTCAATAATTACGGTATTAGTTATAAGGACATTCGGTTGCTGATGTGAGTGAAAGTAGGCTATAAAGGTAAGAGAGAAAGACGATATGTCTTACACAGGCAGAGAGAGTGAGGGAGAGAGCGAGGGGGGGGGGGAGGGGGAGGCTCAAATCCGAAGATAACAGCGAAAAGCTTTTTCCGAGTTTGGAAGTTTGGGAGGTAGGCGCGTTCATTAAGCCAGCAGGCTCATTCTTGCTCTCAGTAGGTAATTACCTAGTGTGTACAGGCCTTAATGCAGCATGAACTTCCGTATCGACTTATACACACTGGTATTTTCCACAAGGTCGAACCCGCGACCTGGGGAACCAGAAGCTAGACCACAGAGGACCTCCGCTTCTACCTCATTCTGTGACCTTACTTCCCAGCCTTATCATCACAGTTTTACCATACTTTAAACTCTAAGAAAACACTTGAAAACTAGCACAAAATTAAACGTCTACTTAAATACCGCATTCATTTAAAGTTTGCGGTAAGTTAAGGCATCTTCGATGGAAGAAGCACGTTGTGAAGATAGCAGATCTCCGCAGGGACACTTTGCCCCGGTTCTCCGCCGCAGGGTGTTAGCGAAAAGGAAATTCTGTTTCATTTCCACTTGGGTACGCCATCTTTCCTTGTGGCCCCCTCCGACTTAATCCAATAAGGAAAAGGGTGGCACAGGAAAACTTTAATTAAGACGCAAAACAAGAAGATTTCTCGCGCACTGCAATTTGTTCTGATAATATGTTTAACACTTCACAGTTGCCGAGTTTTAAGAGTCGTACAAGAACACGTTTACAGGTTATGTAAGTATTGAGCAGTTTTTTGACATGTGATTGTTGTTTAGCCTACATGTGAGGTTATGTTAATTACAAGTAATAATATTTTGTTGTTTAACGCTGAATTGTTTTTCTTTACTTGCTTGGAAAGAGGTAAACGTCGAACATGCATTTTTAAACAGATTCAGACTTACAAAACAAGCAGTTCTAACCTTATGGGGTCAGATTATTTGAAACCAAATGCAGAATGCAACGAGGACCGCTGTAAAACCATATACTATTTCATTATTACATTAAACTAACAATAATTACTTGAAAATGAAGGGTAAACTAAAAGCTAGGGGCAATGTTATGCAATTAAATGCATGTGTCGTGTAAACATACTGCAAACGCTTCTATAAACATTAATTGCCTGTCGTGTAGGCTTCTATATAGCTACCAAAATCTATGTGTTACACTCACATGACTTTCTCTACTCTTGTACTAACCATTCTTACAAACTCTTATTCCTATATCTTCTTCGTATTAGTTGAGAGCTTTGAGCGATATTCAAATCTTTTAAAACTTTGAGATTCCGTTCCCTTTGCACACTTAACATATAAAAAAATTAACAACGATGTTTCATTTTACGGAAGTTCTAAGTTTTCCCAAACACACACACTTAACAAGGAATATCTCCGAAATGGCTCAGCCTACAAGAAAATTTATTGAGACGTAAATTATGTATTTTAGCAAGATCTACATTTTTTGTATAGTATGATTTGGTCTATCTCTAACGGTTTACCAGTTATGCAAAAGTCGTCCAGAGTGAATACGACTACAGGGGCTATATCCAGAAAATTCAAAATATACATTTCATTTGTCATAAAAATAGCTCAAACATACAATATTTTGATCAAAATTGTAAGAGCCATTTTCGAGAAAATCAAAATTTTCTGCAAATTTTCTATGTAAAGGGTAGTTTAGAGTGGAGGAATTTTCTTCGAAATCTCTGTGTCGTATCTTTGAAAGATATTAAACATAAATACCAGCTTTGGTTTCTAACCGACTTGTCGTTTTCGAGTTATGCTGTCCACAAACAGACACAGACTTGGACCTTTTTCTAAAAATGCTTTTCTGTGATACACGGAGCCTGAGAACATATTTCTGGTGAAATTTCGACATCGAATTTTTGGGTGGAATACAATATTTCCCCTACTTACTAGGAGAAAGAGTAAAAACACCGTCATTGAAGTATTTACAAATGGAGGGTCTATTTGTGATTGGGTGTCGAGACACCGGTAAGGATGTAAAATGCAGACATTTGATGGCAATGAACTTCTGTCAGGCTGGTTACTGGTACTGCCAGTTTCCGCTGGACCTTACCTTCACCTTCTTTCCAGGCCTCCCGGGATATTCTCATTCCGCATTCCTCTTCACGCGAGCGCAATAATACGACCGTGGCAAATTCTGCGTACAAAGAGAACGCAGGTTCCACTTTAAGGGATGACTTCTACAAATGTGGCAGTCACGTCATTTTCCCTACTGCTTACGTAGGTAAAGAAAAAAGACTATCGCTCAAAGCCTACTGTATTGTAACAATGGCTAGTACAGGACTAGAGAAAGTCATGTGAGTGCAACACATCAGATTTTTTAATATATAATATATATTTATGCCCAGGAGGACGGTATAGTTAATAATTTTAATTTATTAATGCACCCAATATTTCGGGTTACTTTTTCGGCCATTTTAGCTAGTTTTGAGTTTATAAATCTGGCAACCCTGATTCCATTCCGGAAGTAAGCAAAACAATAGAAGAAAGAAGCCTAAAGACCATCTATTGTAACTCAAAATGTTTAGGTGATACAAATTTAAGAGCTACATCAGATTTAGTGCGAAACCAATAACTTGGCAACGCTGTCTCACAAACGCTTCACCTTGTTGTGTGCATAAAATCGCTGCGATCACTCACAGTTCCTTATCAAGATCGGAAACTTGTATATTGAGGGTTTCTAGAGTAAAAACCTTGCCCGAACAGGATTAACATAATTTTTTATTAAATATTTCGTTAATATCAGATTAATTGCCTACTATAATGTTATTAATAGAGCTGTAGCAAGATGTAGACAACCTTTATTTATACATAAACACTCAAATCTGATTACAAATTAAACTTACCAATTTCCTGTTGCCTTATTTGGATAACATTGATATTAAACAGTTGTGGTTACAGCAAGATGGTGCTACCTACCACATCTGCAACGAGACTATTGCTTTGTTGCATGAGAAACTTGTAAACAGTCTTTTCACACTGAGATGACCAAAAATAGCCAACAAGGTCATGTGACCTTATACAGTGCGACTTCTTTCTTTGGGTTTGTCAAATCGGCTTATGAAAACAGAATCGTATATATCAATATATGTAATTACTTTAAAATAAAATGTATGTTGTGCATTATCAAACAGTGGTGTTCTTATTTGCAGTTTGCGTGTCTACGGAGTTTCAGGGCGACGTAACTAATGAGAGGTGAGTAGAATTTTTTTTTTTAAATTTTTATAAAGTTTGTCATAACTGCATTATTATAATAATTATAAATATTAAATGTGTTTTAAATGTATACTTACCAAGCGGGAGATCCTGGTTCGATGCCAGGTATCGGCGTGGGGATTTTCTCCCGCTGAGACACCTGGTCCGGGTGCACTCAGCCTCGTTAATCCTCAGAAATGGATTAATCAGGAGTAGAATATGACTTGAGGTAGCAGGATTTCCTAGCTTCATTAGAAGTGCTGTTGATTTATCTGATTCAGGTTTGATACTGTTGTCGAGTTGGATGGTATCGATTTCTTCACGATACGTACGCCTACGGTTCATTAGTGATCTGACGTATTCCAACTTGGGAAAATCGAGATATAAACCGCAAGTTAGTGGTACACAAACGGACCAATTGCAGCTTGTTATCGTTTCTTTGGTCCCCGGCTTGAGGCATCGGCCCACACGCGTTTCAGCTTCAGGAAATGTTATTAATAACTCCAGGTACACTACAGAATCAATAGTAGAGCTGCTGTTCATCTGATTGCTACTTGTGTGTGGGTCTTCCAAACCTAACCTCAAACATCAAACCGCTATAAATATAATACCTGTTTGGGATGAGGGGAAAAGACATCACAGCTTTGGGCAAACAATGGCTTTTACAAAAGAAATGTTGGTGTCCCATAAAGAACGTAATTTTCAAATTAAACGCCACTTTCAGTTTGTTAGTTTGCCGGACCTGAAATTTACACGACTGCCACTTGTTTACATTGCGATACGGATTGTTATTTGTGCGTATTGTTATTTTCAATTTATCTAGACAATTTTACTATCAAGAGTTGCATTTATTAAGACTATTTCACGAATTAAAGGATAAAGTGCTATTTAAATGTTGTATTGTAAATATTAACCTCTTAAGAAAAACAACATGGATACATACATCAGCGTCCATTGACATGGCCTACTGGATTATTATATTGACTATCCAACTTTTTAAGATTATGGTAATATCGGAAGTTGCAGTATCATAAAATTTCATTCAACACAAAGTTTCTCAAACTGAGTTCAAATATATTTCCTGTTGTATTCTGTCTCCTCTGAGGCTTCACTCTTCGAATTGTTTCATCTATTTCGGCACCGAAGCGAGAGTCAGCCATGTTTGACATTTGAATAGCGGTTCTGTTGCGTCAAATTACGTCAGCTGTTGCGCATCTATAGGGCAGTGCAACTAGACTCTGTAACCTGATCATGCCATAAGAAAAACAGAGAAATGTGATAAGTTTTCATGAATGAAGGCTGTCATTGGTGGAAATTAGACAGTTGGAAGACTTTGTGTAATTTTTGGTAGGTGAAATACGCCTAATGTGTTGGTGGTCCTTGGACTGGTAAGGAAATCTGAAGACACAGGATCTACAGTGAACATCAAATCATCTGGAGGTCCTCATTCTCGTCGATCGGTACAGATCGTTCAATTTTATGGCCACAATTGCAAGAATTGAATATGCAAGGCCTTTGGCTCCAACAAAATGGAGCAATCTGCCACAGTGAAACAAACAAACGGATTCCCTGGCCACCGAGATATTGTGATTTGACATCGTGACATTTTTAGTCGGGGTATGTCAAATCTTGTGTATATGTCTACAATCCAGTAACCATTCCCCAACCCAAGGCAGAAATTAGAAGTGTCAAACTCAAGGGGAGCTTTGCTCTATATTAAAAATTACGTTCTTTATAGGACACCGATTTTTATCCATCTCGTATGGTTTGTCAAAGTTTGGTATTCATTCGACTATTTCTTTTTTGAACTATGTTCACACGCAGAAAGACCTTTTTCCAAAGTTTTATCACAATGGGGTCAAAATATCTATTTCAGACGACCTCTTGATATCGAATTTTTTGAACCCTCTCTGCTTACTGCTGTGTGGTGAATGAAAATTGAAGAGCGCCTGCGTCGGACGCAGCAAAAGGCATGCGCGCGCACCACTGTGGGGTACCAGTTGATGGTTGCCAGCTGACTTATTCATGGATACTCAAATAAAGCGGCTTGAGGTCTTCCCGTACTTATAAATCATTCACGAATGTCTGCAACCTGCAGCAGGGAACTTCGACCTGCTCTAAAATATCCACCTCTTCAGTTTATATTAATTTGACGCAAGCGCTGTGAAACTTTCATTTGAGATCGAATAGTCAGCGATTTGTATAGCTTTCTGAATACATATGGCTCATACACTGTGCCTTTTATCAATGTGCAAGTTATTGAACTGATAAATAGGGCCTATTATGGTCTTTTTGTAACGAGAACTTTTATCAAGTGTTTGGACTATCGAAAGATCATTAATTTTATTATTAGAGGTTATTTAATGTTGCAATGACGGTGGCCGACAGTAGTGGTAGGACATCAAAGGCGCTTCAGGTCAAGCTGCATCATAGCACTCTAGTGAACACGTGACTGACAATGAGCGTGGCAGAACAAAAGTTTCGAGAAAGTTCCGTAAGCTTCGGCTGCCAGCCCCTGTATGACAAACGTCGCGAAAAGGTGAATTTCGAGAAAAATCCGTACTACGTCATTCGTGAGTCAAAATGTGTTCTTAAGTGACAAATGAATAAGTGATTGAGCCTACTTCACCCGTATCACATGTATTTGCATGCCTATTTTAGGTTTATTAGCAGTAGACAAATAATGTCTCAGAACTATGATGGGAAACTTAAGGTTCTTAAAATCCAGTGACACGGATAGAATTCCAATGGTTTTTTCAGCTTTTAATGCTAATGCTCTAGCAACGAGCTACCGTTACGGGACACCCGGGGATACATTAAACTTTCTTTGATAGATTTATGGTGTACCCGGAAGTAGAAAGTTTCTTGTAGCAGGTGTGTGTGTGTGTGTGTGTGTGTGTGTGTGTGTGTGTGTGTGTGTGTGTGTGTGTGTGTGTGTGTGTGTCTGTGTGTGTCTGTGTGTGTCTGTGACCGCGCTAAGTACAGCAACTGATGTGGGTAAGCACGAAAAGACCATCCACAAAGCAGAACGTGCCTTTGTGGTCAGTATAGTGCTGCAGCAATATGGGGCAGCGAGGGGGGGGGGGGGTGTTACGCTGTGGTCAGGGGCCAGGTCCGTGATTTATACCGGACGCAGTCTGGCCAAATTCTTGTCCTAATCTGCATGTGGCTCCACTTGGCATAACTCGCTGTCACATAGACTCGCTCGCTGGCTCTCCATATTCCATTCTCACTGTTCGACCTGTAAAATCCAACATTTTCTATCACTGCATCGTTTTGCGTTAACAGTTTGTAAGGTTTACAATAGCGGGGCACCGTCTGCTAGTTTAGCCTAGCTACGGGGTTCACACTTCTTGTTGTATGTGTTATTCTGCTATCTTTCACAACAGAAATGTTCGCCTAAAGTAACACTTTACACAAATAAATGATTAAATTTTACCTTTAAATTAAATTAAATTTCATCTTTTCTGTATGACGTCAGCCCAAGCCATGGAAAGAAGACAATTGAATTTACACTATTATTCGTAGGTTTAGGAAGCCTTCCCGCCGCCTCTATAATCTTGTACAAAACTAGAGGGCTTATGCAGAAATATCGCCTCAACTTTCTCAAGTATTATAGAATTATTAAAATATTAAAAATCATCTTTAATAAGATATTCTAAAACAGCACGAAGTATTTCCACCATTTTGGAAATGCTGCCAGTGGTCACGTGGTAAGAACTAGTGCTGCAGCGTGTGGTATACTCTGTAGGTATCAAACGGAAGGTTCAGACGGTAGTGTATCTGCCACGCATTCGGGAGATCGTGGGTTCGGACCCCATCGGCGACCGTCCTCTCCATGGGTTTTTTCCTGGGAATTTTTTCCAGTCGGTAGACGAATTCTGGGAAGAATAATTACATCCTTTGAATCTCCTGTATCTCCACTTCTCACATGTTTGGCTGTTTCAGGGTTCTAAGTGTCGGCGGGGATAAGATTTTTCGAGGTGCTAAGCTCCCTCTAAGGTCAAAGTCTTTAATGGTAATTCTGGAGTCGTTTTATGACATTGTTGGAATTTGAATTTGAAGAATGTCTTGCTCACGGTGGGAATTCCGGCACTTCAATTGGCGGCGCATTATGTATCAGACCTCGGGAGGAGGGAAGAGATGAAAGTATCCTAAAGGCCGTCAGAGCGCAGCACAGGCAGGACGGAGTTCCCGGTCGCCATACAGAGCCCGCCACTAGTCAGCCAGCTCCGGCAGATCAATCAGACCCCTTGGTGGGCGGCCGACCACAGTCCCTCTCCGCAGCCGATTGAAATAATGAAAGAAAGGAAGTGAAACGTGAGATTTAATGTAAATATTGTTCCCAGTATTGGCCTTAGTGACCCGGGAAAAGCCTGAGCCACCCCCCTCAGTGGCAGGTGAAACAAAAGCAACCCGCGGGGCGGATTCGTTGCCAAACAGTGCTATAATTTACTGTATTGCACTGATAACAAATCCCCTGCGGCACGTTGTTCGCCAGATAGTGGACTAAAAGTTGGTTGAAATATTACTGGAGGTTATCTATAGATAAGGAATAAGAGGCGTGTCCGATACACAGATGAGTAAACCGCTTTATCAAACAGACAGCAGCGTGCATCACCAAGTCAGTCAAATGAAGCGCTTTGTGTGGAGAATGTTTACCTATATCTCGCGAAGAGGTGAGTGAAAATGTGTGGTAAGGAATATACTTCCCACCCCTTACGTAAGTACAATTAACCTTTATAATTACTGTCAACCAGCTGACCGAAAGTAACGATAAATGTTACTCGATATGACCACCAGGGGCGTGCGTGTTCCTTTATTTTCATTACATGATATTGAGGGTTTGCTGGTGTTCGATATTTATAAACTCGTTTTGCGAAAGTAAGGTAAGTTTTGCTTGACTCAATGACAACTTGCGAAGGGGGCTTAGCACCTCGCCCGAAAGGTGATATTTTGTGGCAATGCTCTTGATGGGGCACTCCCAGGAGGATGGATGAGCGGCCAGGACGTTGCCACGATAGAGCAGAGGGCAGGGTCGCTACATTTCCCCAGTTAGAAGCACCCCGGCGTAGGCTGGTTCAACCCGATTCCTCTACCACCCCTTCGGGTTGGTACTCCAAGGGGGGGGGGCGGGACTGGGAAAATGCGAGTAAGTTGAAGAATTTAGTTTTGTGTCGGCATGTTGGCCATAACTGAGTGGTTAGAGCAGTCGAATGCACACCAGAAGATCCGTGGTTCAAATCCCGACCATGACATTTCATTTTTCAGTCTCATTCTACCCCTTTCCGATACTCAGAACTTTAAAGAATTTGCCACTATGTGATGGGTTTGAAATTCCGTTCTTTTAGCATGCCCAGGACATAAAAAACAACAACTTCGCGATTGAGAAAACTAAAACTATTGGAAAATTCAAACGAGTAACAAAATAACAAAGAATACATCAGAAGTAGCCCGCTCAAAAAAGAAAAGCATGCCATAAATGACTCGTTTTAACGAGAAGACCTTCCCAGAAAATTGAAGGTATAATTTTGTCATGAAAATATATTAAACGTGATATTTTAATCAGTCATTACAGCTATTTTTAAGAAAATAGAAGTTTTTGAAAAATGTTCCATGTAAAGGTTACTGTCGTTTGGATTTTCTCGGAAATCTTAGTGACAAATCCTTGGAAACTTACATAAATTTAGTATTTAAGCGCCTTTTCGTTTTTGAGTCACACACACACGCACACACAGAAAGAGAGAGACAGTTTTTCTGATTCAGGGGCTCTCAAAACATATATTTCCAGTGAAATCTCGATATCGAATTTCTGGGTAGAATACAATATGGCCGAAGCAGTAACTTCCATCCTTATACCAAGTTTAGTTTTTTATCCCACCATCGCAGATTCGTTCGATTTTCAAAACGTAACTTGGAGTTTTTTACCCTTGCCCGTAGTTTTGTGCTTTTTCATCATTAAGGCATACCACGCAATTTGTCATGTTATTTGCATTGGGGACAGCGTTCGACCAAGCGCTGACGTCATTCCCCTTATGCATTCTTCTTTTTTTTTCCATGGGATTTTACCTTCGATGTGCGTTAACAGCCCGGAAAATTACGTCCCTTTACCGGAAAACTCCGGCAGAATGCAAACGAGGCGTGACAGAATAGAGGTCATGCCCCAGGACTTTCATTAACTTATGTTAAAACGCCAGCAGCCACTTTGAGGTTCTGATGTAGCTTTATATTTATCTTCTTCTCCTCTTTCTCCTTTCTTTCGTTTATTGAATAGACTTCATTTAATATTAGTTACTGCTAAAATTTGCAATTTACATTACAAAAGAGCAAAAGGACAAACGTAAACACATTATTCATTCATGAATTAAGCTTCCTCGACTGTCTATGTGTGTGATATATAGGATGTCCCAAAATTAGACCGACAAACTTTGGCAGCTGATAGATAACATCATTTTAAACACTTTTTGTTAAGGAAAGTTTTTTACTGCGGTGTTTCGTTTAAACGGTAGACGAGTTAATGTCATAGATACACAATCTTAATCCAAGAAAGAAACACAAAACACAAACAAAACATCTCATTGTTATTCAAAGTAAACAATGGAACGCACGCCCAGTGCGATTAACACAGAGTGCATCGACGGGTCCTATTCTGCCGTACTCTCCAAAGACGCCAACCATTTCTCTGGTTTAAAAGTTTATCCGTCTGATTTTGAGACACCCTGTGTGTGTATATATAGAGCGAGTGAACAGCATAACTCAAAAACAAAAACTCGAATGCATACCAAATTTGGTTTGAAGTAAAGAATCAGAACTGGAAAAAAAAAAAAAAAATCAGTGCCATAGTCGGGATCTGAACCACACATCTTCAGCTCTACACGATAGTTCTTCCATGACAACTTACCGACACGGCCTTAAACACTCCAGCTGAGTTACCCCAGACATAAAAATTGCAAGCGATTAGATCGGAGAATCGAGGAGGCCACAAAACTACTAATAATTCTGTCCTAAAACAATTGTTCTCATCAAAAGATTCGCCATATGAACTGTTACATAAACGACAAAATAACAGCACTCTTGTACGTAACAATCTCGCCCCGTGAACAGAGCTTTTGGCACCAGAAATACACTAATTCACTCACTCGCTAACTTACTAATTCCCGCCAGATTCACTTGATGAATATACAGCGTTTGGAAATTTCCACGCAATTTCAGAACGTTTAAGATGGGGAAACATCCCGAAGATCGCTGGGTGAGCGCGCTGCTTATCTGTTTACCGTTACGACTGCCCATCACCGACCTCCCAGTAACATAGCGTTGTGTCACACTCATATGAAACCAAATTCCTGTTATCTCTATTCAATCTGTAGCGCCACGTGTTCCGGAACTCCGCAATTTGGTGTTATTTGAGTTTGTTTTTCAGAGGCATGACGGCGAGTTTTCTGTAGTCAGCGATAATGTATTTAGTATCTATATACTCTGTGCTAATGTTCAACGGCTCCGGTTAAATTAACGCACGATAATGTAGAGCGACGGTAAACAAACATCTCAAATTACAGCTACAAGGAAATAAGCAAATGCTTATCTCATCTAACACGAAGAAGATATAGCAATAAGGATTTGTTAGAATGGTTAGTACAATAGTAGAGAAAGTCATGTGAGTGCAACACATCAGATTTTTTGTACCACTTTCCGTCATTTATACAACCAGTTGGCAAAGGTGGAATAGTAGGTACAAAGGGCATATTGCTGTTGTGAAGCAAGCCTCTTTGTGTTTAAAGATACGGTTACCTGAACACTAAATGATCAGAAATAGTGAGTGGGATGTGATATTGTTGTGCGTGCGGCCTACAGAGTCAGGCGTTTAATTAAAACTTGGATGAGGACGAAAGTTTTACGGGCTTGGCTCCAAGAACAAGTTAGGGAATTTATGGAGGGAGGTTGCCCTCAGGCATGCACCTCTTGAAAATTACAGGAATGCCGGGAATACCATGCCTAGGTACTTGTTCATAAATATAATTTTTGTTTCGAGCACCCCATGTCGACAATGGTAGAAGAGTAAATAATTCCCCAGAATATACTGTTTTTACCTTTCTGTGATAGATGTGCAAAAAAATAAGGGGAACTTGGCAACACTTCCTCTACATACTATACGTAGTACAGAAAGTAAAAAGTAAAGACTTGAACCTCCCCGCGTTGCCCCTTATTGCTGTGTTATCAAATCACCACGTGATAGTTAAGCTAAAGAACACGCCTCAAAAGACCCCAAGAAACGACACTAAATCCTCCGAAGATGTTCTTTGGTGCTGTTTGTGCAACAAATGGTCTATAGAGAAAGTCATATGAGTGTACACAAAATATTTCTTATCACGTCTGTTTATTAGGAAGCTAGGTATATTTTGCTGGAGTGTCCAAGACGAAGAAGCCGCCACTGAAAGTTGATAAGCACGACTGTGTAGTGTGCTAAAGAGGAACTCTCGAGAGCGGTGAAGTGGGGATGTGTCTGACGTGAAGTGGAGAGGAGCGGAGCGGAGCACTTTTCCTCCACATTAAACATCGTATTGCTGCTAACGTTATCTCTAGCATTGGAATGCGATTTGTAGTATCTACTTCATCCACGCTTATCTCGTCCAATACAATATATCTACTTTTCTAAGTGTTTATCATATTCTGGTGAACATTTTAGGTTATTAAAATCGTGCTCCGGATTTGACATCTTGTAGAAGTAAAGGGAGTTTATAATATAGGAATTAAGAGGGCTCTTATATAACAACATAATTTCCTTATGTTAAAAATTAATTCGTATATGCGAACACTCTAGTACCAAATGGACTTTCTTCCCTAATTAACCAATTGGCATGATATACTGTTGGTAGAAGTTTCACTGCTCTATATTAAATATTTTTAAAACTAAAAATTGTTTTATGTTTTTTGGAAATAATTGAATAGCAATAAAAGGTATACTTTTAGCAGTTTAGAATTAAATTAGAGGCCTGAAATTTGGTATGCTAATTTTTCTATGTCTATGCAATAAAACTGTGCATTAGTTTTCCAAAATATTAATATTTATTAGGAATATTACTAATAATTACAAAGAAAAAAACATACACTTTTATGTACGAGTGTGATCAAAAAACCAATGCACAGTTTTCTTTAACAAGTTATGTTCTGCATATTCTGAAAATTTCAATTTTATCCATCAATATTTACTGCAAAAAAGTTTACCCCAAAGCACAAAAATTGTATATGGAGAAAAAGCTATTTAAAGTTTTGGAACACACTTACTGGAAATATTGCTCTGCACCCACTTTTCTAAATTTGAAATACACCAATTTCCAGGTGGATTTCACACAGATATTAACGGCCATATTCTGTTACATGTTGAAGATATTTCTTAAAAAAAATGTTTTCTGAAAAAAATCGCATTTTTGGCCATTTTGGTACCAGTGTCCCCTAAGACGGCTCTTATATTACAACATAATTTTGTTACGTTACAACTAATTCGGATGTGTCACATTCAGATAAGTTTTTCCAACCAGTCTTCAAGGAACTATTCTTACGAAAACTTATCTACTTCATGTAAACGCTATAAACATTTATAGAAATGGTTTTATTACCCATGTATTCCCTTGTAAATAAAGTATAAATATTGGAATACAGTGGGATTAAGAATAGTAACTGTAGTAAGAGGTGGTAGCTATGTGATGGCTTTGAAATTCCGTTATCTTTGCATGAACAACCAGGGAGACGAATAACGACCTCACATTCGGTAAAAGGTTACGTATTAGTATAGAATTTAAAATATAACAAGGAACATGTCGCAAATTATCTCCACAAAAAATTCATTTGAGATAAATCGTGTGCTTTAACGGGATTTAGGAGCTTTTTTAAAAGGCTTTCTTTTAATTATTCAATGCATCTCAAAAAGATGTACTTCTGGTGAAATCTCAGCATCAAATATTTGAAATAAAATTTTTCTTACTATATAACCGTATATTTTAAAGATGAAATAATATAAGCATCGAACAGAAAGGCTAGGTAGGTACATGAACTGCTGACACTGTTGCTAGGTGTTGTGCTGGTAATTTTGTTTTCCCCATTTGGTCCGAATTGGGTCATCGAAACAACTCGACTCGCTCGATAGCATTTTGTAAACAGTGCAGATGCGAAACACAGCACTTCAGAGCTTGGTCTTGCGTTGCAATACAGTAAATACTGCGATATAAGGGTGGTAGGTGATTCTTACTGCACCGAGGGAAAGTTTGAAAACACGAGACGCAGTCAAGGATTAGCAAACACGCTTAACACAAGTAGAGAAGAAAAACTGGTTGATAAAGCCATGTGAATGTTTCAATCATATAGAAAATTGTATGACTTGTTCGTAATTCGTCGAAGTGGGGGTAGTGAAAGAAATGTGATTGTGTTTAGTAAAAGAAAAATGAGGAGAAAAACCGTGTGAATGTTATACGTTGCACTTATATTTCAAGTGTATGGAAAATTGTATGTTGAAGGGCAAACAGAGGATACATGAATGTGCTACGTAAAAGAAAAGCGAGTAGAAAACCATTTGAAAGTAACATTGTGTAGTAAAATTGTTACCATAAAAACTTTCTCCATGAAAAAATACATATACGTGCGAATTTCGCGGTGATCGGTTTAGCGGTTTTCGAGATTAACAGTTACATATATACAAACATCCAATTTGTGTGTGTGTGTGTGTGTGTGTGTGTGTGTGTGTGTGTGTGTGTGTGTGTGTGTGTGTGTGCGTGTAAATGATGTGAATTGTCTGTAGAAGAGTGAGTAGAGAAAGAGATGTGAATGTGTTACCTAAAAGTGAGTAGAGAAAACACTGTGAATGCAATATGCAGCATTTCTATTTCAAACATACAGAAAATTGTATGACTTATTTGTAGAAGAGTGAGTAGAGAAAAATATGTGAATGTGTTACCTAAAATGAGAGGAGAAAACAGTGTGAATGTCAAACACACAGAACATTGTATGACTTATTTTAAAAGCGGGGATAAAAATGGTTTATTTTTGGGGGGGGGGGGTGTAAAATCACGTTTTTTATGGAAAATTGTTTATAGGACAGTGAGTAGAGAAAGAGATGTGAACATGTTAATTAAAAGTGAGTAGAGAAAACCTGTGAATCTAATATGTATACAAAAATGTAAACAAATCTTTAAGAGCCGTTTCTGAAACACTTGGAATATATAAGGAATAAAAAATGTTATTTTTATGTAAAAATTGGTTTTTTTCTGGAATTACACCTATATAGATGAACTTAAAGAGCAAAACCCTATCTGAATACAAAGTTTGATGGAAATTATTAGAGCCGTTTGCAAGTTACACGGAATATACTTATATATAAGAATGGCTCGTTTAAAGATATTAGATTAGATAGATTTAATATGACGTATGAAAGAAATGTGAAATACCAACCTTGAAACATACCATTTACCTTCTCATAGTGTCTTGGTTTCAATATTTCACTCTTGCTTACATAATAGGCATGCAATATTTTAGGTATAACAGAAGTATCGTATAGCCTATTTTCCAATTTTTTTTTATTTCAGAATGAACACACTCGTTCAAGTTAGCCCCATGATTACTATGGGGAATTTTGGTTTGGGCTCGGCCTACTATATAGATTCAGTGACTCTCTGTATATCTTCGATTGTGATTGCAACTAAAATTGGACCGATTCCACTGCTTTATTCTTTTAAATTATAGCATATGCAATATAGGTTATCCTGTAGGAGCCCGTCCTCACGTGGTCGATAGGCACTTGTTTGTGACTGAAGCATTGTTGTTATGAGCTTCATTTCCTTTAACTCATTGGTGACGTATGTATTGCCAACGCTGGAAAATTGAAATCAGCGGAAGTATGTGAATGTTGCCAACCAACTTGTTAATGTTATTTGTTGTTATTTATAGTTATTGTTTTGTAATTAAGTGATGTGACGTAAGTTCTTGTGCGGTGCGGTGCGGTTGTGGTTTTAATTGAAAATGAAAAATTGGACTGAGGAAGAGATTGTGGCTCATCGAAGCATATAAAAATGAAAATTACCACAACAGGCACAAGAGAAGGCGGTAAATCGAGAAGGGATACTCTCAGAGCACCCGCCTAGTAAGCGGAGGGTCTGTCGTTCAAATCCCAGCTGTGGTATTGAATTGTTAAGTTCTAGTACTACCTCTCAAACATTGCCCACACACGGTTTGTGTTTAAAAATACCAATAGTAAGTTTGTTGGCATAAATAAATAATAAACTTGAACTTGTTGCGCATTTTCACAGATGACTACACTTATCAAAGGTACAACAATCCTTATTTGAGATTGTGTAATACGGTAATTTTATTACAGATTACGCAGTATTACGCAATTGTGCAACAATAATAATGAAGTAATTAATAAAATTGAGGTTGTGTAATACAGTAATGTTATTACAGATTACGCAGTATTAACAGCAACAATATTAATAAATAATAGTACATTGTTTTGGCATTTTGTGATGCGTGATTGGTACTTTTAGCGAGTTGTACAATGTTAGGTTGGCAACAGATATTTCTGCCTTGCAGCGCCATCTTCTTCCGTTGTAGGTCAGTGACATAATAGAACTGTCAGTGAACCACGTGACGACGGTCTCCTACAGTTTTACCTGCAATATAAATAATAGATGGTAAAAATCAACAAATAGTTTGATCATATTTTATGTGTATTAATCAAAATAGGGTTAAGTTTAAGCGTGTGACCTTAAAAGTACGTAATATTGTAGGTTAAGTTGGTAGATGTGAATATGGGATAGTTCATTTAGCTGCAATGTCAACATAACCAAGCAGGGTTATGAAATCGTACTATGTCCACAAACAGTATATTACTATATGAGTATGGAGAGTGCATCATTACTGAATCGAGGAATTGTTTGAAAAGACTTAACCTAGTTTCGTCTTTTTCTTTTCCAATGTTTTGTTATCTATTTCACGCAGACACTATTATTTGCATGATCGTATCTTTCAAATGATTTATTTTTTTAAAAAGAATTAACTTCTCCATTTTGGTCTCGAGTTTCCGATAACCCAAATGATTTTTTAATAATTGGTAAGCGTTAGACAAAATATTACTATACAAAGTGTAGAGGTTGTTAAAGCACACAATTAATGCAAGAGAATTTCAAAGCCATCGCATAGTGACCAACTCTTACCGTGCATCTCAGTAAATTACATGAGTCGTATGATATTTCTGATTTAATGACTGGCGGTTTAACACATCCAATCAGAGGCTTGTATAGTTGAACACGCACCCACATTTATTTGAACACCAGGAAAGAGAATAGAATGGTCAGCCGCCGTTAAATTTTGTGCATGCCATAATTGGGGATGCTAAAATTGTATGCCTGTAATAAGTATGAATATGTCACTCAGAATTAAATAAAATTTGCCTGTTAGATTTTTTTATCAATTTGTACTGTTACAAATCGATAAAAAAATGTGTGTGTGTGCGTGTGGGATAAATCATTTTGCGTGGACGCAGACGTGTTTGTGGTAAGCTTTGCATCATTTGTGATTGTGCGTAATTTCATTGTGGCATATGGTAATTGGCAGAAACGTATTCACTTGAATAAAACATTTATCGGATTATATTTCTGTTTAAATCCCTTGCAGCTGCTGGAATATACAAACAAGGGATGCAATATGAATAGTTAATAACGGAAATATCTAGTGCGTCAAGTTTATTTGGCTTAAAATGTAGATAAAGAGGATTATGGTGTGGCGATTTCCGTTAGAAGTTCCCAGCGCTAAGTCCTATTGAGATTTAGTATACACGAAGGGCGTGAAATTGAGTGTGTGTTTTGTTTTCCAGCGGGTCGCGGGTTGCGAGTGGCTATGGCCACACCAGCAATCGGACGGCGTCGCACTGCATCCTGTCTACGTACCGCCGTCTTCCTCTTCCTGGTAACCTTCGTGTGGCTGCAACTGCACGTGGCCAGCCTCAGCGGCAGTCGCCAAGTTCCTGGCAGCGACACTCCAGAGGGAAATGATTCCGCAGCTGCCATCCTCAGTATGGTGCCACAGGTGAGAGCACACTTCTTATCGTCTTACGGGCTCTCGTAAGGGGTGAGGTATAACTACTTACCACTGACACTGCTGACAGTTGCAATACGGGGCTACAACGGGGAGGTAGATACACCTGGCCTCCTAGAAAAGCCCTGTTTTAATTTTCTTTAGTTTTATCTCCAAATTTTTATTACCTATTATGGAAAAGGTTGCAAATGTTGCTTGAAATAAGCAGAGGAAAATAAGGGGAAGCTAGTAAGGCCTCGTTAAATAATCATTATACCCTTGCATTTTACTAAATTCGCTTTCTGTAGAATAAGCGAAGTGTTATACGTACTAACTTCTGATGTATCACTCCTTCATGGTTTAAAAATAATTATTCCTATAATAACTTGAAGCGTAAGTTCTCGTGAGTCACTGCAATGATATTCGGAGAACCCTGTTGCGTCAAGTATTTATAATCCAAGCGCGGTCTTCATGCGCTACAAACTGCCGATAATCGATCACTGTAAACACTTCTGTAAGGCGCGAAAGAAAACACAAGAATGTTAGACATACGCTCTTTTATCAAATACATTTTGACTCCCCATCAAGGTTCTTACGTGTACTGCCAAATTTGAAGCTTCTTATTCGCCTTTGAAACAGTACTGTTACTCTCTCCTAAATTCTAAGAATTTCATTTCCAATCTAATTTTCAGAAGATTTTCTACGTGCATTTTTGAGCGTCCTGAACCTTCAGCTAATAGATTTCTTGTCAACCGTATTCCCGGAACTCCTAATTTCTTTAGCTGTACTTATTTTAGGCGTGGCACGTGATCTTGCTAGGATGTGCTGCAATGGCATCTTTCAAATTGATGGTGGGGGTAACGTCTCGGTTTCATAAACAAGAGACTGCTGATAATGCAAACGAGCACTGCAAATACATACGTATGCATTCCCGCGATGTTGACTGCACGGAAGTAGGAGAAAGTAATATGCAATATATTCACAAATATGAAAAATAAAATTCCGTTATGTTAACCCTAACCCTACTTTGTAAACACATCACTTTTCCAGCATCTAAATAGCATGAAAAAATGTAATTACGTAGAAATCCCAGGTCTACTCTTAACAGATCCGCTCCGATATGACCACGTAGTTAAACCGATGTAAAATAAATAGAGACAAATTAAAAATAAATAAAATAACCCGAGAACGGGAAGCAAACAGCAAATGTTACGTTTCACAATAACACAGGAACGAGAATTCATATTTTATCATATTGATAGCAAAGTGAAGGTTGAATTTGCGCATTGGGACGTCGTTTGTTTGTAACTGGCAATTCTATTTTTTAACCTGCTTCCGATTCAGTCAACATAATACAGGTTAGGAAACGCGAACCTCGATGGAGCACATGAATTTTAATGCACGTCCAATACTATCCCCCATTTCTGTCTAGCTGAACCTAACCTTTATTCCTTTATTAATAACACTATGTGACATACCCGGCGTTGTCTGTGGTTTGACGATTTATTCCTACCACTAGTACCTAGACTTAGATTTCACTTGCCCAATAGTCATTTAAAAATTATTACTGGATTCACTCAGTAATAAACTCTAAGAAAAATTATCTTATTGCTTATTTCCTTGTAGGTACAAGGGGAATATTAGAATACAGTAGGCTTTGAGCGATAGTCAAATGTTTTAAACTTTGAGATTCCGTTCTCTTTGCACGCTTAACATATAAAAAATGAATAACAACCTTTCGTTTATTTAATATAAATTACTGCTTCTGTTTTAAAGTTCTAATATAATATCCAAACAATTTATTACGTTGATCAAATAGTTTTAAAATATTTTCAAGGGAAAATAACAACGGAACTTTACTGCATTATTTATTGTGAAAGAGAAATAATTTAGTATGTTAATCATAAGGTAGTGTAAGGATATTACGTGAATAAGATAAAGGAAGGTTATAAAATTGAGGTTATGTAATTTGTCTAACCACAGTAGGTGGGTGTAACAGTTATTGTAGAAATTATCACTGCGCTTATTGTATCAAAACAATGTTCGTCACTCGGCAAGAGAATGTGGGGCAAGTTCAATCGCTACCTGTCCTGTCATGCCCATGTCTTGATCACCCGGCTGGGAGGCACTCGCGGCGACCCGCCTAATCCACTGGAGAGTGGCTGAGCCATTATTTTGTTGGCCATGTCTGCTCTTTTCAATATTATTGCTCCTAATGGAAGTGGCGTGTGGCCATAGATTATCACAACCGCCTCAGGTGTGAGCTAAGCTCATGCAGGAACCTTCCGAGTGTACCACAAGCTTCAAAGTGAATAACATAATCAATAACATACAATATGAAAAATCACCCAATCTTTATAAATGACATAAAAGGCGTTGTACCAAGCAAACAACGGCTCGGCACTTAAAATGGTGTAGCTCGGCCAAATGGCAGTAGGTGGCGTGAAATCCCGCATCGTGATCGTGTGTTGTTCAGAAGCCGGCAGTGCATGGAGAAACAAATGCAAGAGTTCTTTCTCTATACACGCAAAATGAGCATAAAGTTTATAGTTTGTGATCTCTTGCGTTACGTGACTCGTGTGAATGCTTCCAATAAACATGTGTTTATGCTGCGTCTGCTCTTGTTTTTCGTTGCAAATGCGGCCTTTCTCTATCCGCACCCAGGGACGGTATTTTGGATCCATATTGTGCATATTATACTTTGGCTAACGTGCATTATGTTGGTAAATTGAATGCTGGTAATAAATAACTGAATAAACAGACCGACATTTAAATAAATGAATGAGTAAATAAGTAAACGAGTAAATAAATTTGAGACACAGGATGTCCCAGAAAAACACCGACAACTCTTAGTATAATGAATTCAAGACTCAAATGTTAACCTGTTTTGATGTAACCATTTAGCTTATATAGGTAGGTACCATGCATGTTTATTGTGTTTAAATGCAGAAACATTGAGCGCGTAATTTACTTCCAAACTACCACACAGTAAATTACAGCAGGATTTTACTTCCGAAGTTAAACAGTAGGTACATTAGAATCATGGTAGTAATAAAACGGCGCATTCATTATTACCTTTGCATACTTGCCAACTTTTACGATTTGACCGTAAAATGTATGACTTCACTCCCAAGGAGACGTTTTAACGGCTTTGTGGGCAAGATTGAAAGCGTTGGTTAGATTTTCACCACCGACATGAGAAAACCGTACATTTTATTGCATTATACCTTGATAGCCGAGTGTAGCGCACAAATTGGTGTAAATATATACACAGTTATGATAATCTGCGTGTCTACCCTTCATTACGATCATACTCCCTCCAATTGTCTTATTGCGTATTTTGTTTTGAATATCTACAAAGGAAATATAATAGGCTGAAACGATAGTCAAATCTTTTAAGAGCTGAAATTCCATTCACTTTGCTTGGCAGAAAGAGAGGAATAACGTCTTCATTTGAGAAAAGTATTGGCGATCTCAAATTAATAACAAGGAGTATCTCGGAAATGGGTAATTCCCCCCCCCCCCCGCAAAAAAAAAAAAAAAAAAAAAAAAAAAAAAAAAAGGATCGTCTTCTTTTTTGCAGTTTACCAGTAATGCAAAAACCACTCAGATTGCAGAGAGTTTCCGAGGACATTTCCACATTCAAGATATACCTGCGTTTTGTTTGGTATTGTGGTGGCTATTTAAACGAATCGGCTGGGACAGAGTCAGTTTGATTTTTTTAGTGAATAGAATTGTCAGAGCGAACTTTGCCATGTTGAGTAGTGTTTGTGGCAAGCTTACAATGTAACAGTACATCTGAGAGTTACAAGGCCACGTGTTGTGAATTTGGTTCAGTTTTAAGGGAAATAAAATGTAACTGAACTTGTCATTTGTCAGAGTACTTTAATCAGGAAAACACACGTGGGCCCTTTTATTCAGAGGGCCTAAAAACAGCGTTTCCAGTGAAATCTCCGTATCAAATTTGTGGTTGCAGTTCAATATCTTCTTTATCTGCCAATTGAAGGTAGAAAAAAAGTAGATCTTGCTAAAACACATAGTTTATGTCGAAATAAACTTTTTTGTAGAGTGAACCATTTCGGAGATATTCCTTGCTATGTGTGTGTGTTTCAGAAAGCTTAGAACATTCGTGAAATGGATCATCGTTAATCATTTTTTTATATGTTAAGTGTGCAAAGACAACAGAATGTCAAACATTTGACTATCGTACAAACCCTACTGTATTCTAATATTCCCCTTGCACCTACAAGGAAATAAGCAATAAGATAATTTGTACAAATGTTTATCTCAACTAACACGAAGAAGATACAGGAATAAGAGTTTGTAAGAATGGTTAGTACACGAGTAGAGAAAGTCATGTGAGTGCAACACATCAGATTTCTTTAAAATGAAACTGCTGTAGTTGTAATGGTAAACTAATAATTTGTTGACAGGTTTTGCACAAATTCTTGACACCGAAGCCAAGAAATGCATCAACAGCAGTAAGTAATTCGAGCGATACCAACAATGCAGGAGGTGCTAATGGTCCTGGAGGGGGCTGGAGAGGAGGAACTGGTGCAGGACCTGCACCTATCAATATTTCTGATATCCGCCGCAACATTGAACGCTACAATGAGATGCAGACAGTGCTGAATGAAGACATGTTTGGTCCAGTGCAGAACGACTCCCTCATCATCGTGGTCCAGGTATTGTGTGTGTGCATATTCACAACACCAGTATGTTTGTGTATTAGAATATAGTGAGGCATTTCATGTGATCGTTAATGACTTTGAAGCTTCACGTTCAATGTTAGATAAGGAACATTCTAGTTCAGTTTTAACAGAAAATAAACTAGATGAAATTGTTTTAGAACAGGCATGGGGAAAAGGGGTGATTACAAACAAGGTAAGCTTCAAGGCATGCTGTGGTAGAACCGAATAGAAGAGTCATCTATTGATTTTGTGATTAAGTGATTATGCTACATACATTTTCTTTTGGCATAGCAAACACATTACTTCATTTTTACTAGGAACACAAAAGTACTTATGTTTCCATTCGGCTTTGAAGCATTTTTTTACCTTGTTATGTGACATGATTCTACCACTGACACAATGTGAGAGACTGACCTGTTCTCTAGGATAGATAGATAACAGCGGGTAGCTGACCGTGTGTAGCGGAGTGGATGGGGTTAAAAGTATGATGTAGGGGAAATTACACAATGTGTCACTTCTCCCCATCTATGCTTTAGAGTGATCCCTTCAAAAACTGCTAAAGAAACTAGTTCAACAAATTAACATGAACACAGCCAATATTGGGCTTCAGAAAAACCTCTGATATTGCGTGAAATGCTTCACTATGACCTGAAAATTGGAGTGTGGTATGATATGTGCTAGAAGAATAATAGGACCCTTTTTTCATATATAAGGGCAATCAATCATAGTTGATTGTTCTAATACACACAAACCTTGTGCAGATAAACTCTGAAAGGTAAAATTCAGAAATGAAAAATTCAATGCCATGTCGGGATTTGAGCCACAGATATTCTGCTGTCTATGCAGCTGTTCTTAAACACTGAGTTACCATAGCAACATATCGGCATGGCTTTCAGCTTCCCACAGAAACATATTGGCAAATTGCAATCTCTTTTTATGCATCACATCAAATCTTTTTCATTTATGAAATGTTTGGAATAATTTTCTTAAAAATATATATACCTGTATGCTTTCGAATTTAATGCATTTTTTTCAGGATGTAGAAAGACAATGTACAGAAAATTGTAGTACTATAGAAAGGAAGTATCAAACTAAGTATTTTGAGGTTAGGAGCATGATATCACAGATGGAGTTTTAATAACAGGAGCTTTATGAAGCATCTTCATTTGTCAATCAACATGAAATGTGATGTGGTGTCAGTCTGTCTGTCTCACATTCAAGAAGCCTGCCATTTGAATCTCGGTTAGAATGAGTTATCAACATAAGATTTGTTGTGACATTTTCCCTTACCTGAGAAGACAAATGTTGGATAATTTTAGGCCCTATGGACCTCAGGCTCCTATGAGCATCATTTCAATAGTTTCGTTCATTCATCCATCCTTCAATATGACATTACATAGGAGGGTATTAATATAAAAAAAATAAATAAATAAAAGAAATGCAGCTAGCATGACAAGTGCATACATATTGTCTTAACTTTTGGTATGCAATAATAAACTAGCCATTATATTACATACTGTACCATCCAGTAGCCTTCACATCAGACAAACCTTGTCGGTCTGGCTGCCTACTGATCCCAAGGGTGTGGGTTCAAATCTGGCCCAGACCAATGGTTTGTAAGTGTGCTTAAAAACATCAGCTCCATGTCAATGGATTTACTGGCATGTAAAAGAATTCCTGCGGGGCAAAATTCCGGCACACCGGCGATGCTGATGTGATCCTGGCAATTGACAGCATTGTTACACAACAATATAATTAATTAATTAATCAGACTCACCTAGTATAGTTTGGCGAAAAGTCAGCTTTCAAGTTCCTTACAAAGTGACCGCTTTATTTATGTGTCAAGCTACTGCAAATCTAGAATCAAAGAAGCTGAGATGGAAACACAGATCGGCCCAACTATAACAGTGACTGGTGCATTTTGTTTACATCTGACATGTTGCAAACATGTACAACATTATCAGTAAATACTTAAACACAAATTTTAATTACATCAGAAGATGTAATGGTTTCACAACTTGGAACTGTGCAGTAGAAAAAAGCTTCTATGATCTTTGTTCTTAACCTCAAATACTTATTCTGCTACTTGCTTTCTACCCCACATTTTTCTGCACCAAGTATATTACGAGGGGTGTTTGGAAATTATTTACATTAGTAGTTTTTTATAGCTTATTTATTAACAAAAGTTATTCAGTGTACATGGGATGTCTCAACATATTCTCTCCTAACGTCAATACACTGCTGCCACCTTCCTGGCAACTTCATTATTGTATCATGGAACCATTGTTTGGGGGTACTCGCACTTGCTCATGGACAGGTGTCAGCAATTCCTTATTGTTGCCAAATTTTACCTTGTAGCACGTCCTTCATGTGGTCGAACAAAGACTTCCTTCTACAATTACTACCTAGTGTCTGCGTGGTGTATTAGCAACAGAGTGGCGTACCTGTAGATGGTATATTTTTAAACAACACAATTGTAAATCATTTCCAAACGCCCCTCATATATGAAGGTTCAGTTTTTAAATTTTGAATGAACTTTAATAATAAAAAAATACTTGCTTGATCAGTTTTTTTATTATTGAAGAGTATCTAGCTTATTCACATTGAAAGTCAAATCAAACAAAAGACAGCTAATTTTACCTTACGATGACTAATTTTACCTAAACCTATATGTTAATTTATACTTTGTATGTTATATGTGATTTTATTTTGTATGCCTTCAAAATGGCAGGTCCTATGACATAGTTTAATGCACACTGTATGATTAGGAAGGACGAATAAACTGAGCTGAACTGAACTAGTATTTCCATGCATCAGATGTTTGCTTACTCTGACCGTTTATTTATTACAGGTCCACACTCGTATCATCTACCTGCGACACCTTATTGTGAGCCTTGCTCAGGCACGTGATATAGACTCGGTGTTGCTGGTATTCAGCCACGACTACTACGACGAGGAGATAAATGAGCTGGTGCAGAGTGTCGACTTTTGCAAAGTCATGCAGATATTCTATCCATTCTCCATACAAACACACCCAAGGGAATTTCCTGGAGAGTCGCCAGGGGATTGTCCTCGAAACATTAAGAAAGAGCAGTAAGAGCATTTTATTAATATTCAGTGGAGTATACAGAAAGTTGTGTTCTGACAAAGTATTCCTATTGGTCTTATACACTGATAAAACAGACAGCGAGATTCATATACATAGATGAACCTAACCTAGGGTAGAATAGTACATACAAAGTCTGATACACCGTAAAATACCAGGCTAACTCGGCAAGTAATGGCATTTGATTTTAACAAATTAAAAAAGAAAAAAACTTTTTCAGAAAATATCTGATGTGTTACTTCACATAACTTTCTCTACCTGTTGTTCTACAAACTATACCTGTAAAAGCTTATTCTTTCATCTGTTTTGTATTAATGAAGATAAAAATTTATAAAAATGATTTTATTACACATTTTCTTGTAGGCACAACAGGAATATGAGAATACAGTAAACTTAAGTGATGGGCAAATCTTTTAAGAGTTGGACACTATGTGATGCCTTTTGAAATTCCTTTATCTTTACATACCAGGGAAGAAAAAAAGCAACTACTTTCCTTTTGAGTTAAGTATAAGTATTCAAAAATTCAAACCAATAAGGAACATCTCAGAAATGTATAACTCCATACAAAAAATGTATTTGACATAAATTGTGCTTTAATAACGTCTAGAGTTTTTGTGCAGTAAGATTTTGTCTATCTCTTATGGTTCACCAGTTATGCAAAAAGTCACCTAGAGTGAAGAGGACTTCAGAAAATATTCCCAGAAAATTCAAGATATACATTTTATTTGTCATGAAAATATCACAAACATTTGGTAATTAAATCACCATTGTTACAGCTATTTTTGAGAAAATGAATTTTTTGAAAACTTATCTCTGTAAAGGGTAGTTTTGGATGGAAGGATGTTTTTAAAAATCTTTGTCATATCCTTCAAACATACTGAATTTAAATACTAAGTTTGTTACATAACAGACGTTTTGAATTTGTTATCCTGTTCACCAACGGACACATGCACATGCTGTTTTTGGAATCAGAGTGTTGCAAAACGTATATCGGGTGTCCCAAAATGAGAATGACGAACTTTGGGAGCTTATAGATAACCTTATTTTAAACACTTTTTGTTACGGAAAGTTTTTTGCTGCAGTGCCTCGTTTCAGTGCTAGACAAGTTAATGTGTTAGATGACTGCCTCCCACCCAGTTTAAGTATTTATGGTAAAATCAACAATGAAAATTAGTATTGCATTTATCTTAGTAAGGCACGCAATCTTAATCCAAGAAACAAATACAGAACACAAAAACAAAACACAAACATCGCATTGTTTATGATTAATTACAGCTTTTCTATTCAAAATTAGACTGACACACTTTTAAACCAAAGAAATGGCTGGTGTCTTTGCGAGAGTATGGCAGAATAGGGCACGTCGATGTACTCTGTGTTAATCGCGATGGGCGTGCATTCCAACATTTGCTTTGAATTGTAAAGCTGTGATAACAATGAAAGTTTGTGTTTTGTTTTTGTGTTCTGTGTTTGTTTCTTGGATTAAGATTGTGTGCCTTACTAACAATAAGATAAATGCAATACTAATTTTCATTGTTGATTTTGCCGTAAACTTAAACTGAGTCGGAGGCAGTAAGTAATTACATTAGCTCGTCTAGCGCTTAAACGAAGCACCGCAGCAAAAAACTTTCCTTAGTAAAGAGTGTTTAAAGTAATGTTGTCTATCCGCTTCCAAAGTTTGTTGGCCTAATTTTGGGACACTGTACATCTGGTGAAATCTGAATATTGAGTCTTTTGGTGAAATATAATTCTTCCTCTGCTTACTGTAAGTAGGCAATAGAGGAAGTAATAGGCTTATTTTACACACCCCTTGACTGCCTTAAATACATATATTGGCATCAAAAGCAACCTCTCTTGCTGTCAATAATACTGGCTATTAGGTATATAAGTACAGATATTTTGATAATGGGTACTCCAGTATGTATCCACTTTGTGTGTTGGTTGTTTTTCTCTTCGTCTAATAGTTTTCTCACAAACACATCACAAAGTTTACTACCAGATGTAACCTGCAGCAAAATGAACGTCTCCCATATATATCTCTATTGCTTCACCTCTCAATGTGTGCCCTACTGGCCTAGGTAAGGTGAGGTCATTGGTTTTGTAGAAAGCATTGGAACTTGTTGCTGGTACACCATTCATTATCACAAGACCATCATGCATTTTGTGCCATGCCTGTTGAGAGATCTTAACCAACCTGAAAACATATTACTCTTAATGAGTAAAATTATTGTTCACAAATAAAGCAAATATGGATGTAATATTCATTACTCTGTTCTCAATTACCAGAAAAAGTATCTGCACTTATACCCATAATATCCTATATATTTGCTTTTAAATTCGCAGCTGAAGTTTATACTGAAGTTGATATTATGGTGTTCTTTTTTTTTCAGAGCCAAAGAAATGTTATGTAACAATGCACTCCATCCAGATCTGTATGGGCACTATCGTGAGGCAAAGTTCACACAAACAAAACATCACTGGTGGTGGAAAGCAAACAGAGTATTCAATCAGCTGGAAGTGACTCGTAACCATACAGGTAGGGGCACAATATTGTTGCTTTTTTAATTCTGTTCATGATCATTCACTTCCCTTTGGACATTTTCTGCAATTTTTACTTACTAACTTGCATGTTAATATTGTTTTTGAAAGTATAATTTTCTTCAAACACATTAACACTGTAGCAGTTCTTTTTATTGGCCAAAAGGCTCTTTAATTCAGGGTCGTACTTAGCATGTAACAGATAAAGATGGCGAAGGCTAATGTTATTGCAATTAAAACCTGTATTCTGCCAAAAGAAATTTTATTTATACCCTTTGCTGTCGCCAAATGAGGCAAACGCAAGTTACCTGCCACATGGGCAGAGCGTGACGTCATTGCATGAGTACAGTGACAGCACAAAACAACTGGGCTCACTGCATACAGCACATAGTGTCACTAGTTGCACATACTGAGTAAAATGCAAATGGTGACAGCATTGAATTTAAGTTGTGTAATGTTATTTACAATATTGATGCATCAACTGTACCTGGCCTTCTCTGTGCTGTGATCATGTGACAGACTGACCTCTCTCACTTCCTATAGTCCATACTCCACAACCTGTATGAAGGTCCACTCCCTATTTATTTATGTTCGGATAGCGTATGTTTACAAATCGTCACACTCTTTTAAATGTATTTTCTGAAGATAATATCCAAAACTGTTCAGATGTCTTGATAAAATTTGCTTTCATATATGACTTTTATGCAAAGTTCAAAATGGTATCACTTGTAACTATAAGTATTGGTTATTTCTTTCACTACACAATCTCTATCGTGTATCTCAATCTCTATCTATGTGAAAATACATAATTACTCCCATAAGTCACCAATGGCTGATAATAAAAATTTGTAAACACAATTAAGTGGTGGCACTTCAAAATTCATTACATGGTCCTTATTTTTCAAAACGATTACCTTTTCTCACACAATTAAATCTATGGGTCTATTTAATTGATTTAATAATTTCACCGGTTTATTTCATGATCAAATCACCAAAAATGATCAGCTACAGCTGATTTATCAATCTGTTTATAGTTAATATTTCTGAAATGTTCCTTTATTCTGGTTTCCAAATGGCATTTGGTTTTACCAATATAAACCCTGTCACAATCCAAATAACTAAATTGATAAAAGCCAGATTTTTTATAATTTGGAATTATATTCTTTTAAGAAAAATTCAGCAAATTTTTTGAGAAACCAAAGTTATGCCATGTTCTTTAAAAAACAATTACAAATTTCACTGGTCTACAAAAATTAACTTTTTCTCTTTCACAAGAATTAAAATAACAGATTCTAAAAGTATTTTTCGTGCTGAATTCAAATATAATTACAGTTTGTCCGCATCGGGCAGGAGTTTTGTGTGATATTCATTTGAATTTTTATAATATTCTAAAAAATCCGTAACTAGCTATCTAACTCAAAATTATAACTACTGATTCTGACTTACTTAGAAAGTGGTAGATAGTGATTTTCGGGTATATTTTGCATCTGGAACGTCTCTCATTTTAGTCCAACAGTAGTCAGCCAGCATATTGGAACTCCACTTGCCTTGGTACCTCTTCTCTATCGTAGAAATTTGCTGATGAAAACGCTCACCGTGTTCATCGCTGACAGCTCCAAGGTTTTCGGGGAAGAAGTCCAAGTGAGAGTCCAAGAAGTGAATTTTTAAAGAAATGTTGCATCCCATAGCTTTATAAGAATGCAGAAGATCAGCCACTATGTCACGATAGTTTTCTGCTTTATGGTTTCCAAGAAAATTGCAACATAAACTTTTGAAAGACTGCCAGGCTGCTCTCTCCAGTGGATTTAACAGTCCCTCGAAATGTTCATCAGCCATTACTGATCGGATTTGTGGTCCTATAAAAACTCCTTCTTTCAATTTAGCATCACTGACTTTGGGGAATTTCGATTTCAAGTACAAGAATCCATCAGAAAGTTTATCCATAGCTTTGACGAAATTTTTCATAACTCCTAACTTAATATGCAATGGAGGTAAAAATATTTTTTCAGGATTCACTAAAGGGACACATGCCACATTTTTCTGGCCAGGGAGAAGAGATTCACGTTTTGGCCATGACTTTCTAACGTAGTGAGACTTCTTATCTCTGCTGTCCCACTCGCACAAAAAACAGCAAAATTTGGTGAACCCAAGTTGCAAACCAAGCAATAAAGCAATGACCTTTAAATCACCACAGATATTCCATTCATATTTTCCATATTGTATTTTCTCTAAAATTAGTTTCATATTTTGATATGTCTCTTTCATAGCGCCATGTGCTACTGGTATTGATGGAAGTTCATTGCCAATATGTAGCAGCACAGCCTTCAAACTTACTTTAGAGGAGTCTATGAACAATCGCCACTCATCTGGTCGGTGTTGATGCCCAAGAGTTTCCATAAGTGAACAAATATTATTACAAAACACAACACCATATTCTTCAGAGAAGTATTCTTTGAAAACACTATGGCGGCTACGATAACTACTTATTCTTACATCTTTTTGGAGTAAATTCCACCCTTTGAGTCTGGAAGTTGAAACTTCAGCTTGCAGTTTAGACAGATTTAAATCCCAAATCAGGTCATTAAGGTCTTGCTGATTGGGAAAGTATGGTTCTGATGAACAGCTACTGGCTTCATATGTAAGATCATTTTTATTTTCATCTGAATCATTTTGAGTTTCAGTTAGGTCAGAATCAGAGTTATCACTTAAGGTTGTATCTACATATACTGGTACGGGCAACTCTTCACTGTGTAAGACAGGTCTCAATGCAGATTGCAAATTCGGATACTTAACTGTATATTTTGTTTTAGATGTGATTCCTTTAATATTTGTCAAACAAAAATAACAGTCAGTTGAATGATGCTTCGGTTCCCTCCAAATCATGGGAATTGCAAATGGCATATGATGTGTACCATTTTGCCACCCAGTCAGCAGTCTAACACACGAAACACAGCATGTATTTGGGGCCCAGCTCTTATCAAAATCACCAACTTGACAGCCAAAGTAAAGATGATAACACTTCTTTACAAGTGGGGTCATATTTCGCCTCTGAGACTTGAAGGTCAGCTCACCACAAATATAGCAGAAATTATCTGCATGATTTACACACTTTCTTGGCATGATGAAAACATTAAGCACTGAAATACAACATGCACAACATACACAATACACTTCTAAATAGAAAGGAAGGAAATATTTCACTAGTGAACAATGTCACAGTCAGCTCAATACTGACACATCACAATGCCAGACAGGTCTGAGCATGTCTAAACATGAATGAACCTGCACAGTCTTGTTTTGTGGTGCTTCAGCGTGATATGACAAATAATTTCAATAAATACGGCTTGAGTAAAATAGCTACATATGAGGTAAAGGTTCCTATGACGGGTCAAAGAAAACGCTAAAATCATATTTTGAAAAGTAGCTTTCACAGAAAAACTATGCCTGATGGGAAAATTCTGACTACATATCTGAATTCAGAATGAAAAAATGCACTAGATTCTCTATTCAGATTTCTTGTGAAAAAAATCTTGTCGACCAGTGTTTTTATTAGCCCAAGGACGGTAAGTAAATTTTTTATAATTACAATCATTTTTTATTTTCCTGAGGGTAGAAACTTCTCTTATAAATTCTGTATTAAAACCATTAACTACCACAGTCTTGATATGTTAAATTCTTTCTTGTTAAGGGGTATATTTATTAACCTATAAATTAAACTATTAAAAACAGCAAATTTGTGTAAAAAAAGGATTTAAACTTTTATTTTTGTGTATTTATCAGTATGAGTAGGTTTTTTAAAACATACGTAAAAAATTTGTGAAAATCACATTAATTCAACGGGCTTTTCTTTAGTATTAACATTTCTGTCACGTGTGTGTTCAGGTATGGTTTTATTCCTTGAAGAGGATCATTATGTAGCTACAGATTTCATCCACGTGCTTCGTCTGATGGAAAGGACCTGTCGAACAAGCTGTGAAAAATGCAACATCCTTTCCCTTGGAACATATCTTAAGACTTACAACTATTACGGGGACTCCAAAAAGGTATGAACATGATATTTTTCAAGATTTCGGAGGTTAACTTTCCTCCAAATGCGTTCCTGAAAATTATAAATGTAAGTTTTGTTTAGTGTAATTGATTATAACAACACTGTTTTCAAACTTCTGAGAAAGGAAGATAATTAGTAAATATCTTGGAATTTAAAAAGAATGTGGAACAATAATGTACTTTTTATTTAATAAGAATATAAACTACATTACAAGAAATGCATGTACTTACCTCACTTTTGTTGCATGTCTTGGAAGTTAAAACTGATAGAGTGAAATAATGTTACAGCAATTATTTTTTTAAAAAACGATCAACCATGTTATTACGAGGGCTGATCAACAAAGACTGAGACAAAGAGTTTTTCCTGTAGCTTTCGTGATAGTTTCATATCTGTAACATAAATATTTGAAAAGAGCGGGTTTTTATATATGTCGGTAGGCGGCAGCACTCTCGTATTGATAGGTTGGCAGTAATGCTCTATTTTGTAGACCACACGTGCATTTCGCATACCAGGCACTGGAGGTGACGCGAGAGGAGCAGTACAGCGTTTAAACCATACAGCCACCAAAAATTATGAAAAGCAGAAGCAAGCGTACAATGAAGATGCACTACCTTGTGCAACAGTGTTTAGGTGGTTCAAGGACTTCAAAGAAGGCCGACTTGTCAGTGTTAAGCAAGGTGGGGCTGGTGTTTGGGCTTCTGCTGTGACTGAAGTCAACATCAACACAGCTGCTGTGATTGTCCAAGAGGATCGGCGTATAACATTACATAACCTCAGTGAAGTGTTGAGAATTTCATATGGCAGTATGTTTACAATTGTGCACAACCATCTCCATATGACCCGAGTTTGTGTTCGTTGGGTGCCACGTCTGTTGACTCCTGAACAAAAGGCTGTGCGAATGGAGACAAGCCGTGAAGTGCTGCGTCTGTTTGCTGATGGAGAGGATGCATTTTTTAAATCGATATCACCGGTCATGGCTGCATCATTATGATCCTGAAGGAAAACAAGCCAGCATAGTGTGGAAATCGCGAGGTTCTCCAACACCAAAAAAAGGCAAAAATTGTTCCATCTGCAGGGAAAGTGATGATCCCATTTTTTTTCTGTAATGGAATGATTTACCAGCATGCAGTTCCCCCTCATACTACTGTTACAGCAGCATACTACACGTCAGTATTGGCTACACTGAGGAAGCACATTGCAAAGAAACGACCAGGGCTTTCTCGGACTGGGTGGCGACTTCATCATGACAATGCACGGCCTCACGTCACAAATCAAGTCATGCAGTTTCTGGCTCGATTCAACATTACCTGTGTACCACATCCACCTTATAGCCCCAATCTTGCACCCTGTGACCTTTTTATTCCCATCACTAAAGGCAAAGCTTAGGAGTATTCGATTTGAGAACTCTGAAGCAGTGCTCAAGAAAAGTGAGGCAATTCTCAAGGACCTGGCAAAGAATGGTCTGCAGCACGTGTTCAAGGACTGGCAGAGATGCTATAAAAAGTGCATTGAAGTAGGAGGGGACTAGTTTGTAAAAGATCGTGTAAGCATTGAATTGGAGTAATAAACATGTGTGAAAAAATCAGTCTCAGTCTTTGTTGATCAGCCCTCGTAGTATCAAAGATACACAATAGCACTTAGAGGCCATTTTTTTACATGCTAAAATTTAATTTTGTTGTCTTCAATAGTTCATAAGAAAATAGGTAATTTGTAATGGATGATCCAAAAGACTCCAAACCGGCTGCACTGTGTTCTGCCTGTATGTGTGCTTGGCACTTGTCGCCAACTGTTGCTGTCACAGAACAGCGCAGATGAAACCATACAACATTTTTAAAAGTACTTTTAAGGGCTTTACTTATGAATGTTATTAAAGGAGATGCTGAAACTGTCCACCGTCATTGTCCATACATTTTTAGAACCTCTTTAGGAAATTATCCATCACTCGCCATGGTTCATGTTGAGAAATGTTGGCAACTTCCTGGCAGATATTTTTTTTTAACTCTTTCAGGGTGTGTTGGTTTGTTTTGTACACTTCATGGTTTAAGTTTCCCTAAAGACAGAAATTACAGGGCGTTAGGTTAAGGGACCAAGGGTCCACAAATCACATTTTTAATTGTTCTCATTGAAAGATTGGCTGTATGAGCTGTTGTAGAGTCTTGCTGAAAAAAGGCAAAATCATAGTCCCTGTCGGTTAATTCTGTAAAAGCAAGGGGACAAAATTACATTCACGTATGTATGGGCATCAACTTTTAGCTTAAAAAAAAGTTTACCTATAGCTCTTTCTCCACTAATGGCATACCATATACCAATTTTTTTGTCATGAAGGGGTATTTCATGAACAATATTAGGTTTCTCAGAGCTCCAATAAAGATTATTTTGTCTACACACATATCCATGAAGGTTAAACCAAGCCTCGTTCGTGAAAAATATTAAATGCTAGTCAATTTCAACATTGTATACACTATTGAGAGGTCTCTCACAAAATGTGCGCCTAATTACAGGATCACCTGGTTGAAGAGCATGTGCCACAGTTATTTTATATGGTTTTAACTTCAGCAATTTAGTAGCTCTTTGCAAAGAGCCATAAGGAATGTCTCCCTGTTGTGAAAGATGCCTAAGCGATTTTTTGGGGGGAATTCCTCAAATGATGACCGATGTCGTCTAATACTTCTTCGGTAAGAAGATTTCTGAGCCTGAACACTTCCTGTGGCCTGAAATTTATTGTAAAGTTTATGGATTGTTGTACGGCCTGGAACTTTTAAATCTGGAGATATTTCTGCAAATTGCGCTTTCACTTGGCGAGCTGACTGAGTTAACACATACAAATCATAAATAAACACACACTGTGCAGTGGAAAACAAATGCTGGGCCATACATTTTGTGACTAAATACAGGACAAAACAATCAAGCACACTGTTAATAGCTTAATCACACGTTATCAAGTCAGCTCAATACTGCACTTTCAGAGCAGAGAAAAACAAGTCAACCGCGTGACCTTGTGTACAGCAGCTGCATTTTATTGTGTTTTTGTGTGAACAGGTGGAAAACACTGCACAGCGGTTCAGATGTTTTTGGATCTCTCTGTATCAGAAAATGTAATTCACAGAAAATGAAAGAATTGAGAAAACAAACTCATTATCCCCTTGTGGATGGTCTAATGCATCAAAATAAATAGAATGAATAGCAAGGCCAATTAGTAGCATTATTATTTCACAAATTAAAACTACCTTCTCAAGAAGATAATGAAAAAGTTCTCCTTATGGTCAAAGATAGGCATTGCAGCATCTTAACAGATGAATGTTCTAACTATTTTTGGAAAATGTTGACTATTTTTTCCTGCATATTCTGCAGTTCTGATAATCTCTGGGTATTCAATTTACATACTTCGTCTTAAAAATTGCCTTACAAGTAAAAATTGCAGGATGAGAGGTCTGGGAATCACATGGACCATACCCTATACTGACAGCTCTATCACCAAAAATGTCAACAAAAGAAGTCTTAGCTGTAGTCCCATCTTGCTGAAATGCACTGTGCATTCTCTCTTCACTGAGGGAAAAACTGCTCTAAAATTAACGTTTAGTACCATGCAGCATTAATTGTTTTGCGAAAGAAACCATGGCAGTTATTTTGGTCTAATCACAGCACACCAAGGAACATGTAATGGACTGTGGTGTTTCAATCATAACTGTGACCCAGGTGCCACTAAAAGGGTTGCCACTTTCTTATGGCACAACATTTGCAAACAAAGAAACCACATGGCTTGAACACAAAAGCCACTGCACATAACAGCAGTACCAATTTATAAAGCAAAACTTCCCTATAAAACGTACAGAGTTCATTTAAAACTTAACAGTGCATGGCATTTCACCTGTGTGCAATTGGGTGTACTACAGCCAGCTTTACTTCTACATAAACTCTGCATGTAAAGCATGTATAACACTCTTATCCTATAGAAGATGCTGGCATTGTTGTCCCTCCTTAGCTAAACAAGCATTATATCAGGAGAACACATTCTGATTCACACAGTTCATTTGGGCCACTGTAAGGTTTCTGATTTCATTCCTGATATTTTGTTTTAGTTTCTCCAATGTATGAGGATTTGTCTCATAAACTCTTGCTTGTGTGTGAAAGAGATAGACATAGTAGCATGTGCACAGTGTAAGAATAGTGTTTCACTGTGCGTCTTACAGAGAGCTACTAAATGGAATTTTAGATAAAAATTAAGTAACATTTGGCTAATAATTCAACTTAGTAAATAGCAAATGGATTGATTTATTTCAAATGCTGCAGCAGCAACTCTGGGTACTTTTGAAAATCAAGTTTGCACCTTTTTGCCTCTCTAGTTCCTTTTCAAAAACTCATTGACTCTATAAATAGCTTGTTGTGCTTAACTATGTGAAATACAGTGTTTTTTTCCTCTTCTATCACTAATACAATCTCTTGTTTTATTTAGCAACATGTTACAAACTTCTACAAATTCACAGAACTGCACATTATCTGCCTGTTCTGTCCCCTGGTCAGAGTAATTAGGAGGAAGCATAACGGTACACTTGTTCACAAAGGTTATTCACACCTCTGTTAACAACTCAAGGTCTGCTTCGGTTCTGACAAAACACATGTTAATGTAATCACATACAAATACTAAATAGCTGAAGCTTAAATTATGTTCTTGTTTCATACATACTCGCATGACCATTCTGTTTATATCTGACATAAGTTTTAAGCTTATAATAAATTAACGTCCAAGCGTTAGTCTAGTAGTTACTAAGAGAGACTAAGCTATAGTAATTCTGGCATAAGGTAGCCACTTAACATCAACACCACTAATGTATTAGTCCGTACAGCATGTGGGGAAATGCATGTGACTTTGCACACTATCAGTAGCGAGAGATATTTGTCATTTATGTGTTAAGTGAGATCGGGTATAATATCTACTAAAAGAGCTTCCATTTAAAAGAGCTTTAATTTTGGTGCCTATGCATTTACAATCATGCATGACGCCTATTAAATGCAACAATTTAACATTTAGAAAGTTAAACACATGCATGTGTACTTAAAAAATCAGACTGGTGTTTCATTTTCTAAAAAGAACTTGCACACTTTAGGCCGATTGGCACCTTAAAAAAATCATCTACCTTATTTTACACTGTTTTACACTTTTTTCTCTTTGTACACAGAACTTTAAGACAGCCAGTTTCTTTGAACTCCTTGCAAGCATACACAATGCTGGTTTCTGATAAACCGGTATATTCTGAGGTTAAGTTTACTAAATCATTCACAAGTACACATGGATGGTGCTCCATTAGCTTGTGAAATACATTTAACATGATTTGTTTTTCACCACTTTTTAAGTTTTCCCTTAGCGTGTTTTCTGCAACTCTTAGCACTCATTGTTTATGCGGTTATGTTATTGCAACTCATAAGTTAGCCACCATATTCCTTACTGGCTGTTCACAAGTTCACAATTTAAAAAAGACTCAATTCTTAGTCAGTGGCGTTTTTCCTGTTCTCAAATGAAGCTTATAAGTTTAGTATGTTACAAGGGAAACATTAATCATAATTGTGAACAGATTTTAAAAAGCAATAACATTAAAAAGCAGAGTGCTTCAGTCAGGCTATGAGCATTTATATATTAAAAGTAGCCTGTTTATTTTAGCAGCACTATAGTTCTCATAAGGCAATGCTGCAGATCTATGATTTGCTTCAGCTGGGGAGCCTCCGAAGGTCATATGCAGGAGTTTGATGCAAACCTAGGTAGCTACTGCAGTTGAGGGGAGTGTCTACTGTGGAGAACTCTTCCCCAGGCCTGCCTTTACAAAGCTTTTGTGGAAGTTAGTATTGTGATGAAATGGCACATTTGAGTGGTGTGTACACATTTTCTCTTAAAAAGCGTAATATTATGTACATATTTCTCTCAGTTCAATTCAGTCCACCAAAGTGACCATTGCTACAGTTTCTGCCTGCTTATTAATTAAAGTACAGAAATAACTTATATTTATGAAGAAAGATATTTATGATACAAGTTAAAAAGAAACCAGCTTACCATCCTGCTTATTGAAAGAAATATTTAATCAATTATAAGCTTCATATATCTGGAGATCTGTCAGTGAAAACAGCTATTTTGTTTGGTTTGTATATTTTCTTCTTTTGCTGTTAATTTTTCTGCTGTTTGTTACAGACACCATGTTGAGAGTTTCCACCAGAAGACTTAGCTAATTCTTTATGTTGATTTTGTCGTACATCATATAACCGAGTTCAGTAATAATACTTTTATTTTAGAAACGGAATTAAAAATTGGGTAAGATGGCTTAGCAATAACATGTAAGGCTTCTATTTGGAGGGTCTCAGGTTTGACTCCTGTTGACTGCCCACTCCGACCTTGGAGGTTAGCAGGTGAATGCTGGAGTGGTTTATCATCTACCATGTCTCCCTTTCATTCCATTTCCTTCTCATCTTTCAGGTGCGCTTATAGGTTACGTAGCATATGTTGGTGCCAGACAAATTGCACAGATGTTTGCTCAAAGGAAAGAACACTCCCATGGACACTAGAGGGCTGCTTGGTTGATGGGTTGTTTATCGCCCATTTTAGGCAGCTCCTTTAGTGGAATGGGTCTCTTAGAGCCTGGAACTGTTAGGAACTTCCATGCATCTCTGTGCTCTGTCTGCCTGTGACCTGTAGCCTCCTGTGGTTTCTTTACTTCATCCCTTCCTTCTCGGCAGATGGTGTCTCCCTTCTTGTGTTGAACCTATACTATACCTAAGGGGATTGAAAACAAATTAGGTGATAGCTCTTGAGCAATACTTCCAGCTCAAGGGATAAGCATGAATTATATGTTGCATAGCACGTATTTCAATTGTGTAAAGTGTAACTATATATTTGTTGTCATCCCCACTACCAACATAAAGTGTGGATGAATGTACCCATTTATCATTGTTAAATGTTTGGTTTTTGTCTTTGCATTTGACACTCTTATTGATCCATTTCTATGTATTTTACTTCTACAATCATTTTTTTTTTTTATTCATAACCTTCCCCACAATCTAACAGTCTACTAAAATATTTATGGTTTTAAAATGTTATTAAAATACAAAGGGGAATGGGAGATATCAAAACACTTTTAGGTTGGTATTACTTCCAAGGCATTTTATAAATAAAAATAGTGCATGGAACTAATTTATCTTCCACTGAATTGCAGTATAACCTCAGTTATGTTTTCAAAGGGAGTGCTAAAATAATGTGTAAATAAGAAAATGTAAAAGTGAATTTTTTTATGGAACTGTTTTGTTGTTATCTGCTATTTAATACATGAAAGCATTAAATAAAACACACAAACAATAAACATAATACACACAAGTTGTATGTCTGCCAGTGTTATTCATAACCCAAACTAAAAATATCTGATGTGCTGCACTCAGATGACTTTCTCTACTCTAGTAGTAACCATTCTTACAAACTCTTATTCCTATATCTCCATGTTAGTTAAAATAAACATTTGTACAAATTATCTTATTGCTTATTTCCTTGTAGGTGCAAGGGGAATATTAGAATACAGTAGGCTTTGTGTGATAGTCAAATCTTTTAAAGTTTTGAGATCCTGTTCTCTTTGCCAAGGACTATCTCCAAAGTGGTTCACTCTATAAAAAAATGTTTGTACATAAATTGTGTGTCTTAGCACGATCTACATTTTTTATATAGTAAGATTTTGTCTATCTCTTACGGCTACGAGTTATGCAACTCATCCAGAGTAAATACGACTACATAGGCTATAGCCAGAAAATTGAAATATACATTTCATTTGCCATAAATATATCTTAAACATGTCATTTTAATCAAAATCATTAGAGCCATTTTCGAAAAATTTTCCATGTGAAGGGTAGTTTAGGGTGGGGTTATTTTCTTCAAAATGTTTGTGTTGGATCCCTGAAAGACATTAAACTCAAATACCAATTTTGGTGTTTAATCGACTTTCGTTTTTGAGTTATGCTGTCTACAGACTGATAGACAAACACACAGAACTTTTTCTAAAAATGCTTTTTTTGGATTCAGGGGGTCTTAAAATATATATATTTCCGGTGAAATTTCAACATTGAATCCTTGGGTGGAATACAATACTTTCTTCTACTTACCAGAAGAAGATTGGATTCAGGCATAAAATTCATAGCAGTGTGTGCTGTAGGCAGCCACACAATCTTTCATTTCTTGTTAGTTGCAGCTAAAAAAAAAAAAAAAAAAAAATATATATATATATATATATATATATTTAAAATAGAATTGAAATGAACATGAGAATTGACAGTTGTGTTATAAAATCTGGACCAATAATTCTATACACACTCGTGCTCCAAACCCCAATTTTGTAGCATGGTTATGGGCTTCATGAATAATATGGGATTTTCAATCAAGCAGAGGTGTTTTTAGAGGTATAGGGAATGTGTTCATGTTGAAGGTAATGTGTTTCAGAATAACCTAAAAATTGGAGCTTAGTGTGTGATAAGTGTTAGAAAAATAATAGGAACCATTTTGCTTAATGAAACCATAAGATATGGTGCCTGCTTAAGGTTACCAAATTATTTTATGGAAATGTAGGACCCAATGTTAAGAAATGTAGGACTCTATGGTAAAAATGCAGGACAAAATGTAAGATACTGATTTCTGGACATCAGGTAACCCTATGCCTCTTTGAGAGGTAAGGATTTCAATGTGCCTCTGCCTGCACCATTTCCCTGGCAACTCTCAGTTCCCTCATGCAATGCATTACCATAAATTTTGTATGTGAGGACCAGAAAATGTGATATTTTAATGAGCAAATACATAATTGAGCTAAATATGAGTGAATAATGTTTAGTATCCAAAAAATTCAACATGTCTGTGAAAAATATGGAAGTAAACAACATATAAATGAGGTTGTACTGAATTTTAATATATCTTTGTAAAGTGGAAAATAAATTACACTTGTAAATAACTCAGCTAACTTAATATAACAATGCTTTAAATATGTGTATAATATGCTTGTGTGTCTTTACTAACACTTACGTTAAAACCATAATGTTACAATGTGTTGCGGGCACTGAAATCATTTTAAGTGTTTTAGTTGCTACTTATTTTCTTCCTGCAAAGATATAATTTTCTTCTATTGCACTAATTATGTTGCTATGCTACTTCCTCTTTTGTCATTAATAACACCTGATAATTCATGCTATATTTCCTTTCTCTTCTCATACTATATGTGTTGTTTGTCTTGTCTTTGTTGCATTGCAGAAGGAGGCTCTGAGAGCCATGAAACGCCACCAATCTTTTTCTCCAGGATCAATTCCTTCATCTTGGAGCTTCCAGATCTTACCCACTCTTTATCAGCACTACCAAAAGGTAGAAATCTTATAAAACAAATGCAGGTTGTGATATGAGCCCAAAAATTGCTATATCAGTAGACATTTTATTTTCCCTTCATTTGTAAGCAGATACGAGGGTCACTACAAAAGTTTGGAGATGTTAGAAAATGGTAGTTGATCCACTTGAACTGGATGCAGGAGGGGATAGCCCCATCCTCTGAGTAAACTGGTATCAGGTAGTGACTCTCCCACTCCAGGAATTCCAGCAGCGGAAGGATGAACAACCTAGGATGATTTCCTACGATCTTAAAAGTGGGTTAAACTAGTGCCAAAGTCTTGAATGTGTGCCACAGGCTTTTGGAGATATTAGTCCTTCCTATGCCACAGTTTCTTGGCAGTTTCAGGAATTTAAAAGGTGCCAAACATCTTTGAAAGATGACGAGAGTAGCATGCATCTGCTTTGGCAGTGACTGAGGAAAACTTTGCAGTACTGATTTTTTTTGTAGTGTTTAACCACACTTTTACTACATACAGCACCGCAGGTGGTGACACTGATGATACATGGAATGAAGATGGAGCATCAGTGGAATGAGATGGTGGGGGAAGTTGGAGAACCTGGATGAAACCCGGCCCAGTGCCACTTCGTCCACCACAAATCCCACATGTGGTTGCTTGAGATCGAACCCGGGCTGCTTTGGTGCGAATCAAATGGTCTAACCACTTGGCTATGGTGCAGCTGATCGCAATGCTGAGAAAAACACTTCACGAAAATAGTGGTGTAACATTTGAAGAAATTGATACAGCATTACAGTTTGGACCACCAGCAGTTTTTAAAATCCTCCTTTGTATGAAGAAGGTCACGTCCTGATGGATGCCTTACAATTTGACGGAAGATCATGAACTTACCCGTGTTGAATGGTGTGAGAAAATGCTGACAAGATCTGAAGGAGGGGACTCCAGATGGGTTTCTGGCATTGTCACAGATAATGAAACTTGGATTTACTTGTTTGATCCAGAGACCAAGCGGCAATCAGCAGTGTGGATGTTTTCTGATGACAATCCATTGACAAAAGTGAAGTGTCGCCAAAGTGTCCACAAGAAAATGGTGGCCTCATTTTTCCTAAAGGGTGATGTTGTGGCAACCATTTCTCTGGAGGAGCTAAGCACAGTATACCACAGTTTGCTTGCCAAAAGTTTTTGCTAAGGTTCAAGAACGGTGGCCACACACTGGACTGCAAGATATCTATCTCTATCATGACAACACTTTTGCACACACAACCACCATTACTGTTCAGCTCCTGGAGTCCACAAAGGTAAAACTTATGATTCGTTCACCATACGGTCCTGACCTGGCCCCACTAACCGTTTTCTGTTCCCAATAATAAAAATTTGCACTCCTCAAAGGAGCGAAAATGCTCTCTTGCTGCATTCCGCAGGTTGTTCATCATTGTGCTGCTGGAATTCCTGAAGTAAGAGTCACTATCTGATACCAGTTTACTCTCAAAGGATGGGTCTATACCATCCTGCATCCAATTCAAGTGGATCAACTTGCATTTTCTCACATCTCAAAACTTTCATAGTGACCCTCGTATGTTTGTATTTCTGCAAGACTCCATTAATTTGTACCATTTTTGGTTTGTTAAACATCTGCTTGCATTCATAAATTTTACTTAATTTTTAATTGGATTTTATTTTGCCTAATTCTTGATTTTCATTTAAAATAAGAAGTTATTAAAACTACATAGTTTTGCACACATTATTTAGTCATTCTGATTAGTATGCCTTCTCAGGCGCTATGGTCTCTCATGTTTCCTGCTTAAGTGTCTATTTATGTGCTATTATTTAGCTTAAATCAAACTAATTTTCTTTTGTTTTCTGTCATTACTAGAGCCTGGATTCTTATGTGATTAAACATTTGGTTTTTTCTTCAGTCATACCTTAATGAAATATGTTGGTAATTTACAGAAATAATGATACTATATTTGTGATTTACACAAAATATTCTAAGTAGTAATAAATATTTTTTAGGTTATGGAATATTCTTCAAATGTTACAGTGCTGTACTTGGGTTTGTTATAAATTTTTCATACTTTACCCAGTAGAATACATTTCAGCCTATAAAACTGTTTTAAATAAAACATCTTCAATTGTGAGACAAAATTATTTACATATAACAGCTGATCAGCATGTTTTAACTTTTGGGGTGAAGAGATTTTTAATTTAGAGGAAATTCTGTCTTTAACACTACATATTTTGACATTTGATAACATTTAAGGTTATGAGCATGGCTCTCACTAAGTATAAAATGGAAATAAAAATGTTACTCATGTTTTATTTTTAAATTGAATGTAAAATATGTATTTCAGCATCATAATCCTGTGAATATCCTTATATTTTACTATGGACTCCTTAACAATGCTTCTACCTGGCTGAGATCTGCTGTAGTTAAAATTCAACCAGTGCCATTCTCCTTGACTGAGAATTTTTCCAGATTTTTTTCAGTCTTCATGATTAGCTAATACTGGGGACTGGTCTAATAGGAGTAAGAGTAGGGGAGATATTGAGGGGGTTTGGCACTGAACCTTACTGTACCTATGCCCCCTGGGAGAAAGGATGAGGTGAGAGGAGAAACTGGGTGGCCAGATCCAGACTAGCAGTGCAGACAATCACAATGTTTCCCTGAGAAATTGAAATCAATTTAAATCCAATCCCACTGTCAATATGATCCACATTTCCATATTGAATTCAATTCAAAATGAGATCGACTTGGATACACAAGGCTCAAGCATAAATAATTCAAGCTTTTATGTTGGTCACTTGGTTCATGTTGGTGAACCTGTGAAATATGTTTTCTGTGTATTTTAAGTAGGTTTTGAGGTTAGCAAATGGTTTTTAGAAGAATCTATTGCGAGATTATAGAAACAATAAAAGTAGCTTTGTTGTTGTGTTTTATTATACCACTTTTGCTAAGCAAACAAAATGACGAGCATGAAGCATGTTACAATGAATTCAGTGGAAGTGAGCATCTTTGGTAGGTGTTTCATTGGAACAAAATTTTGATTTGATCCCACTTCTAAGATAATCGGATTCAAAGATTCAGTTTGACCTGAATCCATATTTGTATGCAGTGTTCAATCCAGGGGGATACCACCAGGATCCAACACTCCTATAAGCCACTCCCCCTGGATCCTGCCGATAACGAGCTATGGAGAGAATTCCTTTGCACTTACTATTCCTGCCAAGCTACACCCAATGCCTTCGTAGACACTTGCAAACCTGAAAGAACCTATGGGATGAACGATGAATGAAATTATTAATGAAGTATAGGAAATTCAGGGAATGTAATTATCCTTTTCAGCATTTACCTAGCGACCCAGGGAAAAGGAGCAATCTGAACTTAGGTTAGAACATTTTCCTCATATTTTTCCTCTCACCATGATGCTGCACACAGTTAAACGCCACTTAAAAAATCTTATGTGTTCCACTCACATGACTTTCTCTTCTCTACTAACCCTTCTTACAAACTCTTATTCCTGTATCTTCTTCATGTTAGTTGAGATAAACATTTGTAGAAATTATCTTATTATCTTCTTGTAGGTACAAGGAGAATATGGGAATACAGTAGGCCTTGAGTGATAATCAAATCTTTTAAAGCTTTCAAATTCCGTTCTCTTTGCATGACAAACATATAAAAAAAGAATAATAATGTTCCATTTGACAGAAGTATAACTTGTCCAAAACTCATACAAATAACAAGGAATATCTCCAAAATGTCTCACCCTATAATAAAATTTATTCAGACACAAATGTTGTGTTTTAGCAAGATCTACATTTTTGTATAGTAAGATTTGCTCTAGGCGGCACCATGACCGAGCGGTTAGCACACTCGCCTACCACCTAGGTGGCATGGGTTCGATCCCAGGGACCTGCATGTGGTATTTGCGGTGGACGAAGTGGCATCAGGGCAGGTTTTCTCCAAGTGCTCCAGTTTCCCCTGCCACTCATTCCACCAAATTGCTCTATTATCACCTTTCCAGTTATCCATTTCGCCTGCATTTCACATCATCTTCCTCACTCTCATATCTGGTGCTTGGCTGACCACTCGCTTCCAGTCATGTCCAGTCCATAGGTTCCTGTGCTCCCCAATAGGCATCTGACCCTAGACACTGGCTTGTAAGTCCTACATAAGGGGAGGGTAAGCAGAAGAAGAAGATTTGCTCCATCTCTAACGGTTTACCAGTTATGCAAAAGTCATCCAGAGTAAACACGACTACATAGGCTATAGCCAGAAAATTCAAAATATACGCTTCATGTGTCACAAAAATATCTCAAACATATGGCATTTTAGTCAAAATCGTTAGCCATTTTCAAGAAAATCAAAATTTTCAAAAAATTTTCCATGTAAAGGGTAGTTTAGGGTAGAGGAATTTTCTTCAAAGTCTTCATGTCATATCCTTGAAAGACATTAAACTTAAATACCAACTTTGGTCTTTAACCAACTGCTCGTTTTTGAGTTATGCTGTCCACAGAGTGACAGACACACAGACACACACATGGACCTTTTTCTAAAAATGCTTTTTTTGGACTCAGGGGTCTCAAAACATATATTTTCGGTGAAATCTCGACATTGAAATTTTGGAGATTACAGTTCTTCCTCTACTTTACTATACTTAGTAGAGAAAGTAAAAAGGCATACAGTAATCTCCTGTTCTAATGGCCTTCCTCCTGAAAACTTCTAGGTCAGGTACCGGTACTGGGGTGGGAGGGGATGGTAAAGTTGCTCGTGTCTGTAGTTAAACTACAACACAAAAAGGTCTGCAACCAGCATCTAGTAATCTTGTTAAACTAATCCCTGATTAAATTCTGACCAGTGGTGTTCACTTAACAAGAAACCCAAGAATGGACCTAACAGTTTTTAAGGGCATAAGTAGATTTGATACACCATCAAGTTAGAAAATCACATTTTAAGTGAAATATAATTTGGGTTGGAGGGGTTAGTTTGCCAAATGTACCTATTTCTGAACATGGTTTACAATTTTTAATTTTTCAATTTAAATTTCATTTTATTACTGATTTATTTCTGCATTGATTTCATCAATATTACATAAAAATCTTGGCTCTAATTATCACTTTTATTTACCATACTATGACTTAATTAGGACTATAATAACTGTATATGTTTGGTACTGCATGTAAATAAACTACAGCATGTATTAGGTTTTATTGTTATTATTAGCATTGTTTGTTTATGATTTATTACTTTAATGATGTCCTTCTTGTTTTGTGCATCTGTACCTTTATTTAGCCAATGATTTCAACGCTGGTTACTAATTTTTCCAGATTCTTAAGATATTCTTGTAGCGAAGGTCATTTGAAAAGTTCTCAAAATGACCCAAGAGTTTGGTTTCTTATTTTTTTGTTTTAAACCAGCTCTCTTCTATGATAGAGCATAGTTTAAGAATGAAGTAGGCTTAGCTGTTTGTTGCAGTACAAATGTATGTATAGAGATGGCAAATATTGAACATGTGTGTTTGATTAAGTACTTTAAGGCAATGTATCGGTGAAATTTGGCAAAAATTTTGATTTTTACTTTTTGCATTTTTTATCATGCTTATACTTTGTACTTTAATGGCACACTTTAGTTTTCTCAATATCAGCCATTTTTAAAGCTCCAGGAGGGTATTCAAATGTGTTAGTGCAGGTGAGCATTCCTCACTAAACAGCTTTGAAACACATTTTCATTTTCACTGGCTCTGATTTTGGTCTCTTACAGGGAATTTTGCTTCAGAAAGGTTGTGAGTTGGTGGCTGTGCTGAAATCAATTCGATATTCAAGCTAAAATGTCGTGAATCTGACATGTTTTGCTTCCAAACAGAGAAATGCAGTCAGTGTTCTGTAATTCTGTAACCTTGCCAGGTTCTTTCAGTGTTCCAGTTATATATTGGACATTGTTTAGGTAGTTAATAGGTTTTAAGTTATTCATTAGTCTGTAGTAGAGCTGTAACAAGCAAATATTTTATGAATTTTGTGTATAAATTTGCGAAAGGGCATAGCGTAGAGGTTAGCAAAGAACAAATTTCTAAATTTTATGAACAATGCAAAAGTGAAAGCAAAGTTTTCATATTAAGAAACAACCAAACAAACTTAAAATTCTCAAAAAATGCTACTGAGGCCAAGGAGAAAGCAGCAGAGTCCCACATATGGTGCTGGGGAATTTTAAGTGGATTAGATTTAGGTAAAGAACAATGACATACTGTTAAACTTTAAAATTCATTTTTCTCAGGTTTTTTTTTTTTTTTTTCCTCTACAGCATTTTTCACTATTCAAAATGCTCCTTGGAACCTAGTGTATAGCTTATTGGCTTGAAATTTTAGGAGACCTTCAGAGACTAAAATATTAAAATTTGTCGTTTGCTAGTTAAAAAATATTAAATAATTGAGCTGAAATTAAATATTTTTCATAATTCATACTGACAAAATTGAAAATATTGATAAATAGTACACAAAATTTTTTTTCTCTTAAACTATTAGATCCAAGCAATTTTGGTATGACAATTTCTTTATATTTGTATACTAAATCAAATTTAAAATTTAGGAGGGATACAATAAAACTGTAGGGTCCAAGGGTCATTTCATATGAGCATATCAAAAAGTGATTTATTATTAATAAATATATTAATTTAAAAATGGCTTGACATATGACATTGAAATTTTGTGTATATTATTTACTTCATGTTCTGAGCATGTGAAAAAAAAATTGAAAGCATTCAAAACAAAACTGGATTTTTTAATTTTCACTGATACATTGCCTTAAGCAACAATATGAATGCAGCCAATTCATACCAATGTGACAAACTGTCTAAGGGATTTTGTACCATTGTTTCGACATGGAGTTTTAATATAGCTGTAAAATGTTTTAGAAGTATATGAATCAATCTAGTTTCACTTCCACTTGTCCGGATGCGCTTCGAAGGCCGCTGTCTTCATTCTAAACAGTTTCTCGACTGGCGGTTGAAGAGGGTGGTAGTGACTGTGCTGCTGTCTGGGTTGTTGGATATGAACTTCATTATGTCGTCTGCTTGTGGTGATCAAAATTCTTGGCTATGTGAACATTTTTCATAATATGTATTTTCTCCCAAATTATCAGTTCTGCTGTTGTTTTTGCATGGTTAGTAATTTCATATCCTTTTCTATGGTGTGCTGAGTTGACCAGAAGTGATGGGCTATGATATACCATAGCAGATGACGTAATCATATTTATATCCAGCAACCCAGATAGCAGCACAGTCACTACCACAACAAATGTTTCCTCTTCAACCGCCAGTCGAGAAACTGTTGAGAATGGAGACACTGGTCTTTGAAACACGTCTGGACAAAAATAAGTGTCTATAGGTCAACTCATATACTTCTGAAACATTTGAAAAGTTTCACTATATCACTTCATGTGTATTAAGTGGAATGGCTGTAAAAGCTTAGAAATTGGTACATGTATAGGGTTCTTCATTTAAAACCAAACAGGCACACAGCATTTTGTCTGTGTGCGATTGGGTGTGCCAGAGCCGGCTTTGCTCCTACATAAACTGCACACACATAGCATTTATAACACTCTTACCTTATAGAAGATGCTGGAAATGTCATCCACCCTCGGCTAAATAAACATTATATCGGGAGAACACATTCTGATTAAGTTGGATCACTGCAATGTTTCCGATTTCATTTCTAATATTTTGTTTTAGTTCTTCTAATGGATGAGGATTTGTCTCATAAACTTTGTCTTTCAGGTTACTACCCAACACACAGTTAGATCAGGGGAGCGAGAGGGCCATACATAAGCACTAATCATTATCTTCAAACACTTCCCTAATTTTATTCATGGACTCCTCTGCTGTATGGGTAGTAGCAGTATCTTGTTGAAACCTCCCATATGAGTTCTCTTCTTTTGTCAGTTCCTGATTAAATGGGGTCAAAATGTCATTTGGTACCTCTCTGCATTTAGCCTGCTCATAGAATATTGGACCGATTATGTGTCTAGTGCTAACAGCACACCAAACTCCAACTCTCTGATTATAGTGAGGGATTTCTTGAACACAATGTAGATTTCCAGAGTCCCAGTAGGCACCGACTGCTATGAGTGTTGACATGACGATTTAGGTGGGATCATGCTTCGTCGGAAAAGAACAGAAGCTGTTGATCAATTAAACCATCATTCACTGTTGAAAGAAACCATTCACAATAATGCATTCATGATACTAAGTCACATTGTTTTAAAGCATGGACACTTGTACACTTATACAGTTTTAGTTTTAACAAATCCTCATATAAAGTATTAGAAATGAAATTACGATGGCCCAACTTAATTGTGTGAATCAGAATATAATGCTTGTTAGCCAAGAGTGGATGACATTTCCAGCATCTTCTACAAGGTAAGAGTGTTATACATGCTTTATGTAGGAGCAAAGCCGGCTGTGGCACACCTAATCGTATTCATGTGAAATGTCATGTGCCTGTTAGGTTTTAAATGAAGAAGACTGAAACCTGCCATGACAGCATAAATCATCAACAAAGTGAAATTGCTGAATGAATATCTAAAATCGTTGGAGTTCTGGGGAGATGTTGAAAAATAAGAACAATTTCAAAAATATATGGCATAATATTGTGCTTAATTCTAAGGTCTTTTTAAATGACCCTTATATTTTGGATGCTATCTTCAAAATATTTCTTTGGAAGTTCAATGAAATGAAATAAAACACAGATACTAAAGGAAAAAGCAAACATTTGTTGTATTATGAAGAAAGAAAGTGCTCTGTTTTAGGTTGCTGTTTAGCTTGTTGCATAAAGAAAACATTCAAATATCTTGAAATTTTAGTTCTGTCACTTCCCTTTCAAAGCCTGATTAGGATAAAATGGTTCAAGCATAAAAATGGGTAATTTTATTAACTTATAAAACTATAGGTATCTTACAACATTAATTCTTATTGATCATTCAGTTGCGTAATCAAAATTTTATTTTTTATAGTATTTGAACAGATAGATAAGGTTCCAGAAAGTGACAGTTTGAACTACCTTTCTTACAAATCTGTCCTATTATCCTCCTCTTGTTTGCTTTGAAACTTGGCAAAAAAGTAAGCAGTTACTGTCTGGTGTGGCCTGAACACTGTACTGAGGCTCATTTCAAAGTGTGAAACACCAAAAGGCATGAGAAGGAAAAGGTGTGGCCTGAACACTGTACTGAGGCTCATTTCAAAGTGTGAAACACCAAAAGGCATGAGAAGGAAAAGGTGTGGCCTGAACACTGTACTGAGTGCTCATTTCAAAGTGTGAAACACCAAAAGGCATGAGAAGGAAAAGGTGTGGCCTGAACACTGTACTGAGTGCTCATTTCAAAGTGTGAAACACCAAAAGGCATGAGAAGGAAAAGGTGTGGCCTGAACACTGTACTGAGTGCTCATTTCAAAGTGTGAAACACCAAAAGGCATGAGAAGGAAAAGGTGTGGCCTGAACACTGTACTGAGTGCTCATTTCAAAGTGTGAAACACCAAAAGGTATGAGAAGGAAAAGAAAAGTAATTTTCTTTTTAGTTGTGTAGGTACTTATGATTCAAAAAGACCAATTAATGTGCCTCGCAAAGTCACATGCAAAACATTAAGTAAAATAAAATAAATATGCATAACCTTACCAACATCCATTCACATCATACAGTTGTTTTTGTTTACATTCATTGAAGGGAACTGCAGCACACAGTGTTGACAAATTCATGTTGCATTACTAGTGATAACTAGATCTGCTTACAGCTTTCATAGATCATCAATGTCGCCCAAGTACGGGGGTCACTAGATATGTACCGAGACATGGAAAATTGGCCACTCCTGGGGAAAACATTATAGCTGACTCATTGGTAATGCAATGGTGGCAGATAGACTTGTGCTATTCATATTTGCTCAATTTATGTTTGAAGTCTGGAAAGAACAAATGTTTTTTCAAGTGCAATGAAGATGCAGTGATTTTGCACAATTTTAAATGTGGCTTAAATGAAACAGTCATTTGAGCATCTGAGGGGGGCTTTTGGGAACTATTCTCTGTCACATGCCACAATGTTTCTCAGAATTTAAGAGAGGGCGGCAATCTCTTAAAAATTAAGAGAAGAGTGGCAGACCAGCAACAGTAGTGACTGACAAAAACATCACTGAAACAATGATTAGGGAAGACCCAAGACTAACCTACAAGGACATTGACTTGGCATTAGGGATTAGTTTGACTGTTTCAACCGTCATTCATGAACGCCTTTGTGTACGGTGCACATTGTTGTATCATGCCAATGCATCACACTCCTAATGTATCATTCTTTTGAGAGTACTCGTCTATAACAAAATAATATTTAAAAGTATCAGATTTTGAAATCTCCATCGTGTGGAGCATTTCAGGTACAGTGCTGAAAATAGTGTAAAAAGAGAAAGAGAATAATAATAGATATAATAAATAAAGACCGCCTCCGTAGTGCAGTTGGTAGCACACTTGCCTCTGGTGCAGAGGACCCGAGTTTGATCCCCAGTACCACCATGGGGATTTTATCCTCTCTGGGAGGTCTGGCATGGGATGCACTCAGCCTCGTTAGGTCCCGGGCTCCTACCCTCCAGTACTGCACCCCACCAATGATGCCTATAGTGGGCAGAGGTAGGGGACGCAGCGGCTGTGCGGCAAGTCGTTTTTTATAATAAATAAATAAAACAAATTCAAAAGTGTTAAAGATATTGCAATGAAAATTTGTATGTACATTATTCTGATATGAATTTCAACAAAATCTGGTAATAATTGTAGAATTTAGCAATTTCACGTATGCTTACCCTAATGAGTTCAAAGTGCATACCCAAGTCCACACCCCAAGATATGCCACTGAGCCACTCCTTTATCATTTACTTCTGTAATTAGCTGGAATCCAATTATTTAATATCATTTTGTGAGTGAGTGAGTGACTCATTTCAGCAACAAATGGGAAAATAGGAAATAACACAAATTACTCATCCTTTAAAGCTCTACCTTGCTATGCTAATTACAGAAAATTTTGTAATTTCCCTTGGTTTTTTAAATAAAAATTATTAACTTTGAAAAAGTAATTTTTTCACAATTTTTATAATTTTCATAGAACTTCATAATTCACCTGCTGCTAAGTATTAAAATTACAGAGAAATTACACCCATTATTTCTTTCTGCATTCTCAATTTGTTGATTACAAATGCTCAGATTCCATATTCAGGGCAGTAGGTTTCCAGGAAGTGCAACGTTCTCTCTACAACAGTGAACCACACGGAAGCACATGAGCAATGTGCATACCCTGCCTTTGGTTTCCTGGCATATTTCTCTCTTACACATTCACACTAATTACTGCTCAAAATGTTGCTTGTATTCTGATACACGCAAAATAAGTTAAAACTATGAAATTAACGTTCACTGCCAAACAAAATACTGAAACTTCAAACCACATTAACAAGCGAGATGCAGTTATCTGCATCACATCCAGTGCATTCACATCGTTTAACGTGACTGACATGAGGCAAGCACAACCACCCAGCCGTTCTCTTTCAATGCTTGGCATGATATGCTAACAATACTAATTCATAGCAGATTGTTGTTTGAAATATACTCCTCAGCAAGAACAATGCCAATTGGATTAACATATAGATAATAGGAAAAGTTAAGTAAGGAAAACTATCAGGGTGTGCAACACATCACCCACATCCATTGGCGCTATGCCCCTGGAGTGATTACATACTGGCAATCAAACATTCGACCAATTTTATTTTTTATTCATACAAACATGCATTATAGAAAGAAAAAATGGCAGAGGAAGTTATGTTTCAGCTTAACGTCAAGAAGTCGCTGTTAAAATCTGTACACTCGTATCCTTAACACCTTGTATACAGTAGTATAGCGTGAATATATGAATTTATTACATCATACATCTTAATTTAATACAATAAATCATTCTTTTATTGCCCAAGTCGCACTTCACATAATACATTTAAATTAATACACAGGATCCCAAACAACTCAGTACCTCAAATCATGACCTTTCACCCATCCATTGTGAAATAACACGGTTCCATCAGAGAAAATAAAAAGTGCAGGAATGTCAAAACATATTCTTTCCCAATATGACTAGCTATTGAATTTACTTTATATTACCAGGAATGCAAAAAATCACCAATATATTTATCAGTTCTCCTTAAAAATATTATAGTTTGTCATGCTAAAATGAATGTAAAATTTAACACAATGCTACAATTCCTCTTTGTTTTCTTTGTTCATTTTTCCCTTTAAGTTCTGCACTTGCTTTAACTCATTAGAGATAAAATAGTCACTTTTTCATTGTTTTACTCATAGTTTTGTGATCTACATTTCTGCAGCTTCTTGATCTGCTTTAAAAGCAGTCTTGCAATGCACAAGATATAATGTTTAATAATACCTCTCCTCTAAATAAAATGTTAAATCTTTGTAAATATATATTTAAGTATTGTATATCTTGACGAACCTTGTATTTTTTTGTTACGTTGGTGAATAAATCTGAATCTGAAAATATCCGAAAGATGTCAGAATTAAAAATGTCATACCAGTTGCCGAGCTTACACTGAAAGCACTTATACCAACATTGTTGGTAAATACTGTTTGTACTTTCTTTAAAATAGTGCAGTCCTTTTGCACCAAAAAATATATTTGATTAAGGTCATTTACCTATATTTGAAAAACAACTGTAACTACACACAACACATTCCTTGTATTCAAACTATTTATTCTGGTGATGTTAACAATACAAACTACCAAAAAAATTCTTTTGGTTGTAATCATACATGTATAGCTAAACCTACATATATAATGCTTCATTTTGTTAATTGAGAATGTAACAGGTTGTGAACCAAAGCAATATAATAATTATAAAGTGAGTTATTAGGAAACACATTGGTAGTTTAATATAATGAAGCTAATGAGACTACCTCAAATATGAAAACATTTGGATAATACAGAGATGATTTGCTTAAAATTGTACAGTAATTCATTATTACAAAAACTCTTAAATATAGATTGAGTACTTTATACACCTAAATTAAAATATAAAACACATTACAATATTAAATTAGAAGATTAGTTTTAGAAACATTCTTCCATAGTTTTTCTAAGCTAACCTCTTGCCTGTCTTGAGCAATAGTATGGCATGGATACAAAATATATACAGGGTTCTTAATTTAAAACTTAACGGAGCACAGAGTGTTTGGCCTCTCCCACGACCTAGCCGGATTTGCCCATTACCAGCTGCCATTTTGTGCATGGGCTGGTGGGTGTTTGACTCTACAGCAATGCATTTTCGTGTGTAAAAGTTATTATAAATGGGAATCACCAAGTCATGTTCGCACAGAGTTTATTCAAACATTCCCTAGTCAAGTGCCTCCTTCCAGATTTACAATTTACAAGATTGTAAAGAAATGCAAAACCACTGGTTCTGTGACAAACAAAAAACGCAAGTGCAAACGTAAAGTTTTAACGGAGGAAAAGTTAGACGAAATAGACGCATGTTTTCAACATTCATCAAGCAAATCCATTCCAAAATTAGCACAACAGATGGAAATTTCAGAATCATCTACACATATAGCAACTAAATTCTTAAAACTAAAAAATCTAGTGTCGCTTTAAAACAAGCTAACTCAGTATCACTAATGCATTATTGTGAAGGCACTTCACCTAGCGCTAGATGCTGAATATGTTCTCCCGATATAATGCTTGTTTAGCCGAGGGTGGACGACATTTCCAGCATCTTCTATAAGGTAAGAGTGTTATACATGCTTTATGCGTGCAGTTTATGTAGGAGCAAAGCTGGCCATGGCACACCCAATCATGCGCAGGTGAAGACATAGAATCTGATCATAGAGCAGTTATTGCATCTTCAGGACAAACAAAATGATAAACCAAAAACAAATTAGCTAATTGGACAAAATTTACTGAGAAAACCAAACAAAATCTATCCTCCTCAATAATACAATGTCCAACATAATTCTTGAAGCAGTAAAAAATTGGATCCCAAGAGGAAAAACTAAAAATTACAAACCCTTTTGGAATACAGACCTATCTAAGTTAAAAGAAGAAAGGGACATTGCAAGAAAAAGGCAGAATTGTCCAATAATCAACAAATACACAAGAATGATGAAGAAAGGCAGCAAAATTTAAAAAAGAAATTTATGTAGCCAAAAAAGAAATATGCATTCAGTAAATTTATTGAAAAAGCAGATTATAGAAAAGATGCAAAAAAGCATATAGATATGTAAGTAAAATCACATATCAGAAAGAAATGAGGAAAGAGCTTCTCAAATTTAATGGGAAAACGCTTCCAATAGCTTTATTGCCAAGGCTTTCAATAAGCATTATAGCTCTCAACATAAACTTTCCTCTGAAGCAAAAAAGAAAACAAAGGGAGATTAAAAAAGATCACAAAAAATTTAAAAAGTGCCAAGAACAAACAATTGGTGTATTCAGCAAAGAATTCTCCATAAGGGAATTAAATTCTGCTATCCACGAGTTATAAGATAACAAATCTCCTGGACTAGATAAAATACATGTTGAATATCTGAAACATCTTGGACAAAAGAGAAGAAATGATTTAACCTATCATAGACCTCTGCTGTACCTTTAGAGTGGAAAAAAGCAATAGTTATACCTATTTTAAAAAAAGACAAATCATGCGATAATATAAATAATTACAGACCAATTTCCTTAACAAGTGTCATTGCAAAAACAGCAGAACGTATTGTAACAAATATGGTGCAAAATGTGAAGTCTGTTTACTTTTCTAACACTTTATTTTCCTCCAAAATGCACAATTTCCTTCTCATTGCTAACAGTTTATAAATTTCTCTACTATTGCAATTCACAGTTGTTCCGATAATCTTTCTCAGTCTTTCAATATCTTTCTCCACTTTCGCTGTCTCTTATATCTTTACTAGTACAGTACAATCACTTGACGACACATACAAGCTTGCTAACAGGCTGGCCGATTTGCTCTTGTAACTAAAATTAACTGTACATGATGACTTAAACTATCATTCACTCAACGCTAGCACTCAACTCTAAAAACTGACACCAACTCTAAAAACTGCTCACTGTCTATCCTATTTATACTTGAGCAGGCATGACATAACCCCCTTAGAGTTCTTTCCACTGCACGTGTGCATGACTCAACAAAGAATTAGCCAGAGGTTTCTGGTGTTATCGCTGTTCGATCACATACACTCAGTCGCTAGTTGCCCTGTAGCCCCGGACCTCCTCCATGCCTCGTCATCATTACACACACACACAACTGCTCACCATTTCCAAGGTCACTTGGTCTCCTCTTGTCCATAAATTGTTGAATGACCCAATCCAATGTCATACTATGCTTTCAGCAAGGTTAAATTGGTTCTTAGAAAGTAATAACATACTAATAACAACACAAAAGGGATTCAGACAACACCTATTTACAAAAGAAAATACAATATAACTATCCCAAGATGTCAATGAATCTTTCAACAAAAATCAAGATAGCTATCAGTTTTCATTGATTTTGAAAAAGCACATGATTCAGTATGGAAGTACACACTACTCAAAAACTCTCAAAACTAGGCATTCAAAATAACATATTAAATTGGATTACCCACTTCCTTTCTGAGCATTTCTGTGCTACAAAATATGACAGCACATCCAAATTCTGGCAAATAAACATGGGCCTCCCACAAGGTGTAGTACTGAGTACAACCTTGTTTAACATCTGCATCAGTGGCCTTCCCTCGGTTGTTCAACCACAGAATTAAAGATAGCTCTTTTTGCAGATGACATGAATGCATGGACATACTCCCCACAAATAGTCAAATCCAAAGCCTCAATGAAAAAGGCTCTGGTCCTTTAGAAAAGTGGACTGACAATAATTTGATGAAAATAAATATTGATGAAACAACATTCCAAATATTTAGCCAAAAACACAAAATTCCTAAACTAAATCTACAGTCCAAGAAAAAAAGTCTGATGTGCTGCACTCGCATGACTTTCAACCATTCTTATTCCTGTATCTTCTTCATGTTATTTGAGATACACATTTGCAGAAATTATCATATTGTTTTTCTTGTAGCTGCAAGAGGAATATGGGAATATAGTAGGCTTTGAGTGATAGTCAAATCTTTTAAAGCTTTCCATTCCATTCTCTTTGCACTGTTAACATATAAAAAATGAATAACGATGTTCCATTTAACAGAAGTATAAGTTCTCAAAAACTTACACAAATAACAAGGAATATCTCGGAAATGGTTCACTCTACAGAAAAGATCATTTAGACATAAATTGTGTTTTAGCAAGATCTACATTTTTTTGTATAGTAAGATTTGGTCTATCTCTTATGGTTTAATGGTTATGCAAAAGGCATCCAGAGTAAATAGGGCTACGTGGGCTATAGCCAGAAAATTCAAGATGCATATTTCATTTGTCATAAAAATATCTCAAACATATGACATTTTAATCAAAATTGTTAGAGCCATTTTCGAGAAAATCAAACTTTTCACATAGAGTGGAGGAACCTTCTTAAAAATCTTTGTGTCACATCCTTAAAAGACATTAAACTTTGAAACGAAAATGTTGTTGGAAACCAAAGTTGGTATTTGAGTTATGCTGTCCATAGACTGACAGACACATGCACACGTGCGCGCACACACACACACACACCTTTTCCCAAAAATGCTTTTTTTTTTTTATTCAGAGAGTCTCAAAACATATATTTCCAGTGACGAAGTTTTGGATGGAATACAATACTTCCTCTACTTACTATATGTAGTAGAAAAAATGAAAAGCCATTACTTGTAAATCAAGCTTGTGCTTATTGCATGGTTTCATTTACAGACGGTGACATCAGTTTAAAGTTTTTTATTCTTACGTGTTATTTAATATTTATGTAGTGTCTGAATATGATGAACGGTTGTGATTATATTGTCTAGGCTGAGGTAACTCCTTGGGTCAGCAGTAAACACAACATGGGTATGGCGTTCAACAGAAGCACTTGGCAGGATATCCAACACTGTGCAGAGTTTTTCTGTACGTATGACGACTACAACTGGGACTGGAGCCTACAACACATCTCTCAAGGCTGTCTCAACCGCAAACTTCACGCCATGGTTATGAAAGGTCCTCGTGTCTTTCACATCGGTGAATGGTAAGCTAAGTACCTACACTTAATTTTGGAGTAGTTGAGCAAGAGTGCTCTTGCCTCCGATGTTACATAACCTAACATTTATTAATTAATAGATTTCAGTACAGAAATATCAACAAAAGAGCCATTTACAGTAAAGAAGAATAATTATGTACAAAGGTGCTACAATATAAACATATAGCTTTTAGTTATAATAATAACAAGAATAAAGAGTAATAAAATGTGATTCCCTCATTAAGAAATTGTAACAATCTGTGAGTTATAACTGCTCTTAGAATGGATCTAAACACTGCACATAGTATCATTCTGTACTTTGACTTTTGTGAACAAATGATGGAACTTCCTCTTTCCCCTTTAACAGCTGCTCAGCTAATACTAAACTTTGGGAGTGTGTTTGGAAGTTTGTGTATTCGCTAATAAACAAAAAGGAGTAGTGAAAGTTATGTAAATGTAAGATTTGGTTCCATAATTGAATGAAAAGCACACAATGGGCAAAGGGAAACTGGTACAACTGATAACTATGCTAGAGCTAGTTTTATTATTGAGGTTTCCCTCATTTTGCAGATTTGTGCATGGTTTCTCTCAGTATTTATTACACAGTTCGCATACACAATCTTCACTTGGCTGGTGAAATTTCTTACTTTGGCAGAATCTGTGATAAAATCCATGCATGTTGTAGCATGTTACTATGTGTTGCAGCTTGTAGTTCGCTTGTTTCCACTCTTCCATCCATGGAGTAGAACCCGGGCGAGATGGCATTGCACTTCTCAGTTACGATTTGACATGCATTCTCATAGGACTTGGTGTTTGGCAGCCAAAACTGTGTTTTGATGTCATCAATGAAGTAGTTCTCTTTGGTTTAGACCAGGGGAAGACAGGTATCGCTGCTGTGACGTCAGCCGACTCAGCTCAGATGCTCACGACGACGGCCAGTTGAACGTGTGACATCACAGCGGGCAAGAGGAGAGGCGTGCGGGACATCACAATTTGAATGCTGACTGTTTCAATTACGGAATAGTCACAGATTATAATTACATTTCAGCTTTATGCCATATATATAAATTCTAGTTTATTTGAACAGTCATGTTATAATGCAAATATAACTATTTTGCCTGAGCTAGAGGAGACCTATACAGAACAATTAGGTGGACATTTTCCGACATTTGCCGTTTCACTTTTCTTTAACTAGTTTGTCAATGTTAGGGCGTAATGTACGGCACATTTGTAACTGAAGACTGCATGTTAGATTGTGATTTAACAATATGCTTCAGGATTTTGACTTAGAAAGTTTCATAACAAAAAAGAATTGCTCGCACACATACGTGGAACCAAACAAACATAATACCCGTGCAACAAGGACATATAACTTCAGAAATCTGTTTTGAGGAACATTCTTATAAACATCAGCCAAGTCTTCCTTGTGTTTATATTTGTCCTTCAGCAAATCGTCGCACTGTAAATTTATCAATTCAATTTGCTACCTGCTAGAAACATTGTTAACATCGAGTGAATATGGGGTCGCAAAGATCTGAAACGTAGTTGACAATGTTGCTACATCTTGAAGCCTGGTCTCAAACTGGTGTGAAACACAGGGAACTGGACACAAACACAAAACCACTACACACAACACTACACAACATCAACAAAAACACAAAAATTCACACTAACGCCGTTGAGATCCCTCACACTTAGCCTTGAAGTGCTGATTTTGTGATGCCTTGAATCCTTTTCAGAAGTAGGCATTGGCATTTTCTATTGTTATTAGGTCAGTGAGAGTGAGCTTTTCCCAAGTGATGCTGATACCACAGGTTGCTATTGGAGATATGGCTGTCCTGAACAGAAACATTGTTGTATTCAGTGATATTTGTTGAGGTTGTTGGATGTGGTAGATTGCATTTGTTGCTGCAGCCACTCTTTCTTTGACATGATTATTGAAGGATGTTATAGTAGTTTGAAGGGTGACTCCTCCTCACCAAAGTGGCCTGGGTTTGATCCCAGGCAACCGCATGTGGGACTCGTGGTGGATGAAATGGTGCTGGGGTGGGTTTCCTCCGGGTTCTCCAGTTTCCTCCGCCATTTCATTCCACCAGTGCTCCATCTTCATTCCATGTATCATCAGTGTCATCGCCTGTGGTGCTGTAGTAGTAAAAGCAGGCGTTAAACATTACAAAAAAAAGGTGACTCCGAGATACTTCAATTTTGGCACTACCTCTAGAGGTTTGTTGTGCAGGGGCATGTTCCTCCTTTCCTGAAAGTCATTTGTTTGGTTCTATGTAAGTATAATGTATACACTGATTGTCATTTGTTTGCAGTGGAGTACATCACAAGAAAGCCAATTGTGAGTCTACAGCTGTGATATCGAAGGTGCAGCAGGTCCTCAAGTACGCCAGCAAGCATCTTTATCCAAATTACCTCACATTAACTGTAACCAACTCGAACAAGAAGCAGAAGCTGAGGAAAGGGAACGGCGGATGGGGGGATGTCCGAGACCACCAGCTATGTCTGAACATGACTCGTATGGGGAGGTAGTATAAGGTGAGCCTCGGTTCATAGCAAAGTGTTCCAATCAACAAGTTGTTTTCATGGAAACAAACTTCAGGACTGTGGCACATGTTTAATCTACTAAGATATTAAATGTATTTTGTTATATATGTTGAAGACATGTATACATAAACCATGATGTCGTCATGTGATAAAAGTGTGTATGTAACATCACGATATTCAGCTCTGTGTTTAGTTACGTCTAAATATGTGCCATCATATTCATGCTCAGAGTGCTTTCAGTGCGAGAAGAAACAAGTGCTGGACACATGGGTTGCTTTGTGATATGGGAAAAGTGCTAAGAAGAATGAACGTTAATGTGAATCTCATAAGATTCATCCACTGTATTACAGTATAATACCTGTTTTGTGTAACAATGTGCATTTTCTTTTCAGCAGCTTAAAACGCCTAAAGAACTTCTTGCTAAACCGTTAATAAATTTTAAAATATTTTATGAAAGTGCTGTCGTAGAAGTCAGGCTTGTTTTGCACATTGTTTGTTGTGCAATAAGATTTTGTTCCGTTAAAGTGTCTGTATTTTCATGCACACGTGAAATCAGATGCAGAAGTGTTAGATATAGTATTCTTGCTTAGATAACATGAAGTATTTTATTACAGCTTTGTTTTATTTAAAACATTTGTTTTTTTTAAAAAAATTATAGAAATATTACTTTCAGAGCTAAATTGTACCTTATTATAAGTGTGGATCATTGCAAACCTGGTGGCGTTCTGGCAGTCGTATGGCACACACATACTGGGGAGATGCGAGAGCACCTTGCACACTACAAAAACTTGCGTGTTGAATGGCAGAGACACAAAAAAATGTTTCAGTAGGATTAATAACAAAACAATATTTATTATAATGAAAAAACTGAAGACATTAAGTGATGCAATAAAAAATCTATAATTGTAATACAGTAAAACCTGCCAAAAATTGAATGCGATCATTTCAGTAATATTTTTCCATTTTCATGGGTTTCCGTCTTACAAAAGGTTGTACATATTTTAGTAAAACAATATAATTGTATAGAATTAAACTGACAGAATAACTTAAAATAAAATTCTGTAAATAAAAAATAGCTTCAATTGTAAGTTTTGCTGTATTTTCAACTTACATGTCAAACATATTTGCTGTTTCTCCATTAGTTTCTTTTGCCCCACATTCCCGCCAAAGTGCACTGTCGTGACTTCTTCACAAGAGAACACACTATTATCTCCTTTGCATCCTGCATCAGCTCCAGGAGTTCTGGAACATTCTTGGAAGCTGCAAGTTCCCGAATGTCACTCACAACAGATAATGCTTCTCTAAAAGTGTGTACTTTTGGCTCCCTTTTGTTGGCTTTGTTGTCATCATTGTCATCCATTCCTTCCATGACTTCACAACTGCTGTTTCCAGCAGCAATATCTGCTGTACTTTCAATGTCTTCATCATGGCAAGTTCGTTATCAAAGCACGTAATTATGTACTAAGCATAATGAAAATCTGTCTTAGGTTATTTATGCAAACAGTTCTGGAAAAATTATTCCTTTTCCATGTTAAGCAGTTTTTCGGTTCAGAGTGTTATTTAACATAGGAAATAGCTCCGTTCCGAGATTTATTTTCCGGTTGTCCAGGTTTCCGGTATATAGGGGGTCCGGTTTAGTCAGGTTTTACTGTAATAAATTAAAGACTATAAGCTTCACTTATCCAAGTATCTGCTGCAAGTACTTGAAATCAAAGGCACATTTGCTGTTTTTAATAGTTTAATTTATAGGTTAATAATATAGCCCTTAATAAAGAAGAAAGAGTACAAACACATATCAACACTGGTAATAAATGGTTTTAATACAGATTTTATACATAAAAAATAGAGAAATTTAGATATCAAAAAGCTGTTAAAGAAGTTTCTACGGTAAAGAAAATAAAAGATGATTGTATATTTAAAATGTTTACTTACCATCCTTGGGCTAATAAAAATGTACAACTTTTAAAGAAGATGGTATAACTTTGGTTCCTCAAAGAAAATGTAATATAAAAAATTTGCAGAATTTTTCTTAAAAGGATATAATTCCAAATTATAAAAAATCTGGCACTTATTAATTTAGTTTATTTGGATTGTGACAGGGTTTACATTGCTAAGCATCATTTGAAAACCAGAATAAAGGAATATTTTAGAAATATTAAATATGTTGTTGTTGTTTAAATATAAACAGATTGATAAGTCAGCTGTAGCAGATCATTTTTGGCCATTTAATCCTGAAATAAATCCAGAGGTTAAATTATTAAAACATTTTAATGGACTCCCAATTTAATGGCTTGGAAAAAGATATTCATTTTAAAAATGAGGACCACGCAATGAATTTAGGAATACTGCCGATTGATTCTGTTTACAAATTTTTGTTTTCAGCGATTGGTAACACAAAAAAAAAATTATGTATTTTTGCATCAATTACAATAGTGATCATTATAAACAAATATGGCACTGAAGACAGGAATGATTATTCCAGAAACTGCAGTCTACCTTTGATTGCAAGATCCTGCAGCAGATACTAAGATAGTCTCTAAGTTATTATTACAATTATAAATATTTATTATCTTACTGTAGAGACAATATTTTTGTATTAGTTAATCTGTTTTTAAAAATTTGAACTATGTTTATCAGCTTTTGTTTTGAGCTATTAGAAAGTCAACAGGAGTGTGTACTCTTGTTTGTGCATAAAGGAATCATACACATCGTATTTACAGGGTGGAAAGTACTGCTTGGGCCAGAATAATGGTAATAGATGCAGGTGTAGGAAATAAATACTAAGTTTTGTTTTGGTAGGTTTAATCGTTTTGTAAAAATGTTCATTCTTTCGCAATGTAAACGACAACCCTAACCTGATGGGATTAGTTCTGGCACATGTCCTGCCAAGGTACACATGTTGTACCTGACTGGCGTGTGCTTTGAGTCCAGCACTGCCCTCAGATGTAAACAAAACACTCACCCAGTGCATTTACCATACCACTGAGGCAACCACTATCTTGGGCAAATTCACACAAGTCAAAATGTTATGCCTGACAGGTGTGAATGTTACTGAAATTATGTATTCATTCCAGTAATAATGTAGATTCGGTTTTCCATAGTTAAGGAAGCAGAAAAATTAAATAATCACAACCATGTATTTTAGGGTTAAAACAATGCTGAAACAAATAAATACAGATTTTCCCAATAATGCACATTATTATTACCAGGGCTTTGGTTGGAAAATTGAAACTACTAGTACTCTAATTCTTTAAACTTTTCCAAGCTAGCTTGAAGGGATGTTATCCCATTTACTTTTCTTTTAAGACAGGAGATTCCTTTCACTGATCACATTCAATTGAGAACCAGAACTTCCCATATGACATTGGATCAAATTCAGAAAGAGGAGATCCAGTTAGATCAATGAGTTAACCTAAAACTTTTGAGCAAGTATTCTTTGGTTTGAGATCAATGGTACCATCACCTGACAAATGAATGAGACATTAGTTTATATATTCTTCAAATAAAATTCTACACTTAACTTGGTTTGTCCAAGTAGTCAACAATTATTTTTAATTCAATTGGGTAAAGTTAACTCATTTTTCTTTCAATTTTTTTACATAAAGCCTCTGGTATTAACGTTTCCTCTCCATAGGGTATGATAATAATTTTTCATCCAAACAAGTAAACAGTGATGGTCAAGTAAGAGAAACGTGCATTGCATGTTCCATAACTAGCAGCACCAAGTACCAGTGGGTACCAGCCCAACTAAAGCCCTGATTATTATCCATTACAAACCAAACCAATAGTATTGCTTTTAATACATAAATAAATAAGTTTTCCTCATCGTTTTCCTAAAATAATTTCATTCTTTTGTAGATTACCGGGTTGAAATAAAACTAATAATCTCGTTGTCATAAATAATAGCTAAAGCTTTTGCCAGATTTCATTCCAAGTTTTTGGATGGGTGAGTGGGTTTCAAGGTCATTTGGGCCCAAAGTTTTTGGAGTGTGTATGGATTGTTCGCCTACTTAGTTTTAAATTCCTCCCCCTCACATTCTTCATTACTCAACACTGTATTGACATTGTAAACTGTTACTCCATGTTTTCAGCAAGATGATGGAATGACACTAAGGTAGCCAGTATAGGATATAGCATGTGTGGCATTTGTTTTGCTTCCCATAAGGAAGCATTCTGCCCTCCCCAGTAAATGCGCGCTATACAGTCTGCTAGAATGTGTGTAGATTTGAAATGGTCCACACTTTAATTTCACATTTTGAAGTACAACTGTGTTAATGGTTTATTAAGCCAATTTTAAATTTTGTGCATAACACTTAAAACATAACAAACGCAACATTTATGATCAATGAGTTACCATTGGATTTGTGATAAAGAGTGACTGTGTTAGTATCAGAGTCTTTATATGAATTTCTTATATTCATTTTATAAATAGTAGCTCTTTGATTGTTAGATTTTTTTGTTTGCAAGACAAGAATAAGGTTATTTAATGTAAAATTCCTTTTTTATTATTGTTTTTTAAAATTGCATTGTTTATTTTTATTTTTTATTTAAAATGATTAGATCTTCAATAAAAAAATGTGATATTTCATCTAAAAATGTTTTAATCAAGCTTGATCTCAAATTGAGAATTCCTATAACATCAGTAATTAATAGATTCACTTTTAGAGCAGTGTTAATTGTGTTTATTTACAGTTGGACTTCGTGATGATGTTCATTCATGTTGCCATCATTTTACGTGGAATATTGCAATAAAACAGTATACCTAGAGAGGAAGGCCTGAACATTGGTTTCATGAAAAACAAATGACTGTTCTAGTTGTGCCATGTATGCTAGGCAGAATATATAGAATTTAGTGCAAATTAAATCTGTTTGGGTGATTGATTTAAGAACATTACTGTGCAGTTGCTGTTTTGAACAAAAGTTACAGCCATGCCATAGCTGAGTGATTAGACCATTCACTTCTTGCCAAAGCGGTCCAGGTTTGATCCCAGGCAACCACATGGGGGATTTGTGGTGGATGAAGCGGCCCTGGGGTGGGTTTCCTCCAGTTTCTCTGGTTTTCCCTGCCATTCTCATTCCACCAGTGCTCCATCTTTATCCATACATCATCAGTGTCACCGCCTGCGGTGCCATATGTAGTAAAAGCGAGCATTAAACACTACAAAAAGTTACATCGTACTAGGTAACAATTTTGATTAAAATACCATACGTTTAAGATATTTGTATGACAAATGAAATTTATATCTTCAATTTTCTTGATATAGCCTATGTAACCCTGTTTGCTCTTGATGGCGTTTGAATAACTTGTAAACGTAAGAGATAGACAAAATCTTACTGTACAAAAAATGTAGCTTTTGCTAAAACACAATTTATGATTACATAGATGCACTCAACACGATATGGAAGACCCTATTAGCAGGTCAACTTCCTATTGGAGGAGAAGGAACCAATAGGATTACGAGTGGGATGGAACGAGGGCAATCAGAGTAGGCACTGACTAGTTGGATGGATGTTTTGCCATTACCCATTGAAGAAACTGAACATAGTTTTTCGGCAAAACGTCTGTATAATTTTTAATTTCTTAAAAAAGCCAACAAGATGTGGCCCATACCAGAAACAAGAAAGAAGTAACACACAATAAATGTCCAAATAAATTTTTTTGTAGAGTGAACCATTTCAGAGATGTTCCTTGTTATTTGTGAGAGTTTTGGAATATTTAAACTTTCATCAAATGGAACATCATTATTCATTGTTTTATATGTTAGCCATACAAAGAGAACAAAATCTCAAAGCTTTAAAAGATTTGACTATTGCTCAAAGTCTACTGTATTCCCACATTCCCCTTGTACCTACAAGGAAATAAGCAATAATATAATTTGTACAAATGTTTATCTCAATTAATACGAAGATACAGGAATAAGAGTTTGTAGGAATGGTTAGTACAAGAGTAGAGAAAGTCATGTGAGTGCAACACATCCGATTTTTTGGATTACATAGTATATATTTTCTAAATTTGTTTTGCAAACACTGTCAATATACTGTCATCAGAAAACATTCCTGATAGATGGCCACCAACAAACCCAACACAGGAAAACATTTCAACAGAATTTAATGAAGATCTAGCTTTAAAATATGTGATGTAGGAACTGATATGATTTTAGGTATGTATTGTTGATTATAAATTGACTGAAAAATACTTGATTTTAAACTTATGTTGTAGATATTTTCAAATGTTATTTTGCAGATGGCACTGTTAATGCAATTTTTGGAAAGTCTTCTACTGTTCTGCTGTAATGCTGTAAACAGATCCAATACAGGTAGATATTTCAACAAACATAGTGAAGTTCTTGTTGCTAAAAGGTGCAATGTGTCTAGATTTGTATTTGTAGCATAATATATTTTCATTTGTACGTAACCAACACATCCTAAAATTGAAGTAAATTTTATTTAATAGCTGTACAGTATTTAACACCCTGAAATTAACACGTTAGACATTACTTTTTGGAAGTAAATCTAAACTTAGATAAAGAGATAGATTTAGAATATTTCTTTTTAGATATCCCTGGAACTTTCATAGACAATTTTTAATAGGGAAAACCTGAAGGGATATCCACTTTTTTCTTTATATCAGCATGGATCTTGAAGAATAAAATGGACATATTGGTTTAAAGTTACCAAAAAGTTGAACGTTTTGCTTTTGCATCTTAGTATTTCAGTTTTAGCACTGTGAACAGCAACTGATTTTATGAATACCACAAGTATTAAATTTGAGGCAATGTATCGGTGAAATTTGGCGAAAATTGCCGAAAAGTTTGATTTTTACTTTTTGCATTTTTTATTTTGCTTGTACTTTGTACTTTAATGGTACATGTTAGTTTTCTCAATATCAGCCTATTTTAAAGCTCCAGGAGGGCACTCAAATGTGTTAGTGCGGGTGAGTGTTCCTCACTAAACCTTGTCACTACAACTTTGAAATGCATTTTTCATTTTCACTGGCTCTGATTTTGGTCACTTGCAGGGAATTTTGCTTCAGAAAGGTTGTAAGTTGGCTGTGCTGAAAAGAATTCAATGTTCTATCTTAAATGCTGCGAATCTGGCATGTTTTGCTTCCAAACAGAGAAATGTAGTCAGTGTTAAATAAGGAAAATTGAAGCTATTAACAATGAAGCAACAAGATTCTAAAGTAAGAACAAATTAGAAACTAAAAACTTCACTTATCTTAGTAATGCGAAAATGATACCTAAAAAAGAAAAAAGTATTTTAAAAGTTAATAATCCAGTTTTACCTAGGTTATATGCTCTTCCAAAAATTCACAAACCAGGAAATAAAATGAGACCCATTATAAATTCTATAAATTCACCTACGTATAATTTAGCTAGATGGTTAACTAAAAAATTTAGTACTTTTGACCAATTTCAAAGTTTAAGTATTAAAAATTCTTTTGAATTAGCAGAAAAGATTAGCAACATAGTACTGTCTGATGATAAACTCATTTCTTTTGATGTAACTGCTTTATTTTCTAGCATTCCTAGAAAAAAGCTTTTGATTTTTTTTAAAAAATGGTTAAATTCTTTAGAATTAAGCAAAGATTTAATAGATGATTTTGTAAAACTTACAAATCTTTGTTTAGACCAAAATTTTTTTAGTTTTAATGGTAATTTTTTTCAACAAACTTCTGGCTTGGCAATGGGTAGACCACTTTCGCCTTTTCTTTTTAATCTTTTCAGGAGTTTTTTTGAAACTCAAATTATAAAATCATTCCCTCTAGTTTTTAAAATATGGTATAGATATGTGGATGACATTTTTGCTGTTGTCCCTAAAAAACAGATAAATGATGCTTTAAAACTTTTAAATTTACAAGATAAAGCTATACAATTCACTTTGAAAACTGAAAATAATGGATGCCTTTCATTTCTGGAATTAAAAATTAAAAGACATAACAATAAATTAAATCTACTCACACTGATAATTACATAAAAAAAAGTTTTAATCCTTTTGCACATAAATTTGCTGTTTTCAATAGTTTAATTTATAGGTTAATAAATATACCCCTTAATAAAGATGAATTTGACATAGAATATAAACACATTATTAACACTGCAGTAATTAATGGTTTTAATACAGATTTTATACATAAAAAGATAGAAAAATTTAAGTATCAAAAAGCTGTTAAAGAAGTTTCAACCCTCAAAAAAATAAAAGATAATTGTATTTTTAAAAAGTTTACTTACCATCCATGGGCCAATAAAAAATTTACAAAGATTTTTAAAGAATATGGAATAAATTTGGTCCCTCAAAATAAATTTAATATACAAAATTTACTTATTTTTCTAAAAAAGATAAAATACCAAATTATAAAAAATCTGGCATTTTAGCTGTTCAGATTGTGATAAGGTTTATATTGGTAAAACTAAACGTCATTTAGAAACCAGAATAAAAGAACATTTTAGAACTATTAAATATAAACAAACTGATAAATCAGCTGTGGCAGATCATTTTTGGTCATTTAATCATGAAATCAATCCAGAAGTTAAATTTATTAAAACAATTAAGTGGACTGATAGATTTAATGGTTTGGGAAAAAAATTTTATTTTAAAAAACAGGAACCGTGTTATGAACTTTGAATTACCTTCTATAGATTGTATTTATAAATTTTTGTTTTCAGAGATTGGTAGTTAAAAAAATGAATATCAGTATTTGTTTTTTGTTTTCAGACAAAAAATGAAAGATTGTAGCTTTGGTAATGAATTTGTTTGTATAGCTTTGAGAATGAGTTGGAGACAACTTGAAACTCGAGTCAGTTTCTGCAAAAAGAACTTGCAACATTACTAAGATAAGTGAAGTTCTTAGTTTCTAATTTGTTCTTACTTTATGTAGAATGCAGTCAGTGTTCTTTGATTCTATAATCTTGCCAGGCTATTTCAGTGTTCCAGTTATATATTAGACATTGTTTAGGTAGTTAATAGGTTTTAAGTTACATCTTATGTAACTTTTAATGACTAAACTGCCACTACTACTTGTTGCAACCAATAGCCTAAATGGGTGGCCATCTTGTTTTAATGCTCAGGCCTCAGGCCTTCTCTGTAGATGGTGTTGGTAGATTGGAGTTGTCTCCTGCATTTTCTGCTAAATCTTTCAAGCAGCATGCATTTTTATTGCTTCTTTGCACAGATATGCTGTTCTTTTTTAGGCTGCTACAGCTGTAGTAGCGTTATTAAGGATTCATTCATTCAACTGACAACACTTTTCATACCCTTCTAGCAATTATTGCTACTTTCATTTGTTAAGTGGCATACACTCAGAAATGTTGGGTCAGTGGAACAAAGAAGAAAATAAGAATTATTTTGTTAATTATACCATCTTTGATTACAATTTACTAGTATTTTTTTAATAACTGGGGAAGTTTTTAACAGTTCATATGTACAAGGTGTTAGGTTTTTGAAAAGGGGTTTATCTTAGCAAATGAGAACTCTAAATAAAAAAATAACTGATGCAATTGTTAACTTATTTATAACTTTATATAAACTCTGTTGATTTCAGTTGTCTTTAGAAGTCTAGAAGCTAAGAAAATTTTCTCTTGTATTGTTGAAGCAATACTAGTTATCAGGAACAAATTCACCTATCTCTACCTTTCCAAGCTGGCTCAGTTGGTTAGACTTTGGCCTATTGATCCCAAGGTTGTGGGTTCAAACCTGACCCAAACTGAGAGTGCTTAAAAATGAGAGCTCCATGTCAGTAGATTTACTGGCATGTAAAAGAACTCCTGTGGGACAAAATTCTGGCACACCTGTGATGCTGATGTGATCCTGGCAATTCACAGTCGTTAAATAACAAAATAATTTGTTTTAATCTACCTTTCCAAGGTAGGTCATGTCTGCACTATGATTTGACTTTATCTTTTGTTTCTTTACCCTTAATCACAAATATAGACATTGGTATCAACAAATAAGCAAATATATTAACTTTAACACAAAAATAACCATGAAATATGCCTTAAACGCTTTCTAACCATTTCAGCAAATATGTCAAGTCTTTAAACATGAACTTATTCAAATACACAATTTTCGTCAAATGAATATTCCTTATTATTGGTTTTAATTTTCAAATAGTTATACTATTGTCAAACAGGAAGTCCTTTTTTGAAATATATATGTAGAACTGGAACATTTTCAAGATCATTCAATCTTATCCTCAGCTATTGGGTTACTGAAGGCAACTTCATTCTCCACTGCTACGGTCGTGTTGCCATCTGGTGTTAGGCATGCAAAGTTTTAACACTTTGTCCAATACTTGGATTCCCAAATTTACTACTCTGTTCTGTTTTTGATGATGTATATTTTTTCCCAAATATTCAGTTCTATCTGTGAAGTAAGTGAAAAATGTTCCAGTTTTTCCAATATTTTATAAGTGAAAGTAAATGTAAAATATATATAACTGCTGGCCATGCAACGTGAATGGAACATCAAATACATCACATAGCATCCAGCTAATAACACCATTTTTACAAACATTTATCTCAATTAAGATGAAGTGGACAGAAGTTTTAAAAAATAGCTTCTACAAGAGTGAGTAGAAAAAATCATATGAGCGTATACATCTAAGTTTTTTTTTTTTTTAAATTAGAGCATATTGTGACTTTGTGCAGTTTTTTCCCCCAGTTATTCGGTTTCCTCCCACCCCATAATGCTGCAATAAAACATGCAAGAAGTGGCCCTTTTCTCTTCCGATCATTTACAAACATAGGACTCCTCTTCTCTTACTCTATCTCTCGCAGATCAGCACACAGCACCATATACCGCAATCATAACTTACGGTGCTGCTTACACTCAATAGCTTCAAGGAACTTCTTACGTTCAGAGGGAGGGGAAGGCACATTTCTGAAGTTTTGCCACCGTTTCCGATTTGCACTCTAGGTGCTTCCTTAGCTTGGAGCACCTCCCCCTCTCTCCAACCAATCATGACCTGGCTAGTGCTGAAGAACATGCCCAATATCTATTATGAGAGGTACCCAGCTTCACATATTATAAATGGATAGAGAATAGAAACATTGCTTAAATGGAAAAGTGTCATTTCTTCAACAAGGATAGTTCTAGTGAAGCCAAAAAAAATTGCTTTATGGTTTGTTTCATTTGAAAAATGAACAGTATATATCAGGTATTTTCACGCGGCACTGGGGTGGGTTTCCTCCGGGTTCTCTGGTTTCCCCCTCCATCTTATTCCACTGGTGCGCCATCTTCATTCCATGTATCATCAGTGTTACCGCCTGCGGTGCTGTAGTAGTAAAAGCGGGCGTTAAGCACTACAAAAAAAAATAAAAAACTAGATTAAAGCAAAGAAGTTGCTCAAAATAGCAGAACTCAAATGTTATTTTTAGTTCATGCTGTATATTTAGCTTATAAAATGAAAAACAAATGTTTTCATCTACGCCATCTTAATCCCACTGATAATTGTTTACTTTTTACATATTTTTCAAAAACTCTGCCTGTCTGTTTTTGTCTCAAGTGATAGATCCTCGAATGTTATATCATACAATATCTGTGAGAATAAGTCATCTGCTACATTTCTTTAATTAATATTACCTTGGCCGAAGCTAGTTCTATGGGATTGAGATCACACATATATGGGGGCAAACAAATGACAGTGTGACCCATTGAAACAAAAACGCGTCCATTTTATAAACATTTTTAGGTTTTTTATTTCAATCATTGCATAAAGATCTGGTTTACACACAGAATGGTCACTCTGAACCCCTTTGTTCCAAACCACAATATCATAGCACATTTCACAACACTCATAGGTGGAGGTTCATCTACTTCTACACTACTTTTTACTTTCTCTACTGATAAGTAGAGGAAGCATTGTATTCCACCCAAAAATTTGATGTTGAGATTTCACCGGAAATATATGTTCGGAGACCCCCTGAATCCAAAAAAAAAACATTTTTAGAAAAAGGTCCATGTTGGTGTGTTTGTCATCCTGTGAACAGCATAACACAAAAACAAAAAGTCGGTTAAAAACCAAAGTTGGTATTCAAGTTTTATGTTTTTCAAGGATGCGACACAGAGATTTTGAAGAAAATAGCCCTGCCCTAAACTACCCTTTACATGGAGCATTTTTCGAAAATTTTGATTTTCTTGAAAATGGCTCTAACAATGTTGAGTAAAATGCCATATGTTTAAGATATTTGTATGACAAATGAAATGTATATTTTGAATTTTCTGGCTATAGCCTTTGTAGTCCTGTTTACTCTGGATGACTTTTGAATAACTCATAAAATGTAAGAGATAGACAAAGTCTTACTATACAAAAAATGTTGTTGTTGTTTTCTAGTGCCTTGCATCTGGCAATGAAGCCATTAGCATTCGTGCTTTCCAATACTTTTGAACTGTAGTTTCTTCTGATCTTAATGCTTCACAGGTCTTCAAGTGTTCTTCATTCATTTCTGCTGGATCGTTACACAGGACACATATTGGTGAGGCTGAGATACCTATTCTGTAGAGATGACTTGCTAAGCAGTCGTGATTTGTCAATAGTCGGAAGGCTGCAACAGCTGTTTTCCTTGGTCTCTGGGGGATTATATCTGGGTTGGAAAGTAGTGTAATCCATTTTTTATCTTTGGCATTTGTTTCTATTTCTTGTAGGTATGAATGACAAAAACTTTTAACGATCAAGCGTTTTATTGAGGAATATGAGAAATTGAATTTAGACTTTTGTTTTATTGTTGTGCCTTTCTTTGCAAGTGAGTCTGCAGCTTCGTTCCCCATGACTCCACAGTGTCTGATTAAATTTTTTTGTAGAGTGAAGCATTTTGGAGATGTTCCTTGTTATTTGTGACAGTTTAGAAAAACTTAAAACTTTGGTGAAATGGAACATTGTTGTTGTTTTTTTTTATATGTTAAGGATGGTAAGAGAACGGGATCTCAAAGCTTTAAAAGATTTGACTATCACTCAAAGCCTACTGTATTATAATATTCCCCTTGTACCTACAAGGAAATGCACAATAAGATAATTTGTACAAATGTTTATCTCAAAAAACACGAAGAAGATAGAGGATTAAGAGTTTGTAAGAATGGTTAGAACAAGAGTGGAGAAAGTCATGTAAGTGCAGCACATAAGATTTTTTTCATTACTTCCAACATAAAGCTCGTACAATTTTACAACTGAAATTAAGAGAAATTAATAGCAAGTAAACATAGCGCAAATAACAGTGGAGGTAAGTTGGCAATGTAATCAGCAGAACAACATTTGCATGGAAGTTAACAAAACTTGGGTTACACTACGTGGAATGTCTTTCCTCACTCCTCATTCCCCTGTTGGTGAACAGAGAGCAAGGTTGGCTACTCATCTGTAGCATGAAGCCAAGGTGAATTCAGAATGACTTGATCATTCCTTGGAATATACAGAGAAAGAAACTATTGCACCCTTATTTCATAGTTTACTGATTTTGTAAATTGAGTCAGCTGTATTCTTATGGCAATTGCTTAGGGTTATTTTAGAAGGATGAGAAAGAGAAAGAATTTATTTTATTTTGCAATTAAAAATAAAAGTGCTTACATGTGTTATATGTATGTTATAATATGCAGAAAATATATATATGAAAGGAAATCCATTTTGAGGAACACAAAAATATTTATTGTTAAGATTAAGTGTAGTGTAGCTAAAAGCAGTCCTAATGCTTAGTTCTGTTTAATATTTCACTTGCATCTCTTGAAGACGTTATCTGTGGTATTATATGTAGATATAAAAATTTTTTTTTTCTTAGTGAAAAAGGGGCTGTATATATAGAAGATAAACATGAGAGAATATTATGGTGATTTTTTTCATTTGAGAAAACAAAAGGTTTGCATTTTACTTATGAAGAAAAATAGGAAAATGCTAAAACAAATGATCATTATATTTCATTTGATTTTCCTAATGTCGCAGAACCAAAATACTTGTACCCTGTTCATAATGAAAATTTCTTTACTAAACTATACAAATTGGAGGTTAGAAAGATTATGTATCATAGTGTTCAGTGAAAGAGGTTACAGATATGTGCTGTATAGGTAAATAAGGATGACATCTAAGCAGCATTTTATCGTGTGTATGAAATTTAATTACGACCACCTCCATAGTGCAATGGTAACGTGCATGCCTCTGGCACAGAGGACCCTGGTACCTTCATGGAGATTTTTGCCCCACTGGGAGGGCTGGCACGGAATGCACTCAGCCTCGTTAGGTCCCACAGGGGCTAACTGAGGAGCTACTTGATAAAGAAGTAACGACCCCAATTTGCGAGGGCAGAAGTGGGGGACACAGTGACTGGGTGGTAAACCTTGGCCCAATCAGGGCTGTTGCACAAGGGGTACAAAATTTAATTTGGAAATAACATGGTAATGTATGTAGAGCTGATCTTAAACATCTGCTGAACCCACGGAAGTGAAACTTTATGAACTCTCATGAATTTAGACATAACTCTTTTAAAATGTTGTTTTTGAAATATAATGATAAAAGCTTTAATTTCACTCTGCTCCTTTTAGGAGTGAATTTGACCAACATATATTTTCTTTCCTGCTTCTGCAGTATTTAAAATATGGGGAGAGCAAAACAGTTCAGAACAGGCTGTGCAGTGTTTTTCCTGTCCACATCCTCGGTGCTCATTGCCGTCTGTTGGTATCATAGAAAGGCATAGATGAAACCATACAGCATTTTTAAAACTGCTTTTAAAGGCTTCACTTACCAACTTTATGAAAGGAGATACTGAAACTGGCCACCATTGTTGTCCATACATTTTTAGAACCTCTTTAGGAAACTATCCAACACTTGCCGTAGTTCACGTTGAGAAATGCTAGCAATTTCCTGGCGGATATTTTGTTTTAATTCTTCCACAGTCTGTGGGTTAATGTTTTAAGTTACCCCAGAGATTTTGGGTGAAATAAATTACTGCAATTTATTTACTAATGCTGCTCTGTAAATTATATTGCTTTACTTATTGTGCTTGTTTTGCACAGTGACTTAAAGAGAAGTTACTAATAAATATTATCACCTATAATATTCTTTCATGTAGCTCTTACTAACTGCCCCTATGCATGCAGTGTCTATAATAATGGTGCTACAAACTTTTAGGTTTTGACGAGAATTGGTAATGTCAGTCGTTTGCAACACTGTTAAGTGTGCTTCATGTAAGAAAGAATTCTATAATGTCATAAGCAATGACATGAATACCCTTAATGGTGCTATAGTGTATGTAATTGTATTACAATGAAACTTGCATAATTGGATAGCTCTTAATTCAATTTATTCTTCAGTTTTGCTTTGTCCCCTTGAATTTAATATGTTAACAGTACATAAATATTGTGTAGATATAATATAAATATAGCAATTCCAAAAATCCCACTCCTGACACCAGTGTGACTAAACAAAATCAACTTTTCTATCACTTTATTGTCTTCTTAAATTTTACCACAAATAGTTTTCTTCTCGTCATTAACACTGTCTACAGTCCTTCAGGATATCACAGCTCACAATTTTTACTTTTGATAACCTTTCTCAGTCCTTTTAGTGTCTTTATTTACTTCATCTGTGTCTCACGCCCTAATTATAACATTACATACACTCAGGACCCTTGTTGCATCTTCTTACAATGTACCCAACGATGACACACATATGCACAGCTATCTCACACTCCCTGATTGACTTACATCCATAACTTCTTCTTTATCTGATTACTCTCCCCTTATGTAGGACTTACACCCCCTAGGACTTAGAAGCCTGTGCCTAAGATCAGACAAACTTATGGACCAGAGTGAAGACCTCGAAGTGGGTGGTTAGCCAAGCACCAAGTGTGACAGTGATTAATACAGGCAAATGGAAAGGTGATGATGGAGCAGTTGGTGCAATGAGTGGCAGCGGAAGCTGGAGAACCCGGAGAAAACCCATCCAGATGCTGCTTCATCCATCACAAATACCACATGCAGGTCCCTGGGATCAAACCGAGGCTGCCTAGGTAGTAGCCGAATGGTTTAACTGCTCAGCCATGGCCCCACCCTCGTATTCATAAGTGAACTCTAAACCACACTCCAAGTGTTCTTCTCTGGCATGCTTATATATTGGGGATGACGTTACAGGGACCTTTCTTGAGTTACACACACACACACACACAACCAGAAATGACACAACTAGAAGTGTCGCGAACATTCTCAATGCACTTTTTTTTCTGGTGCCTCGATAGTTGGGTCATGTACACACAGCAGTCCCACGAGGTAGCCCAGCTCCGAAGGTCTTTGCCTGTTTGCCAGCACAGCATATGGTGTGAAGTAGCTTGGCCTTGTCCGTGCTTTGTTGAGCACCGTGCCCGATGTCACACTTTTTTATTTGAAGATAATTTTGTTTAATTTGAAGAAAGACAATCTCCAAAGTTATGGAATGTGGCAAGCAGAATGGAATGCTACTGGGCAAATTTTCTGTTGTAAAACTGAAACGTACAGTTGGCATTTTTTCTGCTTTCAAGAAGAGAGAGACATTATTCTCACTTCACTTTCTACACCATAACTTACTGGAACATGTTTCAGAGACTGTTGTCTCCATCATCAGCCTTGATTCACTGTCATACTTCCTCCTGTGTCTTGTACATGGTGTTTTGTACCAGACAATGAGGTCCTTTTTATACGAGACATCAAAGCTTAATAAACTGTGTTTATTATTCTATTTGAATAATGTTTCACATATGGAGAGCTCTGCTGACACTAGGATACTTATGATACATGAAATGAAATTATATTTTGCAAAGAAATTTTGGGAAGGAAATGATCTATGCTTAAGTTTAGGGTATCTTACTGGCGTTTGCCAGATATGAGGACTGAGGAAAGCCAGAATAAACCTGGGGGAGAATGGACCTGGTGAAGTTTGAACCACAGACCACTGAATGCAAGCTTTACACATCACCATAAAACCATTTCATTGAGTATTACTACTCTGCTGACTTCAGAATACATGCTATATAGACTGCCAATACCATTTTTACTTTCTCTACTACATATAGCATAGTAGAGGAAGTATTCGTGGTGGACGAAGCGGCATCAGGGCGGGTTTTCTCTGGGTGCTCCGGTTTCCCCCGCCATCTCATTCCACTGGTGCTCCATCTTCATTCCATGTATCATCAGTGTCACCGCCTGTGGTGCCATAGTAGTAAAAGCGGGCGTTAAACACTACACACATTATAGAGGAAGTATTATATTCCAGCCAAAAATTTGATGTCGAGATTTCACCAGAAAGTATGTTTTGAGGCCTCCTGAATCCAAAAGAAGCATTTTTAGAAAAACGTGTGTGTGTGCGTGTGCATGTTCTTGTGCTTGTGTGTGTATCAGTCTATGGACAGCATAACTCAAAAATGGAAAGTCGGTGAAAAACCAAATTTGGTTTTTAAGTTCATCTTTCAAGGATACAACACAAAGATTTTGAAGAAAATAGCCCTATCCTATATTATCCTATACATGGAAAAATTTTAGAAAATTTTGATTTTCTTGAAAATGGCTCTAACGGTTTTGATTAAAATGTCATATGTGTAAGATATTTGTATGAAAATTAAAGTATATTTTGAATTTCCTGGCTATAGCCTAGGTAGTCTTGTTTGTTCTGGATGTCTTTTGAATAACTCGTAAACCGTGAGAGATAGACAAAATCTTACTGTACGAAAAATGTACACCTCGCTAAACCACACAATTTGTCTAAATAAATTTTTTTGTAGAATGAACCATTTCAGAGATATTCCTTGTTGTTTGTGTCAGTTTTGTAAAACTTTCATGAAATGGAACATCATTGTTCATTTTTTTATATGTTAAGTGTACAAAGAGAACAGGATCTCAAAGCTTTAAAAGACTTGACTATCGCACAAAGCCTACTGTATTCCCATATTCCACTTGTACCTACAAGGAAATAAGCAATAAGATAATTTGTACAAATGTTTATCTCTACTAACACAAAGAAGATATAGGAATAAGAGTTTGTAAGAATTGTTAGTACAAGAGTAGAGAAAGTCATGTGAGTGCAACACAGATTTTAAATTCAAATTCTTGGATAATTTGAATACTTTCTTAGGCCCTTCATATTCAAATTATGCAAGTTTCACTGTATTTTCATGGTTTAATTATTACTGACAATATCTACAACTTGAATAGTAACACCTATATTTGTGTAATTTGTCATCTCTCCTATGTGTGAGGGTAATTTGGCAAGTAAGGTCCGAATCGCCACAATATCGTGCGAACATTCAAGTATGCATGTGCACAGACTCCCAGCATGCCTTGCGCATAAAATGATACCATTTGCATTGGTAGGTTGCAGTGTGCTGTTCACAGTGTTGGTTCAAAATGTTTAAGACAATCAATGCAGCCGCCAACTGTAAAATAGCTGTGTGATTCGACTTTTGACAGCAAGGAATGTTTCAGCAACAGATTTTCATTGACAGATCAATGAAGTGTATGGTCCCAATGTGACGAGTGACAGCAAAGTGCGTAAGTGAGTGAGAGCTTTCATGGGACAATGTCCATAATGAACTGTGATCGAGCTGGCCATCAATAACTGTAGATCTGGTCAATACTGTGGATGGAAAGATCTGTGAAGATCGGCAATTGACAATTTCCACTGGATATCCTCACAGATGGCAGACTTCTATGATATTGGCATACAAAAGCTTGTAGAACCTTATGAAAAATGTTTAAACAAATATGGCAACTATGTAGAAAAATAAAGGTGTAAGGAACTAAATAATAGTATATTATGAAACTTAACTATAATGGTAGTAATTAAGACGTGAGTATATATTTTCGTACCATTATAATCAAGTTTCATATGACAATTTATGCTCGACCATATACCTAATTTTATAGTTCAAATATTGTAAAATGTTGTACACTCACCAAGGACAATGACCTACATATTGCATTAGCTGATATTTGGAGTGCTGCACAGACACTAAACAATCGATTCATTCCCAGCACGTCACAGCTGCAAGATGAAAATGATAACCTTGGAATGCTACGTAACATTGAAAAATAGAAGGCAAATTGAATATATTGGTTTTCAGATGAAACTTTATTTCATGTATAAGTTATTTATTGTACAATTTGTGAAATTAATTTGCGGGACTGTGCTTAGTGCGATATTCTTGGAAGTTGATGATGTGTAGAGGTTTATTTGTGTTTTGTGTAAGTTGCAATTCACCGTCCGTAGTGTCCAACATTTTAGCATTTTCTAAACTTGCGCTGGTTTCGTTTTGAGAATTAATCAGTATTTCCCTTTGCCATTGCTGCATGGGAATTCTCTGATTGGTGGAACACCTATCCTTTAATGAAAGTTTGAACTTAAGGAGGTCCATTAAAAGATTGCTATCAGACTTATAATTAATAAATTTGGGTATGGTTGGGCATAAAACAATGTTTTGCAACTATCTGTGATGGCTTGATGTGTGTAAAACATCACACGTTACTTTACAAATGGTCTTCATATAGCAGTAATTTGTACTAGGCACAAAAGTATAAATTAGAGAACCATTTTATTTAATCCTAATAGTATTGATTTTATAAACCTAGTCAAGTAAATTTAAGCAGTCAAATGTAGTTATAAATCTAATATTGTCCATACATATGTACATACGAGAAGAATGCAATCAGCAGAACATATCTGGAATGGAATGGTAGCAAAAGTATTGGATATTAAAATTACATATCTGTCCATGCATGTACCAGGATCAAATGGAATATTCTGGAAAGTTTGTATTATAAGAATTATTAAATACTGGAAATATGTGGATTTTATTTCATAGCGTCCCTGTTTTTATATTTCCTAACATTTTATATGGGGTGAACAATTCTTGGGCAGTGGCAAGGCTGATAACTGTCGGCAGTGTGGCTAAGTGCATATCAACAGTAAATATTGTATGGTTTATTATTATTATTATTATTATTTATTTATTTATGCCAACAGACTTACTGTTGGTGTTTTTAAACACACAAGTCGCGTGTGGGCAATGTTTGAGAGGTAGAACTGGAACACAGCTGGGATTTGAACCACAGATCCTCCACTTACTAGGTGGGTGCTCTAACCATTAAGCTACTGTGACAAGCTGCCAGAATGGTATTGAATTCTCCAACCAGTTCGTATTTTTCCCAGTAAACCACACATCAGTTCCAGTTCTACCTCTCAAACATTGCCCACACGCGACTTGTGTGTTTAAAAACACTAACAGTAAGTTTTTTTTAATATTTATTTATTGTCACTTAACTACTAGTGGTTTTTCTGCAACATACAGGATAACATAATATAAATCACAGCAACAAAGATTCACATTAAATAAGAATCAAGAAATTGGATACAATACATTTAATACAGACACTAAAACACAATATAAGCACTGTACAATGCAGGATGTGTATACAATCATTACAGCATAATATTCACATTAAAGATTGGATACAGTTCATAATAATGACACTACAGTTCATATCCAGTATACATTACAGAAAAAGGTATTCAATGTAATATATTACAATTTTATATTATAACGTTGCTAATTTTAACTTGTTACAGGGTGAGTCTTATAGTTTAAGTTGCATGATGCTGTGTATAGAAATTTAAGGACAGAGTGAATCATTGTTGGGCTATTGAATACTGTTGGTTCATGAGCAGTTATATTGAGTTCTCTTCTTTTCTGTTGATGTGTTGGACATTTCGTAAAGATGTGCTTGATGATTAAGGGCTGTTGGCAGTTCTTCTTTGGAAAGTAGAAATGAGTGGGTTAACTTGGTGTGTCCAATTCTCAATCTTGTCGGTAAAATTTGATCTCTTCTTTGTAGCTTATACACAGCGGGCATATGTTCACTTGTAACTCCATTACAGCTATCATTATATTGCGTGATCCATTCCTGTTTATGAATGGCATTAAATCTTTGTGCAGAGTTGGAATGTAATTTCTGGTGGTTGGGCTTTGTATGCTCTTCTTTGCTGCAACATCTGCCTTATCATTGCCAGTTATACCACAATGAGAAGGTATCCATTGGAGAGAGAACAATTTCTTTTCCTTTCATTTTTAGTGAATGGAGCAGTATATGAATGTCCTGAATCAGTATATCCGTTGTCCATGTATCACTTGCTGCTTTTATGGAACTTAAGGAATCAGAAAGAATAATGAACATTTGGTGTTCCATGTTTTCAATACTTAGTAATGCTTGTTTAATTGCATATAATTCACAGGTGAAAACAGAACACAATTTGGGAACTTTAAATGTTAGAACTTTATCTTGGTTCACTATTGCACATCCACTGCCTGTACTGGTTTTGGACCCATCAGTGTATATTGGTATGTAATTTATGAACTTTCTCATTATTTCATTGAATCTGCACTTGAAGATTGCTTGATCGGTGTCTTTTTTTGGCATATTCCAATACCTCTAATTTAATTGTAGGTGATGATAATGTCCACGGAGATAATCTATTAATATTCCTTGTTTTCACTGACGGAATTCTTTACAATATTTTATTGCTCTTAAGTGTGGTGGGACCTGATTAGCTCTGTTTTCAGGATATTTATCAAATTATCTGTTGGAAAAAAGGCATGTGAATGTTGGTAAATTTCTGTTAGCTGTTACCTTAAGTGCATAACGCACAGTTAACTGTTTTCTTCCGTTGTTTAAAGGTAGTTCATTTGTCTCAATCTGTAAGTAAGTTTGTTGGCATAAATAAATAATAATTACGATTTGAAGGTTATTTAATCCCGGACATAAAGTACTTACGACAGTAAGTCGCCATTGGGGTAATTGTCTCTGATGTGAGACTGCTTTTGTGGTTTATTAGGAGAACTATGAATTGGTTCGAGAATTCAGTGTCATTCTGGCAGGTTGTCACAGTAGCTTAATGGTTAGAGCACCCGTCTGGTAAGTGGAGGGTCTATGGTTCAAATCCCAGCCGTGGCATTGAATTTTTCAGTTCCAGTTCTACCTCTCATAGTATGATTTGTTGCATAAATTATTTCCAACATACATCACATGAACACATAAAACAGGAAAAGTAAATTAATCACATATATCAAGCAAGGAGATATTGCAATTGCCTCCATTCATTGCTCAAGTATTTCTGTCACCTACTTGGGAAATTGTCCATTACACTCTGAGAGTGCCGTGGCCGAGCAGTTAGTGTTTGCCTACCACCTTTTTATTTTATTTCTCATTTCATCTTTCTTCATACATAAATAGATACGTTAATTAATGCATTGCCATTAACAGCATTCCTAACACATAGCAACTTTCTTGTTCACACCTAATATACCCTTACTACCTGCTTACCTTAAATTTCAGTCTCAATACACACAACCCCAGGACCTACCACCTAGGTAGCCCAGGTTTGATCCCAAGGACTTGCATGCAATATTCCTGGTGGATGAAGTGGTGTCAAGGCAGGTTTTCTCTGGGTTTCCCTGCCACTCATTCTACCAATTAGTCCATTATTACCTTTCCAATCATCGATTTTGCCTGCATTCCATATCATCCTCTTCCTCACTATCATACTTGGCTGACCACCCACTTCCAGGTCTTCACTCTGTCCAGTACATAGATTCCTGTGCTCCCTGACAGACGTCTGACCCTAGGCACTGACTTGTAAGTCCTACATAAGGGGAGTATGATCATGTAAAGAAAAATGCCTTTTTTTTATTCAGGGGCCTCAAAATATGTATTTACAATGAAATCTTGACATCGAATTTTTGAGTGGAATACAATATTTCCTCTACTTACTATACATAATAATGAAACTAAAAAGATCTTAGAATTGGTCACTATATGATGGCTTTGAAATTCTGTTCTCTTTGCATGAACATGAGGGAAAAAACAAAATTACTTATCATTTGAAGGAGAAGAAATATTTGAAAACACACACACACATTTTTTTTCTAAAAATGCTTTTTTTTTTTGGATTGAGGAAGTCTCAAAGCATGTATTTCCCATAAAATTTTGACAGCAAATTTTTGGGTAGAGTACAATATTTACTTACTGTGATTCTATAGCAGAGAAAGTAATATACCTGTCATTTTCATCATCTAAGCATAATTATTAAGCTTTGAATATTCATTATAAATTCATTAAAATCCATGCATAGTTAAGTTGGATATTGGCTTGTGTGTGTGCTGCTATAACAGTTTCTAGGTTCCAGAATTATCTTGATTGTCACTGATGTTTCTGAAATCGATATTGAAGGGAGAGATTTTTATTTTTTAGGAAAAACAAGGATAAAGGATTATAACATCAAGGGAAGGAAGAATGAAGAAGGAAATATTGGAAGGAGGGATACTCTTGGAAAAGGTTGGTATTCCAGTATCATACATTTCACTCGGGCAGTTCAGGTGGTGAAACTGGATTGCAGTGCAAGAGCCAGTGGTTGAAGAAATAGGATACAGGTGGACTTAAGAAAGGATTAGAGGGTGATAATTTTTACTTTCTCTACTGGTAAGTAGGGGAAGTATTGTATTCCACCCAAAAATTCGATGTCGAGATTTCACCGGAAATATATGTTTTGAGGCCCCCTGAATCCAAAAAAAGCATTTTTAGAAAAAGGTCTGTGTGTGTATGTGTCTGTCTGTCAGTCTGTGGACAGCATAACTCAAAAAAGAAAAGTCAGTTAAAAGCCAAAGTTGGTATTTAAGTTTAATGTCTTTCAAGGATGCGACACGAAGATTTTGAAGAAAATAGCCCCACCCTAATCTACCCTTTACATGGAAGATTTTTCAAAAATTTTGATTTTCTTGAAAATAGCTCTAACGATTTTGATTAAAATGTCATATGTTTGAGATATTTGTATGACAAATAAAATGTATATACTGAATTTTCTGGCTATAGCCCCTGTAGTCCTGTTTGCTCTGGATGACTTTTGAATAACTGGTAAACCGTAAGAGATAGAACAAATCTTACTATACAAAAAATGTAGATCTCGCTAAAACACACAACTTATGCCCAAATGAAATTTTTTGGGGAGTGAACCATTTTGGAGATATTCCTTGTTTTATATGTTAATCGTGCAAAGAGAACGGAATCTCAAAGGTCAAAAAGATTTGACTGTCACACAAAGCCTTCTGTATTCTAATATTCCCCTTGTATCTACAAGGACATAAGCAATAACATAATTTGTACAAATGTTTATCTCAACTAACACGAAGAAAATATAGGAATAAGAGTTTGTTAGAATGATTAGTACAAGGGTAGAGAAAGTCATGTGAGTGCAACACATCAGATTTTTATTCAATGGTTTGACTTCTTAGGATTTTCAAGGTGAGCTGCCCTCTCCCCAAGGGGTCACTGAATGGTGGTATGGTTTGGATTTGAGCAAGACGGTTCACGTCAAATGCTGTAGAGTGGATATCGCTGTTTTGGCAATTGTCTGTAGTCATTCCTTGAGAGCATTGATACTTTATCTTGAGCTCTCAGGTGGTATTATTATCAAAGACAGAAACAGGACCTTTCATGTCTTTATCACAGTCATATCATACAACAATTCTCCCAATGTTCCAGCCATTTTATCCCTCCAAAAAATAGGAATAGTCAAACTCTCCAAAATATTCCTCTCTCTCTCTCAAAATGACCACATTTAATCTATATTTTGTTCCGTGAGCCATTTGTTCATGGTTTGGGAACAAGAAGAAATTGCATGGAGCCAGGTCAGGCAATATGAGGGGCATGACAGTAGTTCACAGAACAATCTGGTGGTGACAACACCAGTTGAATTTGTTGATGTGTGGTAGTGGTGAAACTGCATTTTCTTCTTCACCAAATGGGACCAAGTCTCCTTCAACTTCTTGTTGAATCAGGCCAATAATTCACTGTAGTACTGTCCCGTGATCATTTTTCTTTTATTTTAAAGAGTTGTTGTTGTTAGCTAATGCTGGATTTCTGACAATGAAGTCATTAATCCTCTTGCTCTCCAATATTTTTCACTGATGGATGGGGTACTAGAAGTGGCCGGGCATATTTGAAGGTGGTCTTGATCCATTTCCTCTTGCAGATCACATAGAGGACAGAGTGGTGAAGAATATATCCCAATTCTGTTTAAATGATTTGCCAGACAATCATGTCTTGTAATCAACCTGAAGGTTGCAACTGCTGCTTTTCGAAGATACTCAGGAATTACTGTGTGAATTTTTGGTAGTTCCCATCTTTTATTTTTTGATTTCTCCTTCAAATAACAAAACATTGTCATCACTTTTCTGGCCAATGGGACCATCTTTTCCTTCTTCAGATTCACCAGAAGCAACCCATTGCTTTGGTTGTTGCAGTATAATCCACGTCTTAACGATGATGGTTACTCAATATGATGTCCTTTGGATTTTCCTTAAATGGCTCTAAGCACACCTTTGAAGTTGAAAGTCACACCTGCCTGTTGTTCAATGTGAGCAAATGTGGCATTTAGCGACCTGACAACCTTTTCAACTGTAACTTATGCAAAATATGAATTGCTATTCCTGTTGACACACCTATGGCCACTTCATGAGTATTTCTTTGACCATCAACGAGAATCACATCATGGACTGTTTCAATGACTTCGGTAACCACATCGTCAGGCCTACTGGATGCTCTGAATCAAAAGTGGATGTTTGATCACATTTAAAGTTGTTGAAACAATATTTAACTGTTGTCATAGATAGCAAAAAGTCCACATAAACATAATGTAATTTTGCTTTTATCTCCTCGCAAGTTTTCCCATCCAAAAGTAAAAACATGTTGCATGACTCACTCAACTGTGTGCTGAATCCAAACTATCAATGAATCAGTATCAAATTTGTTTTGGTGGCGTGTAACAAATGACAGTACGCAATGCTAACACCTACTTGCCTTAACAATATGATCTATTTTGAAACACATATACTGGGTGCTTCTAACTAGGAAAACGTAGGGACCCTGCTTCTTGCTAAGGGCCCCATTGCAAGTTGTCATTGAGTCATTGTTGTGTTACATTTATAATTGTTACAGAATTTAGGATAGGACTAGGTACCATATTATATCCCAGGATTAAATAACCTTCAGATGGTAATTATTATTTATTTATGCTAACAAACTTACTGTTGGTGTTTTTAAACACACAAGCCATGTGTGGGCAAAGTTTGAGAGGTATAAAGTACTTACAATAGTAAGTCACCATTGGGGTAATTTGTCTCTGATGTGAGACTGCCTTTGTGGTTTACCAGGAGAAATATGAACTGGTTTGAGAATTTAATGCCATTCTGGCAGTTTGTCACAATAGCTCAGTGGTAGAGCACCCGCCCAGTAAGCGGAAGGTCTGTGGTTCAAATCCCAGTTGTGGCATTGAATTTTTAAGTTTATCCTCTCAAACTTTGCCCACACATGGCTTGTGTGTTTAAAAACACCAACAGTAAGTTTGTTGGCATAAATAAATAGTGTTATACTTTTTTTTCATAGCATTTATTTTGTACATTACTGTTGACAAAATTGAAAGGAAGAGCTGATTGGAACCATACCAAATCAATTACTGAAGTTTGTCATTCAAGAATACAAAACAAAAGTGCACTGTTTATACCATTCATCTATTCTACAAGTACACAGGGAAAGAAACAAACTAAAACTGCACTACTTTGCACACTATGTTATGTTCTGTTTTCAATTGACTTGCACCATTAGGCACTAATGTTCAACTTCAGCATAGAGACGATCACAAACTGGTTTTCCGAAACGAGATTTAAATTCCACTGTAGGTTTCTCTCCTTCTTGTGCCATGCGATAAGTCTGATCTCGACCTCCCTTGAATTTCAGCTGCATCTTGGGTACCTCTTTGCCACTACCACCGCTGGCTATTATATCTCGCCTTATCATCTCCTAAAAGCAGATAAAACATTTACTAAAGGTGCTACTCTATATACTTTCTTTTGATAAAGAAATTGAGTAAACCAACCATTCCTGGAAAAGTTTACTTCTATATCTATTTAGTTTTAATTGAGATAAACCTTTGGAAAAATAACTATATTACATATTGGTTATAGACACAAAGGGAATAGACATAGTCAAATGTTGATGAACTGGACACTTATAGAAAAGCCGAGTGAAGCTTGGTCACCCAGGTACTTTATTTTAAAAAACAAGAACCGCATTATGAATTTTGAAATACCTCCAATAGATTGTATTTATAGGTTTTTGTTTTCAACGATTGGTGACAGATTTTTAAAATGAGCATCAGTAACTATGGTAACTTGTTTGTATAGCTTTGAAAATAAGTTGGACGCAACTTGAAACATGTCAGCTGTGGAAGATCTTGCAATATTACTAAGATAAGCGAAGCTTTTAGTTTCGAATTTGTTGTAATTTTAGATTCTGTTGCTTCACTGTTAATAGCTTTAATATTTCCTTAATTGATTTATTACATTTTATTTATGCTGTTCACATATGCAGAATTCTTTCTAAAATTCCTTTTTATGGATTCAAGGGAGTCTATTTGTGAAATCTCAATATCAAATTTTTAAAGGGAATACAATACTGTTCCTAGTTAATCTATGTATTAGAGAAAGTAAAAATTATGCTTACTTTTAGTAAGGGAGGAAATTCACAAGTTCGAGGAAGCACCTTGCTTTCTTGTGTGAAAGGTATTATACTATCCTCTTTACAATATGCAGCTTCCTCTTCTTTGGGAATCAGTCGATAATCTGTTTTGTAAGAAGCACTACAAACTTCTACAAGCTTTGGATATTTGCGACCTCTGAAAACCTTTTCAGCCCAAACTCTCACTTTTCGGGGATCCTATAAAACAGAATAGAATGGTTACAAACACATCACACAACAAAATTACCCTTATTATACCCTGACAGAAATAACCTGGCACTTGATGTTACAGCTACCTGCCGACCGCTCTGTCGCAGCATTGCCACTTATTCACTCGCTATCTGTGGACAGTGGTTCCACCATAATAAGGGGTCCACCATTTTTCTTTTCTTTATCAAAGTATTCTCTTACGGCACATATCACCTCGCAGGCCTGACTTTTTAGGGTTATTCGTGTACCCAATACACGCTTTTTGGCTTTATCATGACTATAAGCCACTTTTAAACAAAACGTAGTGTAACCAAGACCACTAAAAGCTGTTACGAATGCAACAAAACACTGAAATATATGAAATAAGAAAACTACAATCCCCCCCAGATACACTGTTGTATGCAATTTGTTCGTAAGGCACCTTCTTTCACGTTGCACTTGTTAAACTATCAAACAATATATTGTTGTGAGTTTCAAAACACACAGAAGGCAGAAGCTGGGAATACATGTACATATTGCAACATGGTTGAGTACACACCACTGGTCACGTGATAGTCACATGGTGTATTCGTAATGTGATTGGATGTTTTAAGTCTCGCTCCCCTACTTGCCCCTTATGAGCCACGTGAATGACAAGGCTATCAGGTGCCAGGTTATTTCTCTGAGTGTAGCAATGAGTTTCAATGAAATGCTGAAGGAAGAGGAGTTAAGGAAACTGAAAATACACATATTACAGAGTTTAAGAAGAGATATGAGCATCTACCCTTCCTTTTTAACACTTAAATGCACTGCTTTGCATGTTGTACTGACATTTAACATAACTTCTTTTTTCTAACACAAAGCAAAATCCATGCAACTGTAAATAAATGTAAGTCCATCAGCAAAAATAATGTGCTGACACTTGGACATAAAAGTGCAGTTCACAATACATAACAGGCATGGGTTTGTATTTTCAAATACTGTAACATTAATGAATGTATTGGAACTAAGTTTGAATGCTTCCTGCAAGACCAATAACCTCACATTATCTAGTCCAGTAGGTTGCACATTGATGTACGAAACAAAATGGATGGTCAATCTCACAGGCGTTTTTCATTTTGCAGTGCTGTTACGACCATGGGAAAAACATCAGGTAGTAAAGTATGGGATTAGTTTGTGCGAAAACTGTTAAAGAGAAAAAACAACTAACACACCTAAATGAATTACCGTTTAGCAAAATATCTGAACTTATAACTAACACCCTGCATAATAAATGTCCTAAAAATAGGATGGCCTCCGTTACAGGCTTCCAGTGACCACATGTTCTCTATATTACACTAATGAGATAATTCCAGCATCGTTTTTCACTTCCTTTACTTATTTCTTCAAGGAGTCATATGCCTCAAGTTTAGCCACACACTTTAGTATATGTAGAAATCAAGAAAGACACCTGCTATAGCAAAACTTTTACAACATGTTATGCTCATGTTGGTATCTGTGTAGTCAGAGCACACTATAATGCTATCTTCAATGAGAATGGGACCAGGTGGAGACAACAAAATTTACCACATGTATAATAATTTATTGTGTACAGGCTTCCCATAGCATATGCTAACCCAGTATAGTATGGCAGCAGGAAAGTTAGGAATTCAGATATTCTTTAGAAAGAGTTTCGTGAGAATTTCGTCTAAGTCCCACTCTTACGAAAGTTTCCGAAGTTGTTCTAAAGAAGAGGTTTTCAGTTCTTATAGCAATGTTTGATGCAGTTCTGTAGAAGGCAGTAGTATAATTTAGTAGTGGTTCCTCAATGTAGAAAAGCAAAAGCATGAGCTCATAAGTCAGTGTGATGGTACCTTATTTGCAAGGCAGAGGATTGTATTCATGTATCACAAAAAGAGTGAAAGCTATATAGATTGCTTTTCGAGCGAGGTTCCCATATTAGTTCTAATTCATATGTTGCGATATTTTGAGATGGAAGAGTAGGCAATATATCGACATTCCAGAGATGCATGGTTGGCAATAGCCGCCTAGGCCACGCCGTCACCACTGATAAAACCTTAGCCGCTATTATACAACATAACCTCCTAAACAAAATACTAACCTCAATGGCCAAGGCTTCCACTTTACGTATTCTCAAATAGCTTGGTTCGGGATAACGTTCAAATCTACTTCTTACCACAACACGATTCAAACCAAAATCTTTTAAATTTCCAACAATTTCCCAGAGGGTTTTGCCCAAAAAATCGGTTTTTCTACCAATGTACTTCACTGGCATTGTTTTCTATTTATACGCTATCACTTGATCGAGGTTTTAAAAACCAATGAACAGTAAGCAACAGAATACTAACAGAGCACTAACTGCAGAACTAAATAATTCGCGAAACATATTTACTGAAGTAACTACAACAATTTTAGAACTAAAACTTTCCCATTGCCATAAATTTTGTTTACTATCAACACACAATAGTACCACACACTCTGTTATAAATTACCATTGCTACTTCCAGTTTCACCAACATCTTTTTTTCTGCCGAAATGTTGGTACATTAGTATGTGTTGGTAGAACTAGCCGCAGTTTTTCATTTTCGTTGAAGATAAGTTGGTGTTTTGTGGATAAAACATGAAATCTTTGATTTCCTTAATATTTCTTGCCTATGTATTTCATATGAATGTTCATAACGTTGCAGATATACATATTAGGTAGACTTTCATTGTTTCTAGGTTGAAATAATACAAAAAATGAACGATTGATGTTTGTATTATAAACTATTTCATGAATATTAAATATGTACACCTACATACGGAGATACCGTTGTTTCGCGTACACGGCCAGGTACAAACGACCTACACTTACCGGGAATTTTTAAAAATGGTGCTCACTCTATTTGTTAAGATTGAAAGTGAAAATTTACTTACGGTGTGTCAAACTGCCAGTTTTCGCTCATACGGCCAGGTACAAAGGCCCTACCTTTACCAGTGTTGGTTTGTGTAGCAAAGATATTTCATCACATAATGATCACATCTTGATTTATAGACAAGCAAACACATACCAAGGACGTTACAGCTACATATACAAACCGGGCACTACCTTTTGGTAAGTAAAGTTATGTATGCTTATACTCTGATAATTGTAGTTAAGATTCTCTAAAGCAGTCTCTTTCTGTTTGGGTGTGCACCTCTGAGAGGTAGAGTCTACCTGCAGCATGCAATACAAGTTGCCATTGGGGCAAGCTGTCGTGGCTGAATGAATTTTGTATAATGACCTATGTTACATTTCCTCATTGAATTCTGCACCTTTTGACATACAAGAAAGACACAGTGGGAGTGCTTTCCTTTAGGTAAACACAAATGTTTTTCCCATCAAACAGCCAAGAGCACCCTTGGCTTGACATAGTAACATATGTTATGAGATACAACACAATCTCAGGATAGGCAGGAAGCACAAAGACTTGTGCTATGACCTTCGACCAGTGACATTGGCTATCACGCACCCCTCCAGTCACGCTCATAGCACTGTTGCTGCATACTTGCAAGTAGAATGGGAACTGGCTGCTCTGAAGTGTCATTAGTGATCTCTAACAAATTGTTCATATGGTGACAGATTAGAGCTCTTCTAACTTTAAGTTAGAGTTCTAGAAGTACTCTTGGAATTGTTCACATGGCCATGTGAGTCTGAATTTAAAAGAGCTGTGATAAAAGTGCATTTAGAGAAGAAAAAACTGGTGACTATGTTTATAGCCTAATCAGAAGAAATATACTGTGGTAGATGTGGCAATTTAAGATTTCCAGTTGAATGAGGGGAGTGAGTGAGAGAGAGACAGAGTGGCATGGGAGAGGAGAAAGAAAGGAGGGGTAAAGGGGAGACAAAAGCAATGGCTTAAATGGTTATTCCTATCACAAACATCATCTACATAAATGAATGTAAGAGCCTCAACTCATTTATTTCTCCTTCATTTTACTAAATAACTGATAAAGTTTATTGAATCTAAATCTCACTTATGTTTGTGTAATGCATATTGCAGAAGCCACCACTTTCACATTACCAAATATTTATGACCATTTTTTAAGATGATAAAAATGACTGTTTCAGCTGTGGATCGCCACGACGACCTGATATATGTTTTCTACACATCTGTGTTATTTCCTTCTTCAACTCTACAGATCCTGAGGTCCAGTGTGTGGAGAGACTTACTGCCCTTTGGACAAGGTAAGGCTGCTTTTCAATAACAATTTATGTAACATGAAGGCAATGCACTCCTCAGGACCCCTGAACAACACTTATAAAGGATTATTTGATATGTATGTTACATGTTTGTTAGTCATCTTGGCAGCTGTGAGTTAGCGGAGAGTAGAAACACAAAGTAGTGTGAATCATTTTCCTATTAAAGAAAGTGTAAAAGGGGTTGGTGGGTCACAAGTTTTAAAAGATTCCTAAGATTTTCTGGTATTATTTATATTTTAGTTGTTTCTGTTTTAAAATGGAACCCAATCTAGAAAGTTTATTTGTTGCAGTTGTTATACCTATACTTCCTTTCGACATTTTTTTACTACTTAGCATTTTGAGAATCCATTATTTCACACTTTTTGCACAAATGACACTTACTGGGTCAAGCAGTTGTGCAAATGCACAGCTGCCAACATAAGAGTAACAAACACTGCCATGACAGTATGCATAACTACCCAGTTAGCGTATCCGAAAGATTGAGGGTCCTAAGTTGCAAAGAGCATAGCCAAAGCACGGTTTAAGTTGCAGTCACTTTTTGCTACTCGGGATCAAAGAATATGATGAACTTTAAAACAGTATTCCCAAAAATGCAACATTGCTCTGCCACAGAAAGAAACAATATCCCGCTTTCCCTTCCAGGTGGGTCAAATGTACACCGTGTATGTGTGACTTTTGTTTTAAGGAAGAAAAGGGAATGCAGCCCTAGTCCCACTGAAAGTAAGACATACTAAAAAAAAACCTGATATTAAAGTAGGTATACTACGTAAACAATTGGTGCAAAAGTAGAAAGTGTTATGTAAATGGTGCAAAGTGCAGCATTCTAGAGAAATTCAATTGTTTGTTTGTACTTTGTGTGAGAGCATGAAAAAGAACCTCTGGCAAAGCTAGTCATAACTGGGGAGCTGTTCTTTACTCTCTCTACCAGTAAGTAGAGTAAGTATTGTATTCCACACAAAAATTTGATGTCGAGATTTCACCAGAAATATATGTTTTGAGACCCCCTGAAACCAAAAAAAGCATTTTTAGGAAAAGGTCTGTGTGTGTGTCTGTGTGTCAGTCTGTGAACAGCATAGCTCAAAAACAAAAAGTCGCTTCAAAACCAAAGTTGGTACTTCAGTTTAATGTCTTTCAAAGATGCGACACGAAGATTTTGGAGAAAATAGCCCAACCCTAAACTACCCTTTACATGCAAAATTATTCAAAAATTTTGATTTTCTTGAAAATGGCTAACGATTTTGATTAAAATGACATATGTTTGAGATGTTTTAATGACAAATGAAATGTATATCTTGAATTTTCTGGCTATAGCCCCTGTAGTCGTATTTACTCTGGACGACTTTTGCATAACTGGTAAACTGTTAGAGATAGACCAAATTATACTATACAAAAAATGTAGATCTTGCTAAAATACACAATTTATGTTTGAATAAATTTTCTTGTAGGGTGAACCATTTCGGAGATATTTCTTGTTATGTGTGTGAGTTTCGGAAAACTTAGAACTTTCGTGAAATGGATCATCATTGTTCATTTTTTTATGTTAAGTGTGCAAAGACAACAGAATCTCAAACATTTGGCTATCGCACAAAGCCTACTGTATTCTAACATTCCCCTTGCACCTACAAGGAAATAAGCAATAAGTTGTACAAATGTTTATCTTAACTAACACGAAGATATAGGAATAAGAGTTTGTAAGAATGGTTAGTACAAGAGTAGAGAAAGTCATGTGAGTGCAACACATCAGATTTTTTTTTTTTTTTTTGCATCAAGTCCTTTTGTAGAAAGCATCTGAATACAATGATTCCTTTCTTGGTTGTTGCCTTTTCACCATGCATGCAAAGCTTGTGACATACTATTAACATTACATCTAAATACTTGTTCTAATTACTGCTCTCTCTACTCATGTTAAAGGAATTCACATTGCAGTGTCATTTTTATCCATTTCCATGAAGCAAACAATTGTATGTTCCAAAACAGCACCTTGAATGATTGCCTTTTCAGTGTGATCTCATTGACTGGAAGATTTCTAGTGGCCATAGCTCTTAATTGGAACTTGCAAACAGAGGCAGTTTTAAAGTCTTACACCATACACATACTTGTACAGCATGATGCAATTAAAAGTAGTCCATTTACGTATAGAGCTATGTGATGTTAACCTTTTCCAAGTGCCTGTTGCAGCAATTTGTGTATTTGTTGACTTCTTGGGAAGTTAACAGATCCTTTGAAAAATGGCCTCGATAACTTTTAGTGTGCAAACTGAAGGTATTTGTGCATTTTTTGACAGTTTCTACTGATTCTACTTTGTAGAAGTTTGCAAAATTGGAATGATGATGTCAGGGAATGCAACCCAGCATGGACATGTCGCATGGTTTGAAGGATGGGATTTTGGAAGCCAGAGTGGCAGTGTAGCATAAAAGAATTTCTCTAACACACATTTTATTTTATACTTATCTGTGCATCATGAGGATTATTTATGACTAGAGGTCAGAAGTACCTAAAAGGACTTTTAAAAATACCTAACAATATCAAAATGGTTCCTAAACGTTGGAAAAAAAGGACGATGGGTGGTTCAAATTAATTAATAATTTCTGTTTCAATTACATGTTTAACATGTTTGTCCTTGCTAACAAAATATTTGCATTGAGGCACTACGAAGGTCTTTGTAAGCTGGAAATGACTTAGAACTTTCTTGTGATTTCCTCTCTTCCGTGGCCTGAGAGGCTGCTCTCTCATGTTTCTCATGTCCAAAATTCAGCTGAACATGTAACCACTTTTCTGCATTAACTTTCATCTCACAATATTTGCAGAATAAAATGGTTCCAAAATATCTGCTCCAAATTCAGATACAAGTTATCGTGAAAAAGAAATTTTAATAGGCTTAGTTTTGCACATTTTTCAATCAGGGTTTCTTCCACAAACTGGAAGTTGCAGTCAAACATAAGATGAATACAACCTCCCACTCCCACCCTCTGGTCAAGGTCATTGCTGGTAAAAAATAACGGAATACTTAGAGAAGGTTCAGTAGTTTCTCACAGGACGTATACATTCCCTCGGCTCTTCTTTAGATTAGGTGACTTGCCACTTGCTGGCCAGATTCTAAGTACGAAGTTACTTACTGTGTATACGCCGCAGTGGTTTGAGAATTGCCACTAGGTTTTGCTAGCTGTCACTAGCAGACGATTTTCACATCTGCCAACATTGCTTTTTACGCTACACTACTTTTGGTTGCCAACACATTAAACACAAATGCACTCGCATCGTTGCCGCCACAGACATACCGCTAGCGTGACTCCATTTTGCTCATTGTGTACATTATTTTGCTCACACTTTTATTCTGCATTTAAAAACCAATCCATTTATGTATCCTTAAAAAGCAGTAATATTTGATGCCTTAGTTTATCAAGTAAATGCATTCAGCTCTTCTTTAGAATAGGTGACTTAGCACTTGCCGGCCAGATATTGTGTACATTATTTTGCTCACACAGATATATCGCTAGTGCAACTCCATACTATTGTTGTGGAAATTATTGTGTACATTATTGCCTAGTTACTGGGTCCACGAAATGCTGGCTCGTTCTTTTTTTATTTTATATTATTTTATTATATTATTATTTATTATTATTACATTTATATATATTATTTATATATAATATTGTATATTATATTTATTATATTAATATAATATCCTCCTCACAGGGTGTATCAGGAATCACATTACCTGCATAGCATCCGAGATCCGAGTTCTCAGCAGGCCCTCGCCGTAAAGAAATTGCATGCATTCCTCCTCATTATAGCATAGAGGCACTAAATCTACTATGCTAATGAAGCAATCCATTGCACTCTCACAACTTGCTTCTAAGAAGGTCACCACATACTGCCGGGTCCCACTATAACATTCAAACTTACTATTGGCAACAAACTCCTGGGGAAATTGTGCTGTTGGCATCACTGAATTAACACAGCAACTTCGGCAACTTTCGTGACCATTCGTACACACTGCCGAGTTGGACTTAGCCGAAATTCTGACCAACTGCTCGCATCACCTAATCTAAAGAATATCCCATTCCCTCTGCTGGTGCTAACGACACAAATACACTAGAAAGGTTCCTCTCAACTGTTCTACCCAGTCTTAGTGATGCATATCAGTTAAAAGAGATTGGAATTGAGATTAGACTGTTGGATAGGAAAAGCCAAAATAAGGGAAGGTTGCAAAGAAAAGCCATTAAATGCAACAAAAAGGCTGAAAAAGGACATTTAAATAAAAAACCAGAGAAAAAGGCAGAAAAGGACAAAAGCAATCCACCATTCCCTAGCCTGTAGTGATCCATAATGAACATTTATGTTACGTGGGGCCTCATCTTTGACACTAGAAAAAAAATGTAATGTGTTGCACTCACATGACCTTCTCTACTCTTGTACTATTCTTACAAACTCTTATTCCTATATCTTCTTTGTTAGTTGAGATAAACCACTCTGACTGAGATTTGTTCTGTGATTTCTCCAAGGTAAATACTGGATAGGATCTTTAATACCACAGCTCAAAATTTTCAAGGAACAAGTTTCTGGGTAGAGGACAATTTGCAAAGAGAACTGTACAAGCATTGTTTAAAATATGTTGCATTATAGCAGGGTTTGGCGTCTACTACATTTTAATTCTTGCATGCTTGCGGTGCCATTTTTTTTTTTTTACTATACTAAAGTTTTTCTGGGGTGACGGGTGACACAATTTATTTGAATATGGGTGGTGTGGTGTTTGGTACCGCTGAAGCAAACCAGATTGTGGGTGCATTTTAATATGGATCATTGGCTTCAGGCCAAGTATCATGGCAGATGCCCTGACACTGACCTGCGATTTGGGGAGAACATGTGTGGAACTGTAGGAGGAAGGGGAAATTTGGGGAGTGTCAAAGTGTCCTCAGTATGGCTGAGTCTAGTCTCCAGTGCTGTTGTGTGTCCTGGTAGAATCTCTTCTAGCGACTTATGGACCTTGTGTATGTGTGAGTCATTTATGTAGGTGACTACTTTCTCCAGCTGAATGTTGAAGTGGTCACAGAGGCTATTGTTCTCGTGGTGAACTGTTGCTGGTAACGTTGTTGCGATGCCAGCATTCCAGAACAGGTCGTACAGGTTCTCCTGTACCGTATGTTTATCTGCACAGCACCTAGCCGCTTAGTGCGACTTTATATGTGCAGTATATGATCACATATTCTGAACTTACGTACATTCTATCGTCGCTACGCAGCTGCGGCCGGCTTCACTCTTCTACTTCTAAAAGACCTCCCTTGGCTTCATTTCGTGGCTTAACCCTTTCATGATCAGTGGGAACCATATATTTTGTATAATCTGTAGTGGGGACTCAGGGTCCCACCTATTACTATGTGTTCCTAGTTCAATTCCCATTTCTCTAGTGTGCTGCCATCTGACAGGAAGTGTGTTAACTGTTTTCGGAACAACACAGAACATAGGTCTGCTGGCATAGTGAAGGTAGAATTTCTGCTACTTTAGTCAATGTGTGCAGACGTGCTGTTTCTAGTCCCAAGTAAAGCATTCTGAGGGTCGTTTGAGATACGTTTACTTGCTACTGTTGTCTTTTATTTATGAAGTCACTTTAATTGGTCAATTTTCATTTTACACCTATGAACTATTTTGATAGGAATCCAGAAATTAGTACCAATTTCTCAAGGTCTGAGGAGATGGTTTATTTTGAAATTTTGTTTCCTGAAGACGGTTTAGTCACAAACGGCATCAAATTTATATGTCAAACAGGAGTGCACTGTTGTGAAAGCAGGAAAGAAGAATTATTGAGAATTATTGGAGTAGTGATCCTATCTTTGGCATGCCTGCAGAATCAATTTTTCATTACAAATCTTCATTGCAACGACAGTTCTCTTTTTATTGAAAAGGGAAAACCAGGATGTGACAAACTGTACAAACTTCGGCCTCTAATCAATGCTTTGACCAAGATGGTACATGAAGTATATATTCTTTCATCATTTTTGACAGTGGATGAATGCGGTGGCTTTCAAAGGACAGTCAACATTGAACTACATGCCAATGAAACTAGTCAAGTGAGGGTCCAAGCTCATTCCAGGTTACATTTTGAACTTTGACATTTTTAAAGGAAAGAAGGACAGTAACAACACCAGTTCATTTTATTGGGTGAAAATGTGCAAATGCAGTAAATATGGCTCCAACACTAGTGGCATTTGATAATTATAGTTTGTCCAAAACAGCGTAACACTCCGTATGAGCGAGTGAGGAGATATGCGGAGAAGTGGTGGGGGAGCAAGTGACTAGAAGGTTATCATATATACAACATAGGAACTTTTCACTCTCACTGCAGCTCAAAGACTGACCCCCACTTCTCTTTTATGCAAGCGGACTGCTCTGTGCTATTACGCATCTTTGATTTGGGAGTGGGGGAATGTCAGGACGTTTTAGACTAGCTGTACTTCGTTACATATCAACTAATGAAAGAGCTGCACTTTAAGGAGCTTTCTGGTGTTGGAATGGTTTGCCCAAATAGAAGAGAGTTGCCAGGTACATTGAAGAGGAATTCCAAACTCTGCAGCGGTAAATTTGAATTTTCTACAAAGTCATCTGTTGTTGCAGTCAAGTGGAGGAACACTAAACCTGTACCCATTCTTTCAAATTGTCATAATCCAAAAGAAGTAATCGCCATGCACAGAAGAAACAGGGATGGTAGCAAATCTGAGATATTTTGTCCAATTGCTGTGGTAGAATACAACAAAATAATGGGAGGAGTTGAATGATTTGATCAACTTAGAGAACGGTATGCAATAGGTGATCAATATTTGAATTGGCAGTTGCCTATACGCTGTGGAAGCTGCAGAAGTCTGAAGCAGATCAACTGATGTTCTTGGTGCACTTGGCTAGGCTTCTCAAGCAGGAAGCAAAGAGGAAACCCAGTTATGTTCCATACACCAAAGAGAAGTGTAACAGGTTTCGGATGAAATTTGTCAGTAAAGGGTGAAACAAAATGAAGATGTCGCTTATGTAGCACAAAGAACAAAGATGATGTGCTCTTCTTGTCAAGTCCCTTTGTGTATTACACCTTGTTTTTCTAAATTTCATTCCACTTCACCATAATGAACACTATACTATGGTAAATCAGGACACTGACATTGATAATGCTATTCCGACATGCAATTGTTCATTGTTTCAAGTTCATTTATGTGAAATAAAAATTTGATAGGTAGAATCAGAACTGAAAAATCTGATGTGTTGAACTCACATGACTTTCTCTACGCCTCTACCAACCATTCTGACAAACTCTTATACCTCTATCTTCTTCGTGTTAGTTGAGATAAACATTTGTCCAAATTATGTCATTGCTTATTGCCTTGTAGGTACAAGGGGAATATTAGAATACAGTAGGCTTTGTGCGATAGTCAAATCTTTTAAAGCTTTGAGATTCCGTTCTCTTTGCACACTTAACATATAAAAAAATGAACAATGATGTTCCATCTTCCTTTCATAGAAGTTTGAAAACAGTGTTGTAATTAATTTAATTTAAAAGGTGAGTCAATTAATAACACTGAACAATACTTACAACATAGTTTTCCGGGACATGTTTCGAAAGTTAACTTTCCTCCATTATCAACCGGACAATAACTGGGTTTCATGGTGCAGATGGTGATGCTTCTTCTGGTAACGGTTCAATGAACTTACTGAAAATGTCTCTCTGAGGAATGTCGAAATTAAATACTCAGTTTCTATTTTTTAAAATAAAGATTTGTTCCCATGTGGACAGTTCTTGTTTTCCGGTTATGTGTTTGAGAAGTTTCGGTTCTAGCTTTATGTCATGATTTTTTGTCCAAAAGTGAAATGCAACTGCTGATTTTTCTAATTGTTTACTCTTAATGTTCCTAACGTGTTCCTTGGATCTAATTTCTAAATTTATTTTGGTTTTTCCTATGTATATTTCATTACAATCACTACATTCAATTTGGTATATGCTGGATTTTTTGTTAGGTGGAATAGCATCTTTGATGTTTGAAAGTAGTAGGTTTTTATGGAATAATGGTTTACTGGTGCTAGCTCAATGTTGTATTCCTTGAACACTTTTTTAAATTTATCAAAGGCCCATGTGAATTTTTTGAATGTCATTTTTGTTTTTGCTGCTGTGAGAGTTGTAGTTTCTTTTAATAATTTTTGCTTTTCTGCTCGTTTTACCTTTTTATCTACTAATTCTTTGGGAAAGCCATTTTTTGTGCTATTTCAATTATTTTGTACTATTCTGTTTTATATTCTTCTGCTGAAAGAGGGATGTTCACCAATCTATGTGTTAAACTATTGAAAATTGCTTGTTTGTGACTTCTTGGATTGTAACTATTAGCTTTCATGTAGTTGTCTGTCTGCATTGGTTTTCTGTGAATACCGAAATTTATTCTATCCTTGTTTTTGATTAATTTTAGATCTAAAAATGGTAATTTATTATCTTTTTCTACTTCCACTGTGAAATTTATACTTTTGTTCTGTATGTTCAGAAGTTTTAATGCGTCACTGAAGTGTCATATTTGCAATAGTTCCAAAAAGTCATCCACATATCGCTGCCATAGTTTGAACATCCACAGCAAACCTTTTGTGATCCTTATTTCCAATGAACCCATGTAAATATCTGCTAAGAATGGCGAGAGAGGGTTGCCCATTGCTAAACCTGAAGTTTGATGGAAATACTTTGTTTGGAACTGGAAGAAATTTTGTTCTGTGCATAATTTGGTGAGTTCTATGTATTCTGATCAGTGATGGGAGTTTTTCTATTGGTATACTGGGAAATGGTGACTTTACGTCAAAGGAGACAAGGGTGTCCTCTTCTGTTAAATTGAAGTCTTTGATGTGTTCTATTAGTTCATAACTGTTTCTTATACTTAAACTTTCGAATTTAGGAAATGAATTAAATTTATTAGATAGCCATTTTGCCAGTTTGTAAGTTGGTGAATCCATGCTGCTAATTATGGGTCTCATGGTGGTGTCTGGCTTGTGTATTTTGGGTAAACCATAGAGTCTAAGTACGGTTGGATTATTTGGTTTAATTGCATATTTGTTTGAATTTTGTATAGTTTTTTCAAGCATAATACCAAAGGTTTGAACACAAGTGGTTAGCGAGTTTTTGCTGATTTTTTCATAGTTACTATCATTTAGCATTGTTTCCATTTTTTCTATGTAATTTGATTTATCCATTATTACTATTTTGCTCCCTTTGTCTGCCTTTGTGTATACTACGTTTTTATGTTTTAAAGAATGGATAAGATTTCGTTTATTTTTGTGACTTGATCCGTATTTTAATTCTTCTAAAATCTTTTTGCACTGGGTTTTTACTGAATTTTGTGTAGATAATGGTAAACACTGTGTTGAAATATTTATGTCTGCTGTATAGTCTTCAATGTCCATCGAAAAATTGACACGAATCTTTTAAATCAAGGTTTAAAAACATATTTCTTCTTTGGAGAATTCATGATCAGAAAGATTGACCACATTCTCAAAGTTTTGTAAATGAGTTTTTGTAGTTCCGCCATTTTGTGCCGTGTTTGAATGTATGTTTGTATGTGAACCCTCTCTGTTTTCATTTTGCATTTTAATTTTTGACTTTTTTTCTGTGTAATTTTTTCGTGTAAATTTTGGTGAAACATTTATTAATTTTTCCAATTTGTGTTTAAGTTTCAGAGTTTTTGCTCTCATTTTTCCGCTAAGGATTGCCAAATAATTATTTTGAAGGTTTTCCCAAATCGTGTTTCCCAGTGCTTGTGATAAAATAGAATTAAAACTCTACAAGTTACATTCAGTCTTCTAGCTGCTTGTAATGTTTATTGACTTCTAGTTGTAAAACTTTTTTCTCTGTCGCTTTTTGTTGAACATTTCCGTTGCTAAGTTTAACTATTTTCCGGGCGAATTTGGGGGTTACTTTATTTCGTAAACATAGTTTAATAAATTTTATGTTGGCAAAAGTGTTGATAATGGAAGAAAGTTAACCTTCGAAACGCGTCCCGGAAAACTATGTTGTAAGTGTTATTAATTGACTCACCTTTTAAGTGTTCCAGTTCTATCTCTCAAACATTGCCCACACACGGCTTGTGTGTTTAAAAACACCAACAGTAAGTTTTTTGGCATAAATAAATAATAACTACTTGTCGGTTTTGAATTATGCTGTCCCAGACTGACTGACACACACATACACAGACACACAAACCTTTTTCTAAAAATGCTTTGTTTGGATTCAGGGGGTCCCAAAACATATTTCCGTTGAAATCTCGACATCAAATTTTTGGGCGGAATGCAATACTTTTCCTACTTACCAGTAGAGAAAGTAAAAATTCAATGCCACAGCTGAGATCTGAACCACAGACCTGCTGAATCTTTTGGTTCCACTTCTAGCTCTCAAACATTGCGCACACACGGCTTGCGCATTTAGAAACACCAGCAGTAAGTTTGCTGGCATAAATAAATAAGATAAAGATTTGCTTATAATTTTGTGCCAGAGTTCAGTGAGTACATAGGATTCCACTAAATTTTTATTACTTTTGGGTTATCATTCACTTTCAAAACTCTTGCCATGACTTTATACATTTCCTTAGCCATAAAAACTATTTATAATCAATCCAACATGTCTGAATATAATTTATCCATTTAAGGGTTAAGGTCCTCAATCCTCTAAGTATGCTTGGCAGATAAGGGCCTCTAACCCTGGGCTATGCTTTGGTGGTGTTAGTGATGTTGGCAGCTGTGAGTTAGGGGAGAGTAGAAACACAAGATAGTGTGGTTGCCCTTACAAATCATTTTCCTATTAAACAAAGTGCAGTTCTCTTGCTTTTTACATCCAACATTACCATACAATTTATCTGTATTTAGTTTGGGTAACCTGAGACTCTCAGGCACCCCTTCAGCTTCGCCACTGAAGTCATGCACTCACATGACTTTCTCTACTCTTGTACCAAATATTCTGACAAACTTATTCGCCATGTTAATAGAGATACAGTTGTACAAATTATCTTATTTTATTATTTTCTTGTAGGTGCAAGTGGAATGTGGGAATACAGTAGGCTTTGAGCAATAGTCAAATCTTTTAAAGCTTTCAAATTCTGTTCTCTTTATATAGCTAACATATAAATAACATATAAAGAAAATGAACGATGTTGCATTTGTCATAAAAATATCTGAAGTATGTCATTTTAATCAAAATCGAGTACTATTTTCGAGAAAATAAACATTTTTGAAATACTAAAGTACGAACAAATTAGAAACTAAAAACTTCACTTATCTTAGTAATATTGCAATTTGTTCTAACTTTAGAATCTTGTTGCTTCACTGTTAATAGCTTCGATTTCCCTAAAAAATATTTCGAAAATTAATTTTATTATGTAAAGCATAGTTTAAGAGGTAGAAATAATAAATAATAATGTAAAGCATAGTTTAGGGGGAGGAATTTTCTTAAAAATCTTTGGTATTTAAATTTATTGTCTTTCAAGAATGTGACACAATGTTCATTTTTTAATTATGCTGCCCACTGACTGACACACACATGTTTTTATAAAAAGGTCTGTTTTGAGGTCCCCTGAATAAAAAAACATTGATGTCAAGATTTCAACGGAAAATTTTTGGGTGGAATACAATACCTCCTCTACTTCCTAGCCCTAACTATGATAGCTAAAATAGCTAAGGATGTCCTACTTCATTTAATGTTTGACTTGTAAAACCCAACCAAATCTTTTGAACACAACAGACATTTCAGATTTTCAGGAATAGTATTGTTCTTCCTACTCCTCTTGGAATAGCAAGGGGCTTTTGCATTTTTATGGGTTCAAAAGAGCCATGTCTTATCAGTGCCATGTAGATGCTTTAATGTGTGTTGATTGAAGGAGATAGGCCTGAGGCAGGGCTACGTATTATAGTGGTATGTCATTTCATTAACAGTATTTACCTGAGAGAATTCACACAAAAAAACCCAGTCAGATTGGTTAGCCTTCAGAATTTGAATGTGGGACTTCCCCAAAGGCGTTATCACTTGGGCCATCCTAATCAATTTAACAAACTTAAGAGTTGATTTCACCATGTTTATACTACCAAATATAATTATCGTTCTAATGGAAAGTAAGTTAATTGCCCATTTTTTGGAGAATGTCTCTTTTTTTACGTTCTCTACCGAATACTCTATTGTATTCCACCCAAAAATTCGATGTCGAGATTTCACCGGAAATATATGTTTTGAGACCCCCTGAATCCAAAAAAAAAAAAAGCATTTTAAGAAAAAGGTCTATGTGTGTGTCTGTGGAAAGAAAAATCAAAAGTTGGTATTTGAGTTATTAAGTTTGATGTCTTTTAAGGATGCGACATGAAGATTTTGAAGAAAATAGCCCCACCCTAAACTACTCTTTACATGGAAAATTTTGATTTTCTTGAAAATGGCTAACGATTTTGATTAAAATGTCATATGTTTATACATTTCATTTGTCATACAAATGTCTTATTTTGAATTTTCTGGCTATAGCCTATGTAGTCCTGTTTACTCTGGACGACTTTTATATGACTCGTAAACAGTAAGAGAAAAGACAAAATAATAATAGTAAGATAAAATCTTACTATACAATAAATGTAGATCTCGATAAAATACACAATTTGTCTCTAAAAAATTATAAAATGTTTCACTTAATACGAGATATTCCTACTGTATTCTAATATTCCTCTTACACCTACAAGGGAATACACAATAAGATAATTTGTACGAATGTTAATCTCAACACAAAGAAGATATAGTAATAAGAGTTTGTAAGAATGGTAGACAAAGTCATGTGAGTGCAACACATCAGATTTTTTAGCAATTAAAAGTTAGCCAACAAAGGTTGTTGTATTATTTTCTAAAATGTGCAATAAATTACTTCCTTGCAGGAACCACACTCCACAAAAGAATGTTGCATGGGAGCCACAGACCCACAGCCTGAAGCAGCTAGACATTGGTTCAGATGATAAAGTCCAGACTTCGTTTTAACCAGATACACCAGAAGTATGGGAACAACTTCTGGAAAGATACCAAAAGCAGGGAGCAAAACACATTTCCTGCTCTAGCATATAGAAATATGAATTATAACTGTATTACATTTTATGTTACTTATGTCACTATGTCCACATTGTACACAAAATAATGTTAATAAAGGAATTATTATTTTGTATTCTTAAAATTATTTCAAAACGCGAACAGTTGAATTGGATGTGTTAGAAGATGTATTATTTATATATAATTATGTATATTATAACATAATTATATATAAATAATACATCTTCTAACACATCCAATTCAACTGTTCTGTCTGAGGGAGTAACATATATAATGTTAGACCCTCAGACAGTTGCAGGAGTGCATATATATTAGATTTATATATATATTAGTCTTATTATAAGACAGTCTAATTTCATAAAGTTTGAACAGTCAATTAATCTAGTCAACCTAGTATATATAAGAGAACAAGGGACTAGCCTATATAAGAGAACAAGGGACTAGCCTATATAAGAGAACAAGGGACTAGCCTATATAAGAGAACAAGGGACTAGCCTATATAAGAGAACAAGGGACTAGCCTATATAAGAGAACAAGGGACTAGCCTATATAAGAGAACAAGGGACTAGCCTATATAAGAGAACAAGGGACTAGCCTATATAAGAGAACAAGGGACTAGCCTATATAAGAGAACAAGGGACTAGCCTATATAAGAGAACAAGGGACTAGCCTATATAAGAGAACAAGGGACTAGCCTATATAAGAGAACAAGGGACTAGCCTATATAAGAGAACAAGGGACTAGCCTATATAAGAGAACAAGGGACTAGCCTATATAAGAGAACAAGGGACTAGCCTATATAAGAGAACAAGGGACTAGCCTATATAAGAGAACAAGGACTAGCCTATATAAGAGAACAAGGGACTAGCCTATATAAGAGAACAAGGGACTAGCCTATATAAGAGAACAAGGGACTAGCCTATATAAGAGAACAAGGGACTAGCCTATATAAGAGAACAAGGGACTAGCCTATATAAGAGAACAAGGGACTAGCCTATATAAGAGAACAAGGGACTAGCCTATATAAGAGAACAAGGGACTAGCCTATATAAGAGAACAAGGGACTAGCCTATATAAGAGAACAAGGGACTAGCCTATATAAGAGAACAAGGGACTAGCCTATATAAGAGAACAAGGGACTAGCCTATATAAGAGAACAAGGGACTAGCCTATATAAGAGAACAAGGGACTAGCCTATATAAGAGAACAAGGGACTAGCCTATATAAGAGAACAAGGGACTAGCCTATATAAGAGAACAAGGGACTAGCCTATATAAGAGAACAAGGGACTAGCCTATATAAGAGAACAAGGGACTAGCCTATATAAGAGAACAAGGGACTAGCCTATATAAGAGAACAAGGGACTAGCCTATATAAGAGAACAAGGGACTAGCCTATATAAGAGAACAAGGGACTAGCCTATATAAGAGAACAAGGGACTAGCCTATATAAGAGAACAAGGGACTAGCCTATATAAGAGAACAAGGGACTAGCCTATATAAGAGAACAAGGGACTAGCCTATATAAGAG